>JBAMCL010000079.1:0-25294 GCA_037075165.1 Hirtodrosophila histrioides
GAAGTCTCAGATTCTTAATTTTGCAGCATTTTATCTAGCTATTCTTCTTAGGTTATTAAATGATTGACCTCTGAGAGATTACTTGTTTTTGTACACTCAGTACCCTCGCAAAAGTGATTGCAGCATCCACAACGATGACAACAGCGTCAGCTTCGCTTGAAATTAATATATAAGACAGGGGTGCCCAAACGCTGCTTATGGAAGAGCAAACTTCAATACATATGCAAGAAAACACTAACACATCTAAGGCAAACAATTTTAACAATTTTCATTTTATTGTGGGCACCGAAAAAAAAGTAGATACAATTTCTATTATTTCTTTGCAAATATTGCATTGTTTTCACACCTAAAAATGTTTTCCAAAAAAAGTTCGGCGTCCAGCTATTCATCTTTTCACCACCACTATTTTATTGTAACTATTATTTGAATGCAAATAATGCACTTAAAATGGTTTGCAGAAAAATATCGTGTCCAGCGTTCAATCAAATAGCATTTTTTTAAAGTGCAGGCCTCAACGAAGAGCAACAACAAAATTACACCGAAATTCAGTAGCGCAACAACAAAGTAATGAAGTGTTGTTGCTTTGCTCATGAGCCCAGCCATCGAAAAGAGATAAGAAAGGGAACACGCAATATTGTTTTTGTATTATGCATTGGCTTATGACTAGAGCCGTGCATGTATACGCGCATTGCTGCCTATACCTAAGAGCAATTACAATAACAAAATGAGCCAGATGAGCAATGGGCTGGGCACCCCTGATATAAGATATAGTCTTTGGTTTTATTGAGTTTTAGGCATTTCTTTCTTTTTGCTTTGCAATTTTTTCATTCTTCATTTAGAAGTTAATCGTGTGTTATCATTATCTAATATATTTTTTTTTGTTACTCATTAAATGAAATTTTTCTATTTTATTTTTTAGCACTGTTTGAAAGCTATACTTTCTAGAATTGGTTTATTTGTTTTAAACAATTTTTCTCTTACCTATAGTGGTAGTTAAGTTGTACATGAACTATCATTGCTTGAAAGTAAATTTTCGGAAATATATTGCTATAATTTTTACTCCCTGTACTCATAAAATGGGTAAAAAGGGAGTATTGGATTTGTGCAAAAGTATGTAACAGGCAGAAGGAGACATCTCCGACCCTATAAAGTATATATATTCTTGATCAGTATCAAAAGAGATTTCGATTTGGCCATATCCGTTTGTCTGTCCGTCTGTCTGTCCGTATGTATGAACGCAAGGATCTCAGCAACTATAAGAGCTAGAGACACCAAATTTGGAATGTAGGTTCGTGTATAGCGGGAGCAGGTCAAGTTTGTTTCTGATCTCAGATATCTCCTTTCGTTCCCCCGCAATTCGATCAAAACGTTTTAGCTTTATATAGCTTTGGGATTTGGCATGTACAATACTTTGGTCACTCCTTATATACTGTCCAAATTTCAAGTCGATCGGATAATAAACACGGAAGTTATTCAACGAACAAGATTCAGTACTTGAGCGAGGGGGGAAGAAGAAGCACAGCCACGACTTAAAATGCCTCGCATGCGCTGTCGCTTGTATGTGTACGGCTTTGTGTATGTGTGCGTGCATGTGTAAGAGACGAACATATGATTGGAAGTTTTACACATGGGTACAGGGAGTTTCGTAGTCGGGTATACTCGACTAGAGCATTCTTTCTTGTTATAATATATTAAGAGTGTTTTTATTGACCGATAATAGTTGTTGGAAATTAAATTCATTCTTTATTCGAGTACTTTTCAGAGCCTGCATAGTTACTCTGTTGTTTTCAGTATTTAAAGCAGGGGGCGCAGCGCCTATGCACACGACGCACATTTGTTTTTGTATTGCACATAGCAATTGGAAGTGTGAGATGCTTACACATAGGTAAGCTTCTGGTGCACATTGAGAAATTACACAAACAATTTTTCACTTTTCGCTTTCCGTCAACTTTCGTTGCTGGCAATCCAAAAACAATTTTACTGCTTCGTTTTTTCGGTGTTAATCCGAATGTATTTTGTTGTTGGCTTATCATTTATGATGCACTGAAAAACGGAAAGCTTCACTTCGTTGTGACGACGCATGTGTTCTATTCACATTTTTACTCCCTGTACCCATAAAATGGGTAAAAAGGGGGTATTGGATTTGTGCTAAAGTATGTAACAGGCAGAAGGAGACATCTCCGACCCTATAAAGTATATATATTCTTGATCAGCATCAAAAGAGATTTCGATTTGGCCATGTCCGTCTGTCTGTCCGTCTGTCCGTCCGTATGTATGAACGCAACGATCTCAGCAACTATAAGAGCTAGAGACACCAAATTTGGAATGTAGGCTCGTGTATAGCAGGCGCAGGTCAAGTTTATTTCTGATCTCAGATATCTCCCCCCGTTCCCCCGCAAATCGATCAAAACGTTTTACAGCCACAGTTTTAAAAATATCGCTCTGGGATTTGGCATTTACACTACTTCGGTCACTCTTAATCTACTGTGCAAATTTCAAGTCGATCGGATAATAAACACGGAAGTTATTCAACAAACAAGATTCAGTACTGGAGCGAGGGGGGAAGAACAAGCACAGCCACGACTTAAAATGCCTTGCGTACGCTTTGGCTGGCATGTGTGTATGTGTGTGTACGTGTGCGTGCATGTGTAAGAGACGAACATATGATTAGAAGTTTTAGACCTGCGTACAGGGAGTTTCGTAGTCGGATATACTCGACTAGAGCATTCTTACTTGTTTGAATTCGTTTTTTCACTACTAAAACTATCATTAACAAAAATTAAAATAAATATTGATGAATTTTTAAATCCCCATTAATCATAAGCATTTTCCATTATTTTTACTTTTTTGACGAAACATGTTCCTATTTTTTTCTGTGTACACATTGAAATAAAAAAAAATGTTTGTTCCATGTGTGCGTGCGATTTCTTTTATTTGTATTGATGCGTGCACTTCCATAAGGCAGATTATCGCACCTCTGATTTAAAGCCTTAACGTTATTTGAAATTTCTCTCTTATTATAAGAAACTTTTGCTTAGCCAAACAAATGTTTGGCTTTTGTTTGTTTTCATCTAGCTCATAAATGCTCTGTTATATTTCTTCTTTGCAATTTTAATGCTTTTGTTGGTATTCTCTTATTTAACCTTCACCGTCTACTACTATTTACTGGGGATGAGTTTACTTTAACCGCTCACTAAGCCTTACACACCTTTTGCTTACATCCTGCCTTAAAATCCTCGTGCTTTAAGCTCTATTTAATCCGTCACTCAAAGTATATGCTCGTACATATGTATGTATGTATGTATACAAAGTGTGTCTTATATAGTATGTATAACCCGAAATACTATACTATGCAAGGAGCTGGCTATACGTTGATGCTTTTCTACATAGTTGTCTTCTTCGTTTGGCTACTTTTTGTGTATTTTTGTAGGTCAACTACTAAAGTGACCCCGTCTCCAGCTTCCTCTGGCTCGGACTCTCCCTGTGTTTGGGTCACCCACGCAGCTTACTGCGAGTCTTGTGCATAGTTAAAAAAAAAAAAAAAAAGTCGTAATGTTTGCTTAAGCATTCAGTTTAATTACCCCGTTTTAAAAACCTTTTTGCAGTTTGTTTTAACATTTCACGGTTTTCAGTGTAATTTTGCCATTCATTTTGAGTGTAGCCCGTAATTTTCCCATTCCCTTCCCCGCCCCTCCATGTCGCACGTTTTTTGCGTATTTTTCATTATTTTTGCGCATTTTAAGTAATTAAAATTCCTCACTCATGGCAAATGCATCAACTGCCCGCTCTCCTGTTTAATCTATATGTATCGCAGACAGAATGTGTATCTGTATCTGTATCTGTGTCTGTATCTGTATCTGTATCTGTATCTGTATCTGTATCTGCATCTGTATATCTGTATCTGTGTAGACCGCAGCTATTCTGACTTTATTTTCATTTAACTATCGATTTTTGTGGTTTTTTGAACGCAATTAACCTTCTACTCTTTCACTTAGTTTCGCTTCGGTTTGAATATTCTGAAACTTTTTGGCTTGATGAGCAAATTGTTGTTGTACTTCTTGTTGTTGTTGTTGCGCTTTGATGAGTTTTACTATAGAATTTCTGTCTGTTCTACTGAGTCTGTCTTGCTGAGTTTGCGAGCTGTCGGTTTGTGTCAATTTTTCATTTGTATTTACTTTGCTAATCCTTGCCAATAATTTGATGCGGTTCCTTGGTTCTCTGGCCCAGTCCAGGCACAGCAAATATTTGTGGCATTAAGATTAGTTCTACCATTTCTAGTGAATTTGTGGTTTCCGAAGCGAATCTCTCCTCAGACACAAATGCAAATGAAACTATACCATTTTCTATTAAATTGAAATCATTTTGATACAATTTGTTGGCAATTAATTTGGAATAGAAAGCAGAAACGGCTTTAATATTAAATCAGCTTAAATGAATGATAATAAATGTATTTAAATTGAGGAATTAACGTTAACTACAAACAAATAATTGTGTTGTCCAAACAGGCAATATTCAAAATTGCTTTTTAAATGAATTTTATTAAAACATTTCGAGAACTTAATTTTAAATAGTTATTTCTACCTATAGTATAATAAAACATATAAACAAATATATTCAAAATTGACAGTCGAAATACAGCCTTGAAATTTATTAAATAATATGTCAATAATTTTGATATGATATTCATTTTGATTCAATTTCGCTTTGATAAAGTCTGCCGATAAAATAATAATATATCAAAACCTTTAAAATTAATCGATAGAGTTTGCGACATGTCGAAATACAGTCTTGCAGATAATTTCGATAACACTATAGGCTATATTATTGCAGCGGTAAATCAAAAGACAGAGCTATATATACATATGTATGTTTCGTAAAATATCAATAACTTTTACATTGCAGATTGTGTTTTTTAAAGGTAAATTCAATTTTTTCATAAATGCAATAACTTTGTGAATAGTCGATAAAAGTGCAGTCTATTAGTCCATTAATCACATTGTGTGCTCCTCCCACATTTTTCTTGCGTTCTTCATTGTATATCATTGCGCCATAGCTGTCCAGTTTGATATACGAGTAGTCTATAAAAATCACATAGCAAACAACAGCATTCAGCGATAAATCTTTGAAAACCAATTCCGCAATCCAACTCAAATCGGCTAGCCGCAATTTCAAATTAATTGAAGGCCGGAAATTGAAACGCAACGTCAACGATGGATGCCATTATACCCACAAAGTTTAAAAACACACGGCATACAGGATACTGCAGGCCCAACAACAACAACAACAACAACAACAACAACTTGGTTTCAGGTTATTGCAGTTTGAGCTGCTGTTTTGTGCGCTTCATTTGCTGATTCACTTAATACTTTTAACTTTGTATAGCCCTTAATGGCTGCAAAGTGGAGCAACGGCCCAATTCTCGGGCGACCCTCGTGACGGCCCTGGCCAGGACTCTCGCCGTATTTGCGGCGCCTGTGTGTATGCAATGCATTTTCTTATAATGCATTTACTCTGCTCAATGTCGCCCAGCACTCACTTCGCTTCTTAATACCCTGCAAAGGGTACGATAATTTTGTTACTAAATGTGCCTGTTTCTGTTGGAATTGGACGGATCACAACACTTCAATATATCATACAGTTGTCATATATAAAAGCCAGATTAAAAGTGTGTTGTTGTTCTTTTTCTTCTTCTTGAATCCGGGTCATATGCAGATATTTTAACCAAACTCAGACAGTCTTACTATGTTTTATGGTGCTTGAATTTTATTTTAATAAAAATCCGTAGTATATTTTATAGCTGCCATATATTGAAAATTAAGTTTTTGTTTTAAAAAAAAAACTTTCTGGAAGGGTATATATTAGGTTTGTCAGCCCGAAAATGGCTGCTCGTTCTACATTTTTGCTGCTATGGGCGTGGCATGCGCCCCTGTCGAACTTGAAGTGCAAGTGTAAAAGTGGCAAAGTGGAGTTTACCCTGGCACAAACATATTTATTTTGGCAGATGGACTGGAAACCAAACGAGAAATGCCAGCACGTAGACGACATACATATTTCTGCTTTGCCAGCAGCTTGTGAAACATTTTTAATGCATTTACTTACACACACACACACACACACAGAAACACATACGCGTACATATGTACTTGTGTGTGAGTTGTGCCTCTTGGTTGTTGTTGGCTGGCTTAAGTGTGGGCCAGCCCGATTGCCTAATGGAGTGTTATGCGCCAGCTATGAGAGAGACTCTGACAACAACTAACCATTTTGCACAGCAGCACAAGTTGAAAGGCATGCAACAAAATGAAATTCTGATTAGTTTGGGAGTAAACTGGCACACACACAAATATCTAGAGTTATGTACTTCAATTATAGTACAGTTTTGACAAAACTGAGCTTATGGCATCTACAGAAATGGATATAGGTCAGACAGCATTTGAAATGAGTTCAATTTATAGCGAAGCATAAAAGCATTTTACTCTTGTGGTTTTAGTAAATGTTTGGAAAATGTTAAAATTTACAAAAATTCAATGAAAATTTAATGTTTCTTTCATATATTGAAAGTTATTACTTATTAAAATATGTCCAAGTGTTTATAGTATACAAGATTAACAAAAATCAGACATAAATATAACCTTAATTTCGTAAAATATGTTTTCTATATATCCAGGAAAATATAAAATTGGAAATTGTTTGCTTAAAGTCATCATATCTTCTATCTATTCTATATATATAAAAGTGAATGTCTGTCTGTATGTTCGCGATAAACTTGAAAACCGTTTAAAGGATCTTGATGAAATCTTTTATAATATATTCCTTGAAGTCCAGGGAATGTTTATAGCTATAGTTTGTTGTGTCATCACCACCCCCACACAACCACCCACTCATAAACGAAGAATGATAATATTCATGAGTATAATTTTACATTAAATAAAAACTATAATATCCACGAGTGTTAGTGTGTGTAAGTGTGTAAGTGTGTGGGGAAGGAAGTTTCATAGCAATTTTTTTACCGTGCCCTCGATCGACAATAATAAATATTTATAAGAATCAAAATTTAAATAAATATAGTTAGGAAATGCGAGCAACGCCGCGGGTATAAGCTAGTAACTCATAGATTTCTCAAGTTTAGTAAAAATTGTAAACTGTCGCTGAAAATCATGATATAACTTCTAGAAATCTTAAGATTAGTATATACCACAATTCAGTACTTCGATTCCAATGCGTACCCTAGTTTAAGGATATACTATGCCCCTTTCAAGCACAATAACTAATCAAAACTTTTTCACTTCTTTCATTTGCAGGTCGAGAGCGACTCAACGAATACATATCCCACTATGAAACACTCAACTATGATCATGAGCACATTAGAGCTAGTCACAATAGAGCGCGACGATCGGTGACCAAAGATCATTTTGTACATTTAAAGTTTGCAGCACATGGAAGAGACTTCCATCTTAGATTAAAACGTGATTTAAATACATTTAGTGATAAGTTAGACGTGAGTATTATTCATCTATATTAAATAGTTGTATATTTAATAATTATATTTAATCGTTTTTTTATAGTTTTATGATAGTAACGGCCCCATTGATGTCTCCACGGATCATATCTATGAGGGCGAAGTGATAGGGGATCGTAATAGTTATGTATTTGGTTCCGTACACAATGGGGTATTCGAGGGTAAAATTATAACGGAACGTGATGCCTATTATGTTGAACATGCCAAACATTATTTTCCCACAAATCGCACGACGACCACCGCAACCACAACATCGTCCTCGACGACAACGGCGTCCACAACTCCAAGGAGCACCACAAAAAATACATCAGAGAACAACAACAACAACAACAACAACAAAACTGCCATTGATAATAAGACAGAAAACTTCATAAATAAAAATGCTGAAACCACAACGACAACGACAACATCAACAGCCACAGCATTCCCAATGTATCCTCGCAGTAGTCCAGAACAGCAGTCGGAGTCTACAACAATGTTTACACCCACAATGGATGGCAGGGCGCAGGCTGAGCAGGATGAGAGTGTCGTCGCAAAGGACGAACTTGATTTTCACTCCATTATCTATAAGGAGTCACATGTTGAGGACGCCTACGAGAATGTGCGCGAAGGTAAGTCACAAAATGTAGCCCCCAAATCCAAAGGACACGCTTTCAAGTTGTAAAAAATTTTGCGCGTTTATTATAAGAGGAAAGTAAAGGAAAAAATGAGAGAAGAAAACTCACCAGACACCGCAATATGCTTGTTTATGATTTATTTACCGTGCATTGGAAAAGTTGAAGGCTTCATTGTAACCCAGAACCATCTTGAAGTTAACCTTGAATTTGTTTGATAACATTTCACTTTTGTTTTGGCACTTGAGTTATGACTGTGCCGAGTGCGGGCTAATAATTTTGGCTGTTCATCGTATTCTAAGTGGCCTCAGCTTGGCCAAATTGTGCTGGGCATAAATAAGTAGCGTTTTGTGGCTTACTTAACAGTTGTACGGCCTTAAAAGTTGTTTATCCCATGAAGTTTGGCAATGCTGCTTAAAAGGATCATTCGGTAATAGGATCTAAAGAAGACAGCTGGTGATGGAAGGAGCTTAACAAGTTTTCGACTGCTTTTTATTATACTTAAAATAATACAAGATTTATGCAAGCCTAAAAAGAAAATTGTAAGAAATATTAAACTTGTGAAAATTTTAACTTCGACTAAACTACTACTACACAACTCAGTCTGTCAGAGTTGCCACCTTATCCGAGAATATGTGAAATGTGGCAACAATGTAAACTTGGGCTGTTGTTGAAAATTAGAACTAATATTTTCAATTTAAGAATTCTAAAATTATTCATACGTATATTCAATAATTTCTTTTAAAATTAATTTTCGTACGTAATTAACAAACGAATTCAAATCTTTTTTGAAAAATTGGAAACGTTGAGATTTTCATGCATATCTTGCCACAATGTTGTGGAAATTTCAGCTGCAGTGGCATGCCACCAGTCAGTCACAAAAATTCACTTTAATGGTCAATATTTTATGGAACTCTGCAAACAAAACTGAATCAGAGATGACTCACACACACACACACACACATACACACAGTTAAACCATGACAACAACAATGACACTGACAATGAAAGTTGCAGCAACATGTGCCCATTGTGAGTGCAACATCGTTGTTATTGTGCAAGCAGCAACAATGACGAAATCAGCTTCCACTTACACCGCAAGTTGGCCGGCACCCCTCGCTGACTCATAACAAAGGCGTGGCACGCCTTAAAAAAGTTGCTCTCGTTGCCGTTGTTGTTGTTGTTGTTGTTGTTGCTCCTGCAGCAGCAACAAAAGAGCTGCCGGCAACAGCAACGAGGCAACTAGCAGAAAAAAATGACAGAAAAAAGCAAATCTAATGCATAGCTAAACAACTGTTACAATAACATGTGGCAGAAGTGAGGGGGTGCAGGAGACACAGACAGGGGCATAGTTGAGGGGGGCTTCCCCTATTTCTTGTTTGGGGTTTGTTGCAAAAATTGCATGCAATTTGACAGACACAGCAGCAGCAGCAGCAACAACAACAATAACAAACAAAACTATTGTCACGGGCGCATTTAGTAAAGTTATGTGTGTTTGTGTGTGTGGAAGTGTGTGTGTGTCTGTGTCTGGGTCTGTGTGTGTTATTTTTGGGGGCGTGGCTGTGTGCAGCTGGGTGTAATCATTTTAATGAGCTTACACAAAAGCCACTTACATTTTAGCCGGTTTCAAATTGTTGTTAGTTAAGCGACATTAGTTGCTGTTTTTGTTGCATTTGATTGATGCACTTTACACTGATTGTTCAGTTCAGTTTAGTTTCAGTTTTCAAGTGTGTATGTGTCTGTCTGTGTGTGTGTGTGTGTGTATCCAGCGTGGGAGGAATGTTTTACATTTAATTAGCCTCGTTTTTGGCGCATTTTGCATATTTTATGTTTAGACAACTGCGTGGAATAACATGTCAGAGCGTTTGAAATGCACACACAAATCATGCTAATTAAATGCCTTGTTATGCCTGACAATTCAATTCAAATTTTGAATGAATGTCAATTTGCTGCAGTCTGTACTTATTAAGCTTTAATGCTTAATTGACAGCTAGTGAAGTGCGGCAACAGTGGCAAATGAAGTGCGGCAACAGTGGCAAATGAAGTGCGGCAGCAGTGGCAAATGAAGTGTGGCAACAGTGCGAAACAGTTTTTAGTGTAGGCTTAACATGAAATTTCCTTTACACTATGCAATTCAATGGTGAAAAGGACAATACTTTTCTGTGCAGTGTTGACACATTTCAGTGCGACGTTGTCGCATTTCTTTATAGATTAAAGAAATGCTTGATATAGTTGCTAAATTGTGAAATTTGTTAGTTTTTATTTATAGTTACACAACATAGAAGTTGGTTTACTAAGGTCAAATACACTGTTGCCGAATTTCTTTACCAGCAGAAACGATTCATAAATGCGCATTTTTGCTTCTAAACTTTTACTGATTTCTTACTTCAACCTTACAAGTGCAACCTTACAAGTATTCCAATAATTAATTTCGGTTTATAAACTTACGTTGTTGTCCATTTTCACTTCCACACTTTATTATAAAAGGTTTCACTTTAAGGATTTTGAATTTATTGCCGAACTTGTTTCTTGAACTGCTGCACAAAGTATGTAAGAAGTTCAGGGAACTTGGTCAAATAGCAGCACATAAAGTTCGATTAGTGCAAAGTGCGGTGTTGCCATGCTTCACTTGTTGACATAACAACTGGTAGCACCAACTTTTCTTACTTCTCTTCTTTTTAGTGGCTTTTATGGCTTAATTGCTACCTAGCTACCATTCTCCAGCGTCGTCTTAAACTGTCCAACTTTATTAGCCACTCGCAGGAGGCACGCACGCAACTAAGTATGAAGGAAAGTATGTCGAGGTGTTTACGCCACCGAGCTTATCAAAAATGTAGTACAATCCTCGGGCACCCTTTGGTCTCGAACCTCCCCCATTTAATGCCATTTAGCAGCATATTAAGTTTTTGTGCTAGAAATGAGCAGTTGCCACAAACAGCAATTGCATGGGGCTGGCCCCACCTTGATTACATTGTTGGTTGTATGCATACGTTGGGTCAGGGCGGGGCAGTGGGGGGTTGTTTATATGACCGCACAGTAGAGCAAATATATAGAAAACCAGGATACAACTACGAGTATAGCTAAATTATATTTGGTTGGGTTGTGCCAAGTTTGTTTATGATCGTTTTTAAAATTCCTTCAAAGCTAAGTTTTAATTTGGGAATTATATTGATATATTGATAAGATATTGCAATTTTTCCAAGAATGCATCATAATAAAGCTTAATAACAACAACAAAATGTCATATAGTACCTTCATATAGTCACTTCCCTTCACAGAGGGCAATTCTCTCTAAACAGATTTTATTTTATTTTTCGTTAAAAAATTTGTATATATTTCTAGATTCAGATTGTGGAAAATGTAATAGTGAAACTTTACTTTTACATATATTTGAAATTAAGTCAAATATAGGTATTATATTAAAAAACCTCACAAAAGTAAAATACTTGTTTTCGATGGCATTTTCTTAAGATTGAAACTTAATATAAATGTTAAAACAGTATTTCATACAATACAATAGCACTAAGTTCACAGACATTGCTCATTAATAAGTTAAAAAAAATAAAAAATAATTTGGAACCTTTCAAACCTATAAAATTGGGTTTAAATTCGGGATTTCGGTATAAAAACATCCCTTTTTAAAAGTTACAAAATTATTATTATTATTATTATTATACACAGTTTAAATTACAAGATATTCATACTTAATAATAACTTCGAACAGAACCCTATTTATTAAATATTTAGCGAAATGTCTATTACGAGCATACTTGTAGGTTCTTGTCCACTGCACTATGGGGAATTTGCCCATTTTTTGGGATTTATTTATAATGGGGAAGGGGGAGAGTTTTTTGGGTTTTGTTTTTTGGTTAGGTTGATAGGGGAGGGGGGGGAGAAAGGTGGGGGGGGGCACCCCTTTTTTTATTTGTGTTTATTTTTTTTTTGGGGGGGGGCGGTGTGGGGGTGGTGTTTTTTTTTTTTTTTTTTTCAAAAATTTTTTGGTCTATTTTTTTGTGGAGGTGAAAAAAAATTGTTTAAAAAATAATTTTTTTTTAATAATTTTTTTTTTTTTTTTTATTATTTTTTTTTTAAAAAAAAATTAAAAAAAAATTTTTTTTTTTTTGTTTTTTTGGTGTGGTTGGGGGTGTTGGTGTTGGGTGGGTTTTTTATTTTTTTTTTTTTTTTTTTTTTTTTTTTTTTTTTTTTTTTTTTAAAAAAAAAAAAAAAAAAATTTTTTGTTGTTGGTTTTGGTGTTTTTTTTTTTTTTTTTTTTTTTTTTTTTTTTTTTTTTTTTCACTGTTGAGAGCCGTGTTGAATGCGTGTTAAATCCAACCAAGCGGGGACACGCATATTTCCCCCCTTGCGTGGATACGCAGGACTAGGTTCTGGCTTGACACAGTGCCAGTCAGTCAGTCGGCAAGTAGCAGAGCGTGTGCAAGACGATGATACCCCATAGCTCGCGAGGGGTTAATACATCATTGTATGTGTGCGTGTGTGTGTGTGTGTGTGTGTGTACGTGCAAATACACACTCTCTTCACACACTGACTCCATTAAGCGACTGCAGTCTGCACTTGCCACTTGAATGCTGCATGCGGCATGAAAATCACAATTTATACACATTGTTGTAATATAATTTTTGCCCCAGCCAAACAGAATGCAACTGAAGTGGCTTTTTTTATTCCTTGTGTGTGTGTGTGCAGTTTTTTTTTTTATTTTGCCACATTGTTTGGCGGCGTTGCAGTACCCCATCCTTCCAACCGCTCTTAAGAAGTGCCAGTCCCCACCCTTTGGAGCTCCTCCCCGTTTTATTTCTCGAGTGCATTGGCCGTGGCAGCTTTATGCAGTTGCTGCAACTGCCATTAATGCAATGCGGCTCATTTTATTTATGGCGCAGTTTTTATTGCACTTGTTTAACGTTATGGAAATTTTCTATAGAGCCGCTCTCGATCTACTTTCCTGCCCAGCCATGAATCTATTCTTAGCCCATAGATATTAGTTATAGTTATTAGCTGATTGAAAATAGATTTTCATTACACTTTCATACACACGGTTAGCATTTTAATGTGGCTGGAAGTAGATTATTTATAGAAATGTTTAAGTGACGCTGCTTATGATTAATGTTAATGTTAAAGTGAATATTTGTAATTTACTTGTTCTTTTTATGTTTCAATTAGATGGATTTTCTTCCATAATATACTTAGCAATCTAAGGGATAAACGCTTTTACCTATTATGACAGTGATGTTAACTTCAATTACAGAATTTTAATAAGAGCTCGCCATGAGGTCACTCTTTCCAGATATGTTAGCTTAACTTAGGAGTGTTTAAGCTGTAAGCGACAACAACATAATTTTAAAGAAATAAAAATAAAATAAGATAAAAAATATGAAACAAATTTATTAAAATTTACTTCACCGACCATATCAGCTCGCTGTAGAAATCACAATCATTTATATTTAACATAAAGTCACTTAACATGCTGAACTTAACATCATTTAGCTTAACATGCAAATGTTAGTAAGAGCTCGCCATTAACATAACTTAGCTTAACATATCTTGACTTAACATTCAAATGTTGGTAAGATTATGATACTCATATTTCTACATTCTTTTCTACTGGTTAAGCTAATAGATTTTAGCTATTTCTTGAGGATGATACATTTCTTTGTTTAAAGCCAAAATACTTTCAGGCAGTAACTGCTGAAAATACTGAAATGTTTTATCTGAATCAGCGAAATTTTCTTCAGCACAGTGTTTTCGATATTAGTCAACCATGCATGAAATCAGCGCCCCCCCAAAAAAAATAGCATTGCACTGTTATATAAACAGGATTTACACACAAGCTGCTGCGAATGTGATGTCGTCGATGAGGACGATGCCATAGCGTACAATAATTTCCGGCATTTGATAACAACAATAACAATAACAACAACCAAGCAGCACTGTTTTGGGGGAGTTTGGCGATTGTAAACAAACAAATTTCATGCTACGTTTCACCGGAAAGTTCAAAGCCGAGTTGAGGGTGACGTTGCCAAGAAAAAACAACAACCAAATTGACAAGCGGCCGGAAATATAGTAAATTTATATATATATATATATCTATATATATATTTTTTATGCTTTGCTGTTTACTTTTTACTCCCTGTACCCATAAAATGGGTAAAAAGGGGGTATTGGATTTGTGCAAAAGTATGTAAAGGAGAGGAGACATTCCGACTTTAAAGTTATATATTTTGATAGTATAAAAGAGATTTGATTTGGCATGTCCGTTGTTGTCGTTGTCCGTTGTCGTTGTTGTTGTCGTATGACGCGTCGATTAGAATATAAGAGTAGAGAACAATTTGGATGTAGGTTTGTATACATACGCAGATCAAGTTTGTTTAATTTGATATTTACCCCGTTCCCGAAATGATAAAAAGTTTTGAAGTTTTGATATAGTTTGGGATTTGGTGTAAGTACTTTGGTATTTATTATGTAATTTAAGTCGATCGGATAATAAGGAGTTATTAGAAGATTGTTGGAGGAGGGGGGGGGGGAAGAGAGAGCGCGATTATGCCTTGCGTACGCTGTGGCTGGCGTGTGTGCGGCTTTGTGTTGTTGTGTGGTGATGTGTTAGAGAGAATTGATTGGAGTTTTGATGGGTAGGAGTTTTTGGGTTTAATTTTATTGTTTCTGTTATTAAAATGAATTGAAATCAGGCAGTCAGCCCGTCAACGGCCACGTTAATTGGCAGACATGGGCCCTGCCAGCACACACACACACACACACACACACACACATACTTATGTGCATACTCATTGACATCAAGTGCGTTGATCAGCACAGTGACCATAGAAAGACCAGCCTACATATGCGAGAGTCGCTCAAAAATAGACCAGTTCATATTGCAGTCTAGTACTGTCATATGTCACGTATTACCATACTAAATTTCAGAATGATTTAGAACAGCCTGCATATGCGAGGGTCCTTCCAAAATAGTAGGTCAGTTCGTATTGCCGTCTGGCACTGGCAAGTGCCATATGATACCATACCAAATGTCAGACTGATTCATGACTAGCTTTCATTTCGTGGTTTTCTGAATACAATTGAAAATAGTTATGTGCACCCATTATTCAATTTAAATATATGAAAGAAACGAATATGTAAGCAAGCGATATTTAATGCTTTTCATAAGACCATTTCTGAGAAAAATTGATATTATCATCATATTCTCCAGTACGTTGTCAGACTAAATTTCAAAATAATTTATAGGCTAGTTTTTATCTGACAGCCAGAATGGGATACATTGTAACACTGGTAAAAGATATAAAAGATTGAATTCAAAATTTATGAGTTTCTTAAGGCTTACTTATTGAGTGGACCTCGCATGCATGCATGCACATGTGTGTGTGTGTGTGTGTGTGTGTGTTAGTGTATATCTGTGTGTGGGCGTGGAGCGGTCAAACCCGCTGCGCTGCGGTTGGATGAATACATTTTGCATGCGTGGCGACATGTGTCAACTTCTATTAAGTTAACGTTGGTCATTCAACCCGCAGTCAGTCGTAGTCCGGGGAGTCTCCCCCCCCCCCCCACCTCTTGCCAGCCCTTCTGCTGGACATGGGGCATGTGGTCAGCAGTTTGCTGTTGCCAACTGATGCGGGCAATGTTAAAAGTGTCACATGCCACGGGGCATTTGTAGCACGAACAGACTGCCGGGAGAAGCTAAACATGTGAAATAGCCACAATGTGGACTAAAAGTTGAGCGCTCAAACATGTCAGGCGATTTGGAAAAAACATTTTCAGATTAATGCGCCAAGAGAAACCTTGTTAATCGCATTTCATCTACAACGCTGACATTTTGCGACCTTTTGATATTTACCATAGTAGTATTTAATCATCAGACAAGCTACCTGTTATTTTATGTACAATCAATTTCATTTAAATGATATTGAATCAGATTAAGCGTAAGCAAAAAGGGTATTTTCTATGGCTACAGTTCTGTTTTGACAAAGGTATGCCCGTTGAAAATCTAGACTTGAAAACTTGTCAATTTTATTTATAGCCTCAGGGAAATTTAAATGTTAAATGATTGATATGAATAGTTTATTTTGGATACTAAAATTATATAAGAGAAAGATCGTTCCTTCTGAAATTTGGTTTAGTTTCAATGAAGCTTATAATAATAAAAATAATTTTGTAATATAATCCATTATATTTCTGACAATAAAATAATGAAAATGAAAAGAAACGAATTCCCTGAAATTCTAATAGCCTGTTTCCACGACAGCCAAAATATGTAACATCTCAAAAATGTGGATGATTGTGTTTCCACGGTCAAATGTGAAACTGTATACGAATTAGTTTTGATGCAATTTTTTACGAAAAGTGAAAAATATGGCAAATAATGGCAGAATAGTAGTAGAAGCAAAGTTGCATATCAATAGGCAGATAGTTGCAATAAGTTTCTACAATTTAGAACCATTGGTGGATGACTGGGATGCGGAGATGGCAGAAATTTGCAATGAAATTGCGAGTGCACTAATTTCACTGCTCCCAAAAGGCGGTGCACTTGTCAAAATGTAACTATTTTGAAGGTGCACCTCCGGATAAACCTTCCCGTTTAACCTCATCCTTACTAAATACAGAAATCTTAAGATATAAGCAATTTACATTTTATTTTAAAAATTAGTTTTGGCGCACAATTCGTCATTGTTTACCTTTTCCCCAGTTCATCGATAAACATCGTGAGTTCGATAAGAAAATACTAAAAAATCCCGGGGCGAATGGCATCATATTTAAAATATGACGAATTCGTCATTTTTTTCTTATGGGATTTTCTATAGGAAATATGTGTCATATTTCCAAAATCAAAAACATGACGAAAAATGTGAAAATATGATGTCGTGGAAACAGCTATAATATCCATCTTTCCATCATATCATATTTAAAATATGACGAATTCGTCATTTTCTATGGGATTTCTCAGAATATGTGCATCCAAAATCAAAAAATGAGGAAAAATTTATGATGTCGTGGAAACAGGCTATAATTCCATCATTTCATCTTATCCATCTTATCTATTAAATTGAATTCGTCTTTTTTTCTTAGGCGAATATGTGTCATATCAAAATCAAAAATATGACGAAAAATGTGAAAATATGATGTCGTGGAAACAGGCTATAATATCCATCTATATTCATCTATATCCATCTTATCATATTTAAAATATGACGAATTCGTCATTTTTTTTCTTATGGGATTTTCTACAGGAAATATGTGTCATATTTCCAAAATCAAAAATATGACGAAAAATGTGAAAATATGATGTCGTGGAAACAGGCTATAATATCCATCTATATTCATCTATATCCATCTATATCATATTTAAAATATGACGAATTCGTCATTTTTTTTCTTATGGGATTTTCTACAGGAAATATGTGTCATATTTCCAAAATCAAAAATATGACGAAAAATGTGAAAATATGATGTCGTGGAAACAGGCTATAAGAAACATTTGTAAAGATTTATTTGAGAGTTTTTTTTCCCATTTTATGGGACCAGAGAGTAAAAACTCCTTAAGTTGCTGCTAAAAAGTTCTTTTATTCCTTTTTGAGCAAATGAACTAACCAACTAGTCAACAGTTTAATTGTGTGATTTTTCTATTTCCAAAACGGGTCAGTTGCTTTTCATAATTACAATGCACGAGTGAGTCAACAAAATCAAAGGGCAAAGCCAAAAAAGCAAAGCAATTACACGTGACAAATTACAAAAATCAACAAAAAAAAAAAAAATCAAGAGAAGTGCAACAATTAAAAGTACACTGATAGATAGAGTTGGCTGGACAGAGTTTGCAGGAGCATAAACGAAAAAATGCTTTTAATTATTTTCATACATTACTTTTAGTATTGTGGGTGTTTTTTTTAGTATGCAGTTGTGTGCAAATTGTTGTTTGCCAACCACAATAAAATTGCATTTGTTTAACGAGAGATAAGCTCAAAAGCATTCCAGGGTGTCAGGGTTGCCACAGTGCGCGTTGAGCGTTGCACGCGTTGATTGTTGCCAGCACTATGCAAAATTGCGGTTAATTGAATTCACTGAGCACAGTTTTGCAGCTCTTGCTGTTGTTCTTGTTTGTGACCCCGCCATATGTGAAAATTAATTGAAGTTTTGCAGCCTAATGGGCTATATACATACATATATATATATATAGAGGGGAGTTTGACCGACCCCACAGAAAAATACACGCATGACTAACTTTACATGTTTCGCCCCCGTCAAAAAAAAAAAAATAATAAAAGAATAGAATTTTATTTGTATGCTACTGTTTGAATATTTTGTATGCTTCAGTTTTAATTGACATTTTTGTGCAAAAGATAATAAAATGATATGTTATGGGTGTGTTGTGTATCACATGCCAAATTGACAATTCCTTTGGTCCGTCATGCCAAATGCTTTTCATGTTCATTGTCAGCTGCAAAACTTTATTGTTGTGTCGTGTTGCATGCGCCATGTGGCATGTGGCATGTTGCAGCGCCACAGTCGTTTTATGTTTTAGCTGCTCTTAAAATGACAATATCAATAAAATGCTGTAATGTGTGTGTGCATCAAATGACATCTCTTCATCGTCATCATTGGTATTCAAAGGCGGTATAAAATTGCTTCAATGATAACGATGCGATACAATGTTCCATTCTATATGAAAATTAAGTGAGGACACTTCAATTTAAGCTCATTCTTGAAATGCAACGCCTTAAACGCTGTTCAAATTATTTTCATATGTAATGCAAGGCAATTTCAAGCAATTGTCTATACTTAACATTTATTTCAAATATTCAATTATTTTACTTTGTTGGTTGCTGCCAATTTGGCTCTGTCCACGAAAAATTAAAACACAGCATATTCCTTATTATAATAACTTTTTTAAAGATCCTAAACTACATTATTGCATTCACTCAACAAAATATGTCCCACAATAGTTATACTTAGTTGTAAACAAAGATTAGAGACATATCTTTAAACAAGTATCTCAAATATAGGAATTTCTCCGATAGATACACATCCTATTGGTAGCTTTTAACTAAATACTCACATATATATCCTATTAGATCAACCACTAAAATAAGAGAACTTCAAGGCTTTGCAACCTATAAGAAACACAGATATATCTACTACTATCTTTTTCTCGCATTAGTTTAGCTCTAAGAAAAGCAATCCCAAAGTTTTTGCTTACTATAATCCTTACTCTTCAATTTGTGGCCCTGATGTGTAGCTCTTTTCAGATTCCTGATAGTTCCTTCAGCAATTGCCTCTGCTGATAATCCACATACCAAATAGCACACACAATCCCACAACGCCAAAATGTATGCAACAAAAAAGAAAGAAAAAGAAAAGGAATTGCACGTTAGATAGCATTCCCTCTGTCTATATATGTATAGATATTTTTTGTTTTTGATAGAACCATCATTTAAAATTGATATTGAAGCAGAACAGAACGAAAACGGCTGTCAGCATTGGCCTGGGATCGTTTCATGGCATTCGCCTATTTATGCATGCAACTTGCAGCTGCAATTTTCACAGTGCTGCTGTCAACAGCAATGCAAAATACAAACTACAAAATACAAACTACAAAATACAAAATACAAAATGCATTGCAGCTGCGACAAGCCGGTAAAGGCCTTGAATATTAACTGCATACCAATGTGCCATAACTTTTGCGTCAGCCTGGACCAGGATACACACACACCCACACAAGTGCATGTGCATGTGCAGTGGCACACCTAAGCCCCCTGTGGAGTGTTCCATTTACCCGGCCCTCTGCTCTCCAATGACTTTGGTCTTCTGCCCCCATCCCCATCTCCCCAACTTCCCCACTGCACACGCTCAATAATCAATTCCATGCTGTTGCTTTCGGTTCCATCCTGTTGGCGTTGACTCCTCCGCATCGTCAATGTTGTTGCTGTTGTTGTCCTTGTTGCTACGCTTGGTTGTCGTCTTTATATACCCTGTACTAGGTAAGATAAGTAAATTGGGTATACAGCTAACAAAAGTATTCTTGTGTTAGCATTCAGGATAATTTATTTAAACACTTTTATTTCAGCATTATTATGTACTCAGAAAAGGTAGTAAAAATGGTATACACCTAGGAAAAGCCATTCTCAATAAACTATATATTCGATATCTCCGCTATCCTGCCCCTCCATTTAACCTCTCTGATCTCAGAAACTTCTTAAGGTATACTTAGCAAATTTGGTATATAGTTTCTTTTATATATTACGCAAATTAATTTTATTTCATATTTTAATTATGACCCTCCTGCAGCCCATAAATTAATAAACATTAATAAATATTTTTATGGTATTTCCCAGTCAGGCAGGCTGATCTTAAATTTTCTCACTTGTTTTGTGTTACACTTGGTTTAGTTTTGTAACCCTTGGTTGTTGTTGTTCTCTAACTCGCTGTGTGGCGTGAAAATTCAAATTAGATTTTAAAATTTAATAAATGTTTTGTGCAAATTAAAACGTGCCAAAAGCATCAGTTGCCCCAACGCTTCAGCTCAGCTGAACTAAACTCAACGCTAGACAGCGTGAAAAGTACAACATATATGTAAAATATAAGTCGCTTTTAATGGGTTTTTTGTCTAGTCTGTGTGGACACACACACACAGACCCAAAAAAAAACCACACACACCCCACCTGCTATTGTGTTGCAACCTGAAATTGGCACTAAACATTTTTTTTTTGTTTTGTTGCATGTTTTCTGTATGAATGGGAATTATGTTTAATGTATGCAAATATAATATATATTATTAATACATTTAATACCACAGCAAAATTCTAAAAAAAATATAATTATTGTAATGTACAAATGTCATTAGTTGTATAAATTAATGAGCCTTCGGTCTAATCATCATTTGCACAAATTGCAGTGAATTTTTGTGCCAGGCGAACCAATTAATTCCATACTGATTTGTTTTTTTCGCATTAAAATATTGTCCATTTAAATTACTAAACATAAATAGGAGTAGAAATATTTAATTCATTAAATATTGTATTCATTTGCATGCAATTTCATATTTATTTACCAGTAATAACATTGTCTGTACCACCAACCAGAACGGAACTCCTTTGCGCAGTTGTCTGGGCTTCTGTCATTGTCCCGATCTGGCGTGGAAAACTTCATATATTTCTGGGAAGAGAATGCATCACCCGCAGTTCCCTTGAACTCTCCCAAGGACATTATCTTATAGGACTCGCTCTCATTGCCAATGAGAAAGTGATCGTAGTGTGCATATCTGTTTTCATCATCAAAGTCCTGCAGGTATATGTATAGCTCATGATGCTGTGATTGGGTTATTAGATGTAGTTTCTCCAGACCAATGAAAAACTCTGTTCTCAAATCACCAAATCCCAGATGATAATCAGTCCAGTTACGATTAAAGCCGACAGTGCCATCCCTACGGCGTTGTATAACTGTCCAGCCGGAATCGACCAGAACCGAATCACAGAATACCGGAAAGGGCTCTATGCCGGGCACCCTTATAATATGGACGTCCGTGGTTTTACCCACACAACTGGACGATTGACATTTGTTGAGCTGGTGTTTGTAATCAGTTATTTGATCTGTCAGCTGCTTGAACTTGACCGTATGCGATCCAAGCTTTGTTTTCTGCTCCAATATCATTTTCTCTTTGCTCTTCAGCTGCGTCTCTAGTTCCTTAATTCTTGTATCCTTTAGTTCAAACTTGATTAGATCGGCCTGAGCTGCGGATTTCTGCCTCTCAAGTAGCGCCCTATTTGTGGCCATTAGCTCATCCTTTATAACGCTGCTGTTGTAGCACGAAGTATTCAGATCGAGTAGCTGGGCATATTGAACTTCCCTATTCTTGACTGCCTCCTCACAAATGCCAATCCTTGCCTGAAGACTGCCCACTTGGCTCTCCATGTCCCTTAAGCTGGCCTCTTGTTCATTGGCTTTGTTTTGTAGGTCTGTGAGCTGAGTTATCTTTCGGTTTATTTGCTCCGTCGATAGAGTTAGTCTATTCTTGGTGGCATCCTCACAGACACCCAATTGTATCTGCACGGACGCCAGCTTACTCTCTGTTTTCTTTATTGTTTCATAGAGATCTCTGATTTTGTCTTGTAGTTCCGTAAACTGATGTTGCTTTGTCTGCTGTAGTATGGGCTTTACTATTCCGAAACAATATGAATTGCATTCACCTTCCATATCCTTGAACAGGGCTAATGACTAAGGGGAAAAATTATTAATAGAGTTTGGAGGAGGGAAATCCTTGATTCCATCCTTTGATTAAATATACTAACCGGCGTGCCAAGTTCAGAATTCATTGGTAATTCAATGCTAGGTTTTATTAAAGTGAACAGCATTAAAATTGCATATTTCACCATTTTCTATAAAATATAAATAAATACAGTTCCGTTTTGAATGCTTTATTTACACGTTTCGTATTTGAACAAAAACTTAATTGGATAGCTTCAAGTTTCACTGGCTTTTTTACACACACTGATTGAATTTATATATACGAGTTTTTAAAATTGAGCAATTTGTATAGATAATATTTTCTTTTGTTAACCGAAACGCAAAGAGCTCTCGAATCATTTGCTGTCTGAATAAAACTAATAGAGGCAACGCCTAATCAAGGAAAATTTACTGGAATCTGAACTATTGGAAAACAAACAGGCATGAGCCATAAATATACAGCTGTTGTTATTAGCTCTGTACTGTAATATATTGACAATATCGCCTAGCATATTGACAATATGTGTATTTGTGCTTATGTCTGGAATTTAGCATTTATCACAGACAGCTGTGGCATTTGGTCAAGATAATTGCAAGTTATTACAAAAACATATAAGTATATTAGAGAATATTACTTGGGTATTGCCTACTATATAGTAATTTTAGGTTATTTTGTCGAACATTATTTATTTTAATATCTTGCACTCAAATTGAATTTGAATTTATACTCCAAATGATTTAAATGACCTACTATTAGATATATTTTGAATTCGAATATTGAATATAACTTTCACATTAATTCAGTTCTAGTCTTTGTATTATGTTATTTATACCATTTGAACCTGCTTCTATACCAAATTTCATAACAATTTTATAATAAACATGAAAATTAGACTTACATACAACACAATTGTTCAATTTTGTCAACAGTTCTTTTTTTTCTAATTATCTTTTGGCTTAATCATCATTTGAACAAATTTAAGGGACCTGGAGTGCCACGTTCAACCAGTCGATTCCATATCTTGATTGTTCATGAATATCTCGATATATTCCATTAAGATTACTAGAAAAGACAGAAAAGTATGTGGATTAACAAGTTATTCGATTTCCATTTTGTTATTATTATTTACCAATAATAACAATCATTCATAAACCACCATCCAGATTCGGAAATGCTTTGCGCAATTTCTTTCGTTTCATCATTGTCCCGATCAGGAGTTGAGAATTTGTGGTTCCTATGTTCTTCCAGCGCATCACCAGCATCTCCAGAATATTTGCCAATCGATTTCATCTCATACGACTCGCTCTCATCGCCAATAAGGAATTCACTGTATCTGGCATATCGATGTTCGTTGTCAAAGTCCTGCAGATAAATGTACAACTCATGGGGTTGCGACTTCGTTAATAGGTGCAGCTTCTCGAGACCAATAAAAAACTCTCCTCGAAGATCACCAAATCCTGCTCTATAATCAGTCCAGTTTCGGTTAAAGTTCTCACTTCCATCCTTACGCCGCTGAATGACAGTCCACCCGGAACCGATTAAGTCTGAGTCGCACGGAGAACAGAGAATGTCTTTATACCGGGCACTTTAATCGTATGAACACCGGCAGATTTACCTAGGCAGCCGGAAGATTTTGATATTTCTTGATATTCTGAGATGTCGGCTTCAAGTTGTTTGATTTTGGAAGCTTTCAACGAGAGTTGATCATCTCTTTCCTTGATCTGGGATTGAATTTCCTTAAATTCTTTATCTTTTTCATTAATTTTGATATCTTTAATCTTAATTTCAGACTGCAAGTTGTTTATCTTATCATCTTTATCCTTTACTGTTTTGTCTTGTTCATTAATTTTGATATTTTTAGTCTTAATTTCAGACTGCAAGTTGTTTATCTTATCATCTTTATCCTTTACTGTTTTGTCTTGTTCATTAATTTTGATATCTTTAGTCTTAATTTCAGACTGCAAGTTTTGTATCTCATCATCTTTATCCTTTACTGCTTTATCCTTTTCATTAATTTTGGTATCTTTGGTCTTAACTTCAGACTGCAAGTTTTGTATTTGATCATTTTTATCCTTGATTACATTCTCCTTTTCAATAATTACGCTATTTTTTGATCTAATTTCAGACTGCAAGTTACTTATTTGAGCATCATTTGAGGCGAGTTGTTTTTTATATGATACTAACAGATCGTCTTTAGTTACAATATTGTTCTTATACGAAGCACTCAATTCAGTTTGCTGTTTAAGTTGAAATTCCTTTAGCTTGATGAATTCATTTAAATTCTTTATAGTCGCCTCTTGGTCTTGGATTCTATATTGTAATTCTCCGAATTGTTGTTCCTTTGACTTTATGGAGGCTGCATAGTTCAAGAGTGGCTTGACCACTTGATAACAGTGGGTTGCACATTGTCGATCCAATTCCTTATAGTCTTTGGAGCACTGAATTCAAGATAAGATTAGATTTACATATTCACCTTGATTGAAAATATTTAACTGACCGTAGATTGTTCGTTTGATTCCACTAGTAATGATGTTAACAGCAAAAGCAGAACTTTAAAGTATATTTTCATTTTGAATAAGTAGTCCGCGTTTAATAAGCGTTTCACAGCTGCACTAAATCCAAACTGCATTATGCTTATCGCACTTGGATTTGGGAAGTCTCATATTCTCAATTTTGCAGGTTCTTATCAAGAATTCTTCTTTAGATTATTAAGTGATTGACCTCTGAGAGAGTACTCGATTAAGTAGTACTCAGTACACTCGTATAATTAAGAACAGCTTAATAAAAACAATAATGCTTATACATAACATTGTATAAAAACAATAATGCTTATATATAACATTGTATAAGCCCGGCGATAAGTGAGAGACCATAATACTTTTAACAATATTAAAATGTTGTTGATTGTGTTATTAAATAAATTCTTTT
>JBAMCL010000080.1:0-21281 GCA_037075165.1 Hirtodrosophila histrioides
TCTACTATGTCCTGAGACTACAATAGATATCTTTTTTAAGGATGTCCGATCGAAACATATTTATATTTGAGCATAAGTTCTTTTCTAACTATACCAAAAACTTTAGATATCTTTTTTAAGGACTTCCGATCGAAACATATTTGAGCATAAGTTATTTTCTAACCATACCAAAAACTTCACCTGTTACTAATTTTCAAGGTTCAGTTGTTAAGACCTGAAGAGTGCATGTGTTAACACTCGGTGAGTTTCCTTAGCTCTCAGTGTAGTTCTCCTTGAGCTCACGTACATACGAGTACACATAACATATACATAACCCACATTAGAGACTGTTTTAGCCATATCTTGTGGCCTTTGCCTGGGTTGGGCACATAGCATAATGGCTTTTGTGTTATGCTTTTATGATTACAGTAAAAACAAAAGGGCAAACTGAGACTGAGACTGGGGCTGAGACTGTGGCTGAGACTGAGGCTGGCGTTAACCCTTGCATAGCGCAAATTGCACACGAGGCGAACGGACAACAACAACAACAACAACAAGAACAATCATAGCAGGCCAGGATAACAACAAACACATGTGCCTTTCTTTGGCTTTTTATCGATTTCTTGGGCTGTGCCATAAATCGCTAATGGCTGCCACCTCTCACGTCTGCGGGGTCTCTCTCTCTCGGCTCTGTGACGTCTGTAGGGCTGCTGTCGCCATTTTACTTTTCATATTTCCCATTGAACTTTAAGCCGTTGACGTTGTTGTTGTTGCTGTTGCTGTTGCCTTTGTTGCATTGGCTTCCGCCTAAGCCTTAGCCGCCATTTTTATTGTCATCTTTTCCGTTGTCATCGCTCCGGCGTGTTTGCCATTTTTCTAGGTTTTCGCCATCGCCATCGTCTTCGTGCAATTTCCACTTGACACAATGGCACACAAAATGCAAAACTCTTTTGCAGTTTTTCCCACTTTTCTCTTTCCCGCCACTTGATTCCCGCAACCCGTTCCGACACATCGTTGTGTTGTTGTCTGGTTTGGCTTCTGTAAAGTGTTGCCGGCATTTGGATTGTATGCTTTTATATATTTGCGGCCCAAGCATAACTTGTCCTCTGCATGTCATTTTGCATTTATTTCCATTTACTTTTCTTTTGGCAGCTGTTTTCTTTCTGTTTCTCTCTCTCTCTTGCCTTGCCGCTAGTTGCAAGTCGGCTTTAGCTTTTCTTTTGCTGCAGGCAGTCTCTTTGCCTTTACTTGCGGCCTGTCATGTTTGTTGCTGCAGCTTTCTTAAGTCATTATTGTCAGGGCGCAATAACTGTGACAAAGTCATCTTTTGTGGGACGCGCCCAGTGTAGTTCCGCTCCGAACTGTCCCCCCTTACACCCCACTGCTGTGGGTCGCGCCTGACTTTTGTTTTAATGGTTTCTCATATTTGAGAATAGCTGACAGCGCTAGTGATAAAAACATTTTAGGTAACTGAGTGCTAACTGGCGCATAAGTTCAGTAAACAATTCGATTCAAAGAACCAAACAGCTTCTGATGAAAGATTTTGTCACTTGTTGTGCATTGTGGCACATTTTTCCAGGAAATGAAGCCACATTCAGCCAACTACTCTTTTCCATAGAAACCAAAACACTATTAGCTTAGAGCTGGCAGTTTACTGAAGTGTAATTAATGATATAGCGCAGCAGGCAGCATTTGAAGTCTCTATGTTTGAGTTCATTGAGTCAGACAAGCCTCAGAGTAACTGCAAATAAAGCATTGTAGATACTTTTCTTACTGCTAACAATTTTCAGCTTCTAAAGTTGTGTAGTTGTGTCTAAGTAATAGTGTTTCCTGCCTCGACTCTAGTACAATTAGAAATGCTAACAAAATTGTTGAATCATTGTTTTGGAGCTTGACTTGACCTTGATAACCCTTTCGGCTTGCCTTTCCCATAGCCTAGAAAAGTGTTAAGGCAACTTCACTGCCCATCCCTAGCATTATGAGAGTTTTAACCAAACTTTCCACCAACTGTTGCCTATTCGCCTGCCTCTTCTAATCTTGCATTCTACAATAACAGTATTTAATCTACAGCTGCCCAAATATGCATAATGCTAGTGGAGTCTCTCGACCCAAACCCCTAATGTCACTCTTGATCAAACAAAAATAGACAAGAAGCTGTAACTGTTTTGTAGTTTTCATTTTTGTTGCCTTCTTCTCAAAGTCGCAGTTGCAGTTGTCGCAGTGAAAACGTTTTAAGCAAATAGTCAACTTTAGTATGGCCACGGGTATAGTGTAGGCAAATAGGCCCCAGATCCGACTAGGCCCAGCCCGTTGCTCGATTGAGTTGTCCCCGTGTTGCCTCAGTTGCCTCTGTCGCCTCTGTTGCATTGTTGTCGGCTACACATGCGCAGTCTTGCAGTCTTTCAGTCTTCAGCTCTTCTGGCCACTTGTCAACTTGTTGTGGACTCTGCAACGTGTTTGTCTTTCAATTACCAAAGCAAACATTTTCATGCTATTTGCTCTGCGTATTTAAATTTAACTGGCAATGCTATGGTTGTTGTTGGTGTTGGTGTTGTTGTTGTTGTTGTTGCTGCTGGTTCTCGTTACGCATGCGCGCCGCACAATTTGCTGCCTGAAAGCGTCTCAATTGTGTTGAATGTTGACTTTTGGGGGAATGGCTGGCTCTTCGGCCTGTTTGGTTGTTTTGCATTGCTATTTATTGTGCAAACTTTGATAGAGCATTGTGCAAGAGCTGGATGGTTCACGATTAGCCAAAAGCGTAGCAAAACCAAGTAAGCAAGTAATTTCTAATAAGGGATAACTTCCTCGGAAATCATAAGACAAAATCGAATAAATTTGATTTCCGCTAATTAAATATATTAAAATGCCAAAAGTTCTCAGTTCTCCAGTTCTCAGCCCATGCCTAAAGGCCATTTTGTTTAAAAAAAACAGTTAATTTTTGACTAAGCTTATGGGATTAGCAGCCAGGACCCTACGTAGCCCGGACAACATCCGACGTCTCAAACGTTTCCATCTAGTCGACCTTCGGGAAAGATTGTTATAATACTCATTTATATTTTCTCTTGTCTTTCAAAATTACTATAAATTTTGCGAATTCCTATAATTAATATTATTCTTCACCTATTCTCCTTAAAACTATATAACGCCTAATCTCAGCAGCAATAATAGATTTATAGCTCTCATAAGGCAGATTATTATTATAAATAAATACATCTTTTAAGTTATAGAGACATGTACAGAGCTTCAAACAGTACAAGTCAAATTGGATTGGAATTTTAAGATTGAATTACAGCTAGAAAAGGAACTTCCACATGACAAGATTTAGGTTATCGTTTTATAGTACGTATCATTTCCACAATTGATAAAATGTGAAATATCAAAATTTCGATTTTTGTAAAAAATTAATTAAGGAAAAATAAATATATATTTTTTAGGAAATTTAATAATATTTTAATGTTAAGTTAATTTGTAGTACAAAACATAAGCAAACAGATATTCCTTATGGAAATCAGCTCAGTTTTAACAAAGCTATTTATATGAGTAAGAAATTTGTGAAATTACATTGAACAATTGTTAATATTACTGACAACAATATTCAATATCTTTGGTACGCATGTACCAGGGAGCGTCGCAGATTCTTTTCAGGACTTTGCTTTGGGCCACTCTTATTTTATTGATGTGCGTCCTTGCAGCAATACCATACACTTGAGGTGCGTATTTCCAAATGGGAGCCAAAATACTTTTATAAATTGTCACTTTGTTAAGCAGGGAGAGCTTGTTCTTCGGAGCCAATAACCATGCCATTTTCTTGGCATTTTCAGCCGTTTATCCAATATAACTCCCAGATATTTTCTATATATTTTACTTTTTGTTACTGTTCCTATGTATAACCATCTTAAGTTGCCACATATTACCAATGTGCGCTGGTTAAATATATTTGATAAATATAATATTAACATTTTTAACAATAAAAAATAATAAAAAAAAGACAACAATATTCTCGTAAAATAGCTTAATTTAGCTAAATATATTTTAGAGTTTAGAATCTCTCGTATCTCGTTTTGTTGGTAATTGTGTTGCTTAGCTTAGATTAACCAACGTCAATTTGATTTGAGATACTTTCATAGTCTTCAGATACACATTTCTGCTATTTTTAAAGCTATCCTTAAGTTGTTAAGATGCAACCTCCTCAAGTATGACGTCCTTTCTCACAACGCCCACCTTAGCCAGCCCTAACGTACTTGACATTGTTATTTTCTTGGAATTTTGTAGCACAGGGACAAGCTGTCAGTATTTGTTAATCTATGTGTATGAACACCGGCATTCCAAAAAGCACGCAGCTTGACAAAATCTAATGAAAATAACCTACGGTGTGCGTTTTTAATAAATGAAATTAATAATACATTTTGTTCAACCTGAAGCCAGAGGATATTTGAGAGACTGTCGGACTCCAGTGTTGCCTTGGATATGCCTTAATTTTAGCTGGAGCTTGTATCTAAGAAATTCTTGCAAGTTGGCTTCAATTAGGTGAGGCAGAAAAAGAAAATGGATTTAAATTGCAGTAGTAGGAGGATGACTATAAATTGTTGAAGGCTGTGGGAACCCAAATCAATGCCAAAAGTTTCAACAAATAATGCGTGGCAATGAGGAAATTCAATAAAATGTTATAAATAATTCAATAAGCAAGCAAATTTATGTTTTCGCCGGGTCATACTGGGGCCACATTGGGGTAATCAATGTAAGAAAAATGCCAAACCGTTATCAAAATTGGAATTGGACGAGGCGCACAGTAACATTAAATCATAAAAATTGACTCATTTGTAACATAAAAAGCACATTAACACATTAAGTGTGCGAAGCGGGCGCGAGGGGGGGCGTGGCAGTAAAGAGGCCGAAGTTTTGGTAATGCCAACAGCTGAAGCGAAGCGAAGCAAAATCGAAATTCAGTGCGCAAAAGTGGCAAAGGAACTAGCAACAAGAGCAACACACACACAAAAGATACAGATACGCAGCGTGAGATACAGATACATGGATACACACAGCAATCAATTCAATCGGGCCGACATTAAGCGGCGGCGTGGAGGGAGCGGGCGGTTAAAGCAAAACCAAATCAAACATTAATGCAATAAAATGGAAAACGCGTTAACAACAATTGCCTCAGTGGCCAAAAACTGGCAGCTGGCTGAATCAGAGCCCCGATTCCGGCCGCGTGACGTGACGTGCCTTGCCTTGCCGTGCGCCCAAAAGTAGACTATGCTAAAAGCGAAAATCAATGCCACAGACAGACAGACAGACAGACAGGCAGCGATTAAGTGAGCGACAGCCGCAGACAAACCCAGAACAGATAGAGTGAGCAACAATGCTAGCTTGGAGTCGCCCCTTCGTTGGGGCACAGGTGGCATGTTGTTGTTGTAGCACCGAGTGTGGCATGGCAACGAGCCTGACTTTAACACTGGCAACTGCAGCGTCTAATGCGGCAATTAAGGGATGAAGTGGGGCCCAGTGCGAGCCGAGGCGAGGCAAGGCAAGGCGCCTGTAATGTGAGCTCTAAGCTGTTTCCAATTTGTGGCCAGCATATCCAGATTACAGGCAACAGAACATGCACGTTGCTAACAAGGCATCCTGTTTTTGGTATAGGGCCAAACGTTTGCCCTAACAATTACATATATATATGTTTATGATATATATATTGCATGCTAAGTATATTCATAACCCAGGTAAAGTTATTTGTAAATTGCAACAAGCAGAGCCAAGCTTAGAACTATGTGTACGGCAACTGAGAATTCAATTCTAAAAGCATGTTATTTGAATTTTGCAAATGACTGACGGCAACGGCAACGGCAACAATGGAGGCAAAGTCTGTTGGTATGCCTTGTTAAACAATGGCAAATAGTTATTTTAGTGCATAAGAATTCTTTGTATGCTGCCAAATATGGAATTTCAATTTCGACAACATTTTTGATACCTTCGATTGCAGCAAATATCAATTTCCTGTAGAAACTTCCAAGTACAGAACAAAATACATTTTCATAGAAAACAAGAAACAAGAAAGTGCCGAGGCTATATACCCTAGCAGGAATTACTTTTTAAATAATACTTAATTTTTATCTGATTGCATCTATGAGAACTATGTGGTCCGATATTGATTAAAGTTAATTATAAATTAGGAAACTATATGAAGTATAATAAAGCTCTCACTTAGTTTCGATGTAATATTTGTATAAACAATACGTTTTTCATACAAAAACTCATTTTTCATCCTATGGCAGCTATGTGATATAGTTTTCCGATTTTAACCAAATTTTGTCAGATTGTATAAACTCTTTAGAGACTCGGTTTGGGTGAGTTTGGTGAGGATATCTTTATGAACAACAAAGTTTTTCATACAAAACATAGTTTTATAATTTTGATCGCCCTTCTCTGCGATTCTCAAGAATTCAAGGGAGTCCACTACAATTTATCATTTTTGAGGTATTTTTTGTGAATAGCAATAGATTATTTTGGATGTACACTTTAGTGTGTATGTGAGAGAGAGAGAGAGAGAGAGAGAGAAAGTAAGAGAGTGAGAGAGAGAGAGAGAGAGAGAGAGAAAGAGTGAGAGAGAGAGAGAGACAGACAAAAAGTTTTATATAGCGAAATAGTGGTTCGATTTTGATCAAATTTGGTCAGATTGCATTTTTCGCCCGATCGTTCCTATGGCAGCTATATGATATAGTAACCCGATTTTGATCAAATTTGGTCAGACTGTATAAAGTATTTAGAGACTCGGTTTGGGTGAGTTTGGTGAGGATATCTTTATAAACAACAAAGTTATTCATACAAACATAGTTTTATAATTTGATCGCCCTTCTCTGCGATTCTCAAGAATTCAAGGGACCCCACTGCAATTTGTCATTTTGGAGGTATAGTTTGTGAATAGTAATAATTTCTTTTTATGGTCAATTTTAGTGTGTGTGTGTGTGTGAGAGTGAGAGTGAGAGTGAGAGAGAGAGAGAGAGAGAGAGAGAGAGAGAGAGAGAGAGAGAGAGAGAGAGAGAGAGAGAGAGAGAGAGAGAGAGAGAGAGAGAGAGAGAGAGAGGGCAAGAGAGAGGGGGGGGGGGGGGGGGGGGGGGGGGGGGGGGGGGGAGCGAGAGAGAGAGAGAGAGAGAGAGAGAGAGAGAGAGAGAGAGAGAGGAGCGGAGAGAGAGAGCGAGAGAGAGGGCGAGAGAGAGAGCGGAGAGAGAGAGCGAGAGAGAGAGCGAGAGAGAGAGAGAGAGAGCGAGAGAGAGAGAGCGAGAGAGAGAGCGAGAGAGAGAACGAGAGAGGGCGGGAGAGAGAGATAGAAAGAGACAGATCGCCCTTCTCTGCGATTCTCAAGAATTAAAGGGAGTCTACAAGTAACCCTTTTGGAGGTCTCTCTTTTCTGCGATTTTCAAGACTAAAACGTAAGTCAGATTGTACAAACTCTCTAGAGACTCTGTTGGTGAAAGTTTGGTGAGGATACATTTATAAACAAAAAAGTCTTTCATACAAAAACATATTTGTCGACCGATCATTCCTATGGCAGCTATATGTTATAGTAATCTGATCCGGCCGGTTCTGACATATGTACTGCCTGCAGCAAAGAGAAGGATCTGTGGCAAGTTTCATTACGATAGCTTTAAAACTGAGAGACTAGTTCGCATAGAAACAGACGGACAGTCGGTTATTCCTATATCGACTCGGCTATTCATGCTGATTGAGAATATATATACTTTGTTGGGTCGGAAACGTCTCCTTCAGTCCATAACACAATTCGAGACAAAATTATAATACCCTCAGCTAGGGTATAAAAAATACAAACAGATCAGAATCATGTGTTACAAGTTTTAGATGTTGATTTTTACACTTTGAAGTAGTATAGCCATAAGTAATGAGTTGTGTTTTGTATGCCTTAACAAACCATTAGCTTATAGTTCGTATTTTAAAAGACTTATGTTCATTCCATAAGCTTTAGTGCAAACTTTTAATAACTCCTGGCCCGACTATTATTCGTGACTAGAGATGAGGCTGACCTTTAAGTTTATCGCAGCCATTTCTCACACATTTCACAGATGTTCACAGTTCACAACGAACAACAATTTGGCACTTTATCAACTAGACATTTCGGCCAGGAAAGATGTTGGCAGTCAGTGTAGCTCATACGCAGCGTGGGCCACCCTCTGACAGCTCCATTTTGACTGCGAAACGATTGCAGACATTATCTTGAGCCGACATTGACATTTGGTCGCATTCACATTGACTTTGACATTACCCCATAATGTTAGGGCTTCGACCTAGTCCCCTACCATCCGTACTCGCTCTTTAACCGCAATCGAAGTTCCCTTGATTGCAAAACGTTGTAAGTTTTGTGCAGAAAAGTTGTTCCTTGTGGTTTTGTGCGTTGGCGCATATGAAATGCAGCTTTCAGCTTCTCACAGCCAACATCGAGGACAGTTTCAATTGAAAATGCGTTGATTTTGATTCGATGCTGTCAATATAATGTGAAAACAATAGGAATTCGAGACCCTTTGTGCTCACCCTACCCCTCTAGTCCGTTAGTCCTTGCTAGTGCCATGTGATGGCATTCGCTGTTGGGTCTCCTGCCTTTGTTTCCAGTACATAAACCAAATGGGTCAATTGATTTCTGCTTATTGCATGCTAAGCTGCCATAAGATTTTACGTAGTTCACTTCTATTTTTATATTTTTTTTTTTGTATTTTATCCGCCCTTTGGCTGTGTATTGGAAAATGTTTGCAATTGTTTCCCGTTTGTTATGTTATGTGTATTTCCATCAGCTGCAGACGTGAAAAGTTTTTCGGGTTTTTGGTTTTTTTCTGCTTTGGCTCGCTAATTTCTTTGGCATTTTTACTTTACGCAAGAATGAAGAAGTTTGCTTAATGGACTTATACGTCATTTAACTTTATTAATCAGTGCCGCTTCAATGCTGCCTAGGGTAAATCAACAGCGTAGGAGTTGCCTAGCTAGTTTTGAGGTCAACGCACGATAATGCTTCGATAAAGAGCTTACAATCTATTGAAGCATTCATTTAAATTGATTAGTCTCTGCTGAGTAGCGATTTAAATCAATAACTGGCCATTTCTAGCTAAATTTCTATATTTGTCTTAAGTTTCATCATATTCGTAGCAGCGTTTGAAATCTTAAATCCTCTTTTCATAGATTATTATTTGTTGGATTTGAATGGGATCACGCAAAAATATCTCGAGAAATCAACTTTGGATTTTGCTATAAGGTGAAAGCTTTTGGTAAATTGAGCGTTTCATGCATGAACGCATAGGGTCACGCAAAAATATGTCGAGATTTCAATTTTGGATTTCGGTATAACTCCAACCATGACAACAAAGACTTTATGCACGAAAATCGGTTCGAGTTTTGATCAAAGTTATGGAAGCATGGAAATTTTGGAGAAAATTTGCGTATCATGTATGAATATAGGGATCACGCAAAATATGTCGAGAAATCAACTTTGGATATTGCTATAAGGTGAAAGCTTTGGGTAAATTAGCGTTTCATGACATGAATACATAGGGTCACGCAAAATATGTCGAGAATTCAATTTTGAATTTCGGTATAACTCCAGCCATGACAACAAAGACTTTATGCACGAAAATCGGTTAGATTTGGACAAAGTTGTGGAATTATGAAAATTTTGGAGAAATTTGCGTATCATGTATGAATATAGGATCACGCAAATTATGTCGAGAATTCAACTTTGGATATTGCTATAAGGTGAAAGCTTTGGGTAAATTAGCGTTTCATGCATGAATATAGGGTCACACATAATATGTCGAGAATTCAATTTTTGGATTTCGCTATAAGTCCAACCATGACGACAAAGACCTTAGCACGAAAATCGGATCGATTTTGACAAAGTTATGGAAGCATGAAAATTTTGGAGAAATTTGCGTATCATGCATGAATATAGGATCACGCAAAATATGTCGAGAATTCAACTTTGGATTTTGCTATGAGGTGAAAGCTTTGGGTTAATTAGCGTTTCATACATGAATGCATAGGGTCACGCAAAATATGTCGAGATTTCAATTTTGGATTTCGCTATAAGTCCAACCATGACAACAAAGACTTTAGCACGAAAATCGGTTCAGTTTTGTCAAAGTTATGGAAGCATGGAAATTTTGGAGAAATTTGCGTATCATGCATGAATATAGGGATCACGCAAAATATGTCGAGAATTCAACTTTGGATATTGCTATAATGTGAAAGCTTTGGGTAAATTAGCGATTCATGCATGAAAATAGGGTCACGCAAAATATGTCGAGAATTCAATATTGGATTTCTGTATAACTCCAACCATGACAATCAAAGTCTTTATGCATGAAAATCGGTTCGATTTTGACAAAGTTATGGAAGCATGAAAATTTTGGAGAAATTTGCGTATCATGCATGAATATAGGATCACGCAAAATATGTCGAGAATTCAACTTTGGATTTTGCTATAAGATGAAAGCTTTGGGTAAATTAGCGTTTCATGCATGAATATAGGGATACACAAAATATGTCGAGAATTCAATTTTTGATTTCGGTATAAGTCCAACCATGACAACAAAGACCTTAGCACAAACATCGGTTCGGTTTTGACAAAGTTATGGAAGCATGAAAATTTTGGAGAAATTTGCGTATCATGCATGAATATAGGGATCACGCAAAAATATGTCGAGAATTCAACTTTGGATATTGCTATAAGGTGAAAGCTTTGGGTAAATTAGCGTTTCATGCATGAATATAGGGTCACGCAAAATATGTCGAGAATTCTATTTTGGATTTCGGTATAACTCCAACCATGACGACAAAGACCTTAGCACGAAAATCGGATCGATTTTGACAAAGTTATGGAAGCATGAAAATTTTGGAGAAATTTGCGTATCATGCATGAATATAGGATCACGCAAAATATGTCGAGAATTCAACTTTGGATTTTGCTATGAGGTGAAAGCTTTGGGTTAATTAGCGTTTCATACATGAATGCATAGGGTCACGCAAAATATGTCGAGATTTCAATTTTGGATTTCGCTATAAGTCCAACCATGACAACAAAGACTTTAGCACGAAAATCGGTTCAGTTTTGTCAAAGTTATGGAAGCATGGAAATTTTGGAGAAATTTGCGTATCATGCATGAATATAGGGATCACGCAAAATATGTCGAGAATTCAACTTTGGATATTGCTATAATGTGAAAGCTTTGGGTAAATTAGCGATTCATGCATGAAAATAGGGTCACGCAAAATATGTCGAGAATTCAATTTTGGATTTCGGTATAACTCCAACCATGACAACAAAGACTTTATGCACGAAAATCGGTTCGATTTTGACAAAGTTATGGAAGCATGAAAATTTTGGAGAAATTTGCGTATCATGCATGAATATAGGATCACGCAAAATATGTCGAGAATTCAACTTTGGATATTGCTATAAGGTGAAAGCTTTGGGTAAATTAGCGTTTCATGCATGAATATAGGGATACACAAAATATGTCGAGAATTCAATTTTTGATTTCGGTATAAGTCCAACCATGACAACAAAGACCTTAGCACAAACATCGGTTCGGTTTTGACAAAGTTATGGAAGCATGAAAATTTTGGAGAAATTTGCGTATCATGCATGAATATAGGGATCACGCAAAATATGTCGAGAATTCAACTTTGGATATTGCTATAAGGTGAAAGCTTTGGGTAAATTAGCGTTTCATGCATGAATATAGGGTCACGCAAAATATGTCGAGAATTCTATTTTGGATTTCGGTATAACTCCAACCATGACAACAAAGACTTTATGCACGAAAATCGGATCGATTGTGACAAAGTTATGGAAGCATGAAAATTTTGGAGAAATTTGCGTATCATGTATGAATATAGGATCACGCAAATTATGTCGAGAATTCAGCTTTGGATATTGCTATAAGGTGAAAGCTTTGGGTAAATTAGCGTTTCATGCATGAATATAGGGTCACACAAAATATGTCGAGAATTCAATTTTGGATTTCGCTATAAGTCCAACCATGACAACAAAGACCTTGGCACGAAAATCGGTTCAGTTTTGTCAAAGTTATGGAAGCATGGAAATTTTGGAGAAATTTGCGTATCATGTCCCAAGAATATAGGGATCACGCAAAATATGTCGAGAATTCAACTTTGGATATTGCTATAAGGTGAAAGCTTTGGGTAAATAAGCGTTTCATGCATGAAAATAGGGTCACGCAAAATATGTCGAGAATTCAATTTTGAATTTCGGTATAACTCCAGCTATGACAACAAAGACTTTATGCACGAAAATCGGTTCGATTTTGACAAAGTTATGGAAGCATGAAAATTTTGAGAAATTTGCGTATCATGTATGAATATAGGATCACGCAAATTATGTCGAGAATTCAACTTTGGATATTATTATAAGGTGAAAGCTTTGGGTAAATTAGCGTTTCATGCATGAAAATAGGGTCACGCAAAAATATGTCGAGAATTCAATTTTGGATTTCGGTATAACTCCAACCATGACAACAAAGACTTTATGCACGAAAATCGGTTCGATTTTGACAAAGTTATGGAAGCATGAAAATTTTGGAGAAATTTGCGTATCATGTATGAATATAGGATCACGCAAATTATGTCGAGAATTCAACTTTGGATATTGCTATATATATTTTGCGCAGCTCTCTTTAAGTCGGCAGATGTGAAGTCTTTTGGGACATCAAAGTGCCTGTTTAAGTTAATTGAAGTTCTCAAAGATCGGAAAATAACGGACTTGTTATAACCGTTGATGGGAAGCGCCATACTATTTATTTAACTTTGGGACTTATTTATTTTATTTTAGGAGACAATTTGGGGTTAAATAGCCTTTTAGGCTTCACAATGTCATTTTCCTCTAATTTTTTTTGCAGATTCTGTAAAATGTCAAAAGACGAGACAGCCTATTCATTTATCGAACCAGGTGAATTTCTGCGGAATGAGCATAATTACTAAAGAGATATAGAATGCTTAAACGTTTCGACAGCAGGTATCTGATCAAAGTGCATATTTAATGAACTAAAACATTTTTCAGTATTAGAAATTTTTTCTGTTAATATATCACACTATGTCTTTGAAGGGGTTTTAAAATACTATATTTGCCATATTATATATTATTGTATAACGAATCAAATTTTAGATTTGGAGTTTTTAATTTAAGGAAAACTAATTTGCAATATTGCCCTCAAAAATCGAGAACAATTTTCTCTTTTTCCACTGATGGTTGGAGTCAAAATTGAAAGTATGTTGATATTGTTTGGGAATTTGTAAAAACTTTACAAAAATTAATTGATTACATTACTTTAGCAGAATCTTCTCCAAGTGACTTAATTGTCTTAAATGATGTAATGTATCACAATAAATAATACACATAATACAGTTATTTAATGATATTTAAAAGCTTAAGCATCATTTTCTCAACCCCTATTATCGAATAGTTGGAGAGTCAGGGCCTTTAAAGCAGAGATAGTCACGAAAACTAACGGTGGGAGCCAGACAGCAAATTTGAACAACAACAACAAACAGCGTCGCAGTCATGAGCCAGACAGAATGTGCGCCGAGCAATGCATACATTTTGTTTTTGCATTCTCGAGCGAGCAGTCAAAATTTAATTTACAGCCTCTTCGTCACCAACTTTTAGTGGCATTGTTTTTGCAAAATTGTGATAAGCGATCAACTCGATCAACGACCATCTGTGATGAGATGCTGGCGCCTATCACAAAACATAACGGAAAGAGCCGCGGGACCTCTAAGAGCCACTACGTGCCAATGGCTGCTTTAAAGCAGGGGTGCCCAAACGCTGCTCATGGAAGAGCAAACTTCAATACATATGCAAGAAAACACTAACACATCTAAGGCAAACAATTTTTTTCATTTTATTGTGTGCACCGAAAAAAAAGTAGATACAATTTCTATTATTTCTTTGCAAATATTGCATTTGCCTTTCACACCTAAAAATGTTTTCCAAAAAAGTACTACGTTCAGCTATTCATCTTTTTACCACCACTATTTTAGTGTAACTATTATTTGAATGCAAATAATGCATTTAAAATGGTTTGCAGAAAAATATCGTGTCTAGCATTCAATCAAATATAATTTTTTTAAAGTGCGTGCCTCAACGAAGAGAAACAACAAAATTACACCGAAATTCAGTAGCGCAACAACAAAGTAATGAAGTGTTGTTGCTTTGCTCATGAGCCCAGCCATCGAAAAGAGATAAGAAAGGGAACACGCAATATTGTTTTTGTATTATGCATTGGCTTATGACTAGAGCCGTGCATGTATACGCGCATTGCTGCCTATGCTAAGAGCAATTACAATAACAAAATGAGCCAGATGAGCAATGGGCTGGGCACCCCCTGGTCTAAATGCAGACTAACAATGGCTATTTTCACCAGCATATCTTGAGCCCTAACAATTAACTGAACGCCAAGATCTTTTCTACGGCCACCCGCGACTGATACGGTATATGATGATCATGTATCATTGAAATAAGAGATTGTGATACGATCAGTTGTTTTTATCAAAATGTTTCTCATACTTATCGATATTTACATATATGTATGTAAACAGAGAAAATAAAATTTGATTCTTTAATTCATTTATTACGATGTATGGTAGCCAGTCGTTCACACGATTGCCATATTACACTTGCTATGGTAACTGCCGAGTGCCACATACTATATGACAAATTGCCATAGTGTGTGAGTCCAAAAATCGGAAATTCAATAGGAATTACTAAAAACGCTTAAAAAAAAAAAAAACAGTTACCCATACATAGAAATATGTACATTGCGATCAAATGCATATAAACACAAATACACATGCAAACACAACTTCCTGAAAAGTAATAAAACTGTAATAGGAACTAAGATTACGAAATAAAAAAAAAAAACAATTTAATATTTTATTATTTTGTTTTATTTCAATTAATTGCTTAATGTTAATTCTTATTTAAAAAAATGTTATTGTTGTTCCTCTTGTTGCGAGTGTTGTTGCGGTTGTTGTTGTGGTTGTTGTAGAATATATGGATATGGATTTTGCTGATGGTATAATATTGAAGGCTGCTGGTAAACTGGGTATTGTGTGTAAGGGTGCTGTATGCATGGAATATTGTAAAGTTGTTGTTGCACTTGTTGTTGTTGTTGTTGCTGTTGTATTAGTTGTTGTTGTTGTATTTGTTGTTGCTGTTGTATTTGCTGTTGTTGTTGTATTGGTTGATTGGGGTAGAATTATGGAAGCTGCGGCTGTGTGTGTGGCGCCAGCATTCTCAATTTGTCTTCTAGTTGGTTAACTTTTTTTCATTAATTTTAAGTTGTTTTTGCAACTCTTTGATTTGTTTTTGCAGCTTATTGTTCTGCTCCTTATTTTGCTTCTTTACAGCGTTTAGCTGTTCTCTTAAATTTATAATCTGCCACTGGTTGTTGGCCATTGTTTATTTTTGATTTTTTACGCTGTATATGTATGTATATACCAAATACAAATGATAACTGTAAAGGGGCTTGAATATCGCCGCTAATCTTTCAAGTTATCGACTAAAATGTATCGATAGCTTAGCTACTCAATACACGTAAAATAAATTTAAAGAATGTATAAAAACAAAAACTTGGCTAACAGCCTTGAAAATTATAAGTGTAAAAACACACTTAAGCACTGTAAGACAACAATAATCGCAAAAGGGTTTTATTATTCTTTATATTTACTTATTTATCAATTTTTGCGCACTTTTAGAATAAGTGTGACCATGCATTTTTAGGCTACAAATCTATCTAAATATAACTGCCTGACCATTTTACACACATCAGACTCTTTTTTTGAGTTTAATACAATATCTATGTTAGTCCGCGTTTGGACGATAATTAAAAATCGCGAGCTTTAATAATAAGTTTTTGTGCTAGTAGGGAAGAGGGATAGCTGAGTAAGTCGTACAAAAACCCAGCCATGTCATGATATTTTGTGCGCATTTTTGCTCGATTTCTTTTGGATTTTTGCGCATTTTGTGCTTTGTCTTTTCGATTACATTTCAACAGCGTTGAAAATTATATGAAGTTGGTTATCGATAGCTTAAATCAGACTTGCAAAGCAAAAGAAAATCAATTGCATAGTGTGATTTAAAACTTACCGTCTAAATGCAAGTGATTTTTTAGTAGTATTCAAGAAGTCATACGGCCATGAGCACCATAATTAATTATTTTTTCTTGAACATTTTGGAAGTGAGCTTGGAGCGAGATAAGAGGTGCAGAGCAGTTATGTTTAGATATGGATTTGTAGGCTAAAAAATGCACGGTCACACCTATTGTTAAAGCGCGCTTAAATAGATAAACAAAGAGAAAATTAAGATGTGTGACTTTTTAACTGTCGTTCTTCTTTTACAGATTTTAACTGAACCAGAACAATTTGCTTATTTATTTATGCGCGCTCTTACAATAACAGTGTGCCCATGCATTTTTAGCCTACAAATCCATATCTAAACATAGCTGCCTGCACCTCCTCTCTGGCACCAAGCTCATTTTCAAAATGTTCAACCAGAATATCACTTGCGCTGTCGCTTGCGTTGACGCTTGTGTATGTGCGTCTTTGCATATGTGTGTGTATGTGTAAGTGAGCGAAGATGCGATAGGAATTTTTGACCTAAGAACATTGAGTTTTGTAGTCCGGTGATACTCGACTATATCATTCTTACTTATTTTGTATGACCTTAATGCAACAGTAATATTAACAAGTAAGCACGTTCTAGTCGTGTATACCCGACTACGAAACTCCCTGTACCCAAGTCTAAAACTTCCAATCATATGTTCGTCTCGTACACATGCACGCACACATACACAAAGCATACACACACACACGCGAGCCACAGCGTACGCAAGGCATTTTATGTCGAGGCTGTGCTTCTTCTTCCCCCTTCGCTCCAGTACTGAATATTGTTCGATGAATAACTTCCGTGTTTATTATCCGATCGACTTGAAATTTGCACAGTAGATTAAGAGTGACCGAAGTAGTTTACATGACAAATCCCAAAGTGATATCTTTAAAACTGTGGCTGTAAAACGTTTTGATCGATTTGCGGGGGAACGGGGGGAGATATCTGAGATCGGAAACAAACTTGATCTGCGGACGGTATACAGGAAGCTACATTCCAAATTTGGTGTCTCTAGCTCTTATAGTTGCTGAGATCGACGCGTTCATCCGGACAGACAGACAGACGGACAGACGGACAGACAGACGGACATGGCCAAATCGAAATCATTTTTGATACTGATCAAGAATATATATACTTTATAGGGTCGGAGATGTCTCCTTTTGCCTGTTACATACTTTTGCACAAATCCAATACCCCCTTTTTACCCATTTTATGGGTACAGGGAGTAAAAAGTTTCCAACCTTGGCGGTAGGTTTTCCGAAATCTAAATTGGCCACCGTTATTATGATTTTGTTTAGAACCTTGGAAAATGAGTTTGAAGCTAATCGCATGAAAACTAAAAATGTCGAATGCCAGACTCTTCCACCAATTTTCCGACCATGGGGGTTGAATTTCCCAAAATCGCTGATACACGTGTCGAATTATTTTACGTAAAGAGCTTTGAAAATGAATTTGAAGGTGATCGGACTAAAATTAGACTTTGCCCATACAGCCTTGAGACCCCCATTTTCCGCCCATGGGGGTGGATTTTCCAAAAATCGGTGAAATATGTGTCAAATTAATTTTTGTGTAGATCTCTGGAAATGAGTTTGGAGCCGATTGGATGGTAAACAAAAAAGTTTCATACAACAGTTTTCCGCGATTTTCCACGCTTGTGGGTGGAATTTTCCAGTAACCTGTCTTAGTGTGCACTTTCATCAAAGATGGAAGCTTCTGTGAAAATTTCAGCATCCTAGCTCTTATGGTTTGGGCTGTGCGATGATTGCCAATCAATCAGTCAGTCAGTCAGTCAGTCAGTCAGCACGAACTCTTTTTTATATATATAGATATTTATTTGTTGCAACAATAAATAATTCTTAAATAACAATGACAGCCGTTCTATGAATTTTTACTCTCTATTGGTATTGGATTTGTGCAAAAGTATATAACAGGCAGGAGACATCTCCCACTCTATAAAGTATATATATATATATATATGTATATATATGGCCATGTCCGTCTGTCTGTCTGTCCGGATGAACGCGTCAATCTCAGCAACTATAAGAGCTAGAGACACCAAATTTGAAATGTAGGTTCCTGTATACCATACGCAGATCAAGTTTGTTTCCGACTCAGATATCTTCCCAAATCGCAAATCGTTTGACAGACACACATTTGAAGATATAGCTTTAAGATTTGGCATGTATAATAACTTAGTCACTCTTAATCTACTGTCTTGTTTGGATGATAAACACGGAAGTTATTCAACAAACAAGATTCAGTACTGGAACGTGGGGGGAAGAAGAAGCACAGCCACGATTTAAAATGCCAAAAGTCCAAGAATACCAAAAATATATAAGTCCAAAAATACAAACAAAGAAACTAATAAACACAATTCAGTATTTTTTTAAGAATGTTTACTCAGTTGTGTTTCAACTTTACAAAAAGGAGTTTATGGACAGATTCAATTAGACAAATTATATCGCAAGTCTGTTAAAATTAATATTAATACTGAAAATGCTCTCTCCACACTGACTTGTGTTGCAGGCACTCAATGCGTTATTTTTGCCAATTGATACAGGTGTGGATAAGAATATTTCTTATTTTCCCAGTAATTCATAACATCCGCGCTTAAGTCAATTGGCGGCGGATTGAAATTGCTCAATTTCGCACAATGCCTTCTGCAGATCCTCATTTTGCTCATCATCCGAATTCTCACTACCTGAGCCAACGTCAATCGAGTTTAAGAACGCGTTTAACAAAGAACACGTACATATTTGTCTCTTGCAAAGACAATAAGCTCTCTTGTATCTCAAGAGCTTGAGGAGGATAACAACGTAGATGATTGCCGTGAAGTTGAAGCGTTTTCCTAGACAGAAAGATATCGTTTAAAAAAATTTACACATACATGTGTTTACAAAAAAACATAAACCTCATTTTCCCTTTTAACAGTGTATATCTGCTGCATCCAGTTTCTTCAACTGACACCTTGCGAACATCAAATTGCTGGGGTTCTGCAGCAATGCGCGGCGTATTCTTGGGTCTAAATAAACCGCGGCAAGTACAACTTCATTGCTCATTAGTACTTCCTCCCGTTTTTGCAGACAGATATCCAAAATACCGCTATAAGAAATGCTCATTGCCTTAACTGTCACTTTGAGCTCTAGCCACAGCTTATAAAAATCACCCATGTACAGATGCTCAGCTTGACGTTTTTGGGTCGCTTCAAATACAGGTTTCAGGGTGTCGATAATGGAATCAACCGCGCATCATTCCGAGAGAGTCAAGTTGGACACATTTTTAAAATGGTCGTTGCAAAAGACTTTGTACTGTGTGATTTTTTCCAAATGTCTAACTCCGGCTGCGTTAAGCCCTGAGCCGAAATTGTGAACCTTAAAGTTGTTGGAAAAAGAGCCTTACAACGTGAACATTATAACATCACTTGATTTTTTTACCTGTAAGAAGGAGTCCGTAACAGCTTTGCAACCTGGCGCACTTGCTCAACTATTTTTGAAGATTCGATTTGCTTCAAAAAAATCCTTGACCGCAAGTTGCAATGTATGAGCAGCACACTTAATGGACTTTACCGATCTTATTTCTATATCCATTACCAATCATTTATCATCGAGCAATTCATGTTCTATTTCTTCGGATGCTGGGCATTCTTCGCATTCTACAGCTTTAATCATATTGCGGCCATTGTCTGTAGTTACGCAAAATACTTGGCTCTTGGCAATATAAAACACTTCCAATATTTTTTCAATTACCGAAGTGAGATTGACGGCAGTGTGTTTATCACGTAGCTCAATTATTCCAAGAGTCTTCACACAAATTTGGCCACTGTGATAATACTGAACATTGACGCCTAGCATTCCACGATTATGCCTAGTGGCTGTATCCATTTTTATGGATACAATGTTCCCTTTCAACAACTTTTTTTATGTCACTTTTTAGTGTAGCATATTTTTCATCTACAAGGGTCATCACGTTTCTCGAAGTATTGGGTTCATATTGAGGCCCTTAAAAATTTGCTCAGTCAAAGTTTTAAATGGTTTGGAGTCGAACAACGAAAATGGAATTTTTTCGGCAGTAACCAGCTCCACGCAAGCATCTCTGACATCTTCTTTACCCATTTTGATCGAAAACTTGACCTTCTCAGGAACTGCATTATTTTCATGCTCGGCCAATTCAATGTAGTAAACCTCTTTATGTTTTTCTTCCAAATGTCTTTTAGTATTGGAAATTTAATTTCCTTCAGAGGTTTTCTTACAAAGCAGGCATACCGACACATTTTTTTGGTTGCAATAATTGAAAAACTTCCTGGCACAATAATCGCATTTCCGTCCCATTATTAAATTCGAATTTTAATTAGTTGCACTTGCCGGCACTAAAGAAGTAAAGAAATGCATCAAGGCAAAGCTTTGAATTCAGCACTTAAAGAGAGCGCATGTGAGCTAAGCTTTGAATTCAGCACTTAAAGAGAGCGCATGTGAGCTAATTAGCTTAAGCTTTAAATACAGCTCTTGCTCACCAGATGATTGTGCTCATAGTCAAACATATGTACATATGTGTTATTGTTGATCTTCAATTAATAACCACATTTTTTGGCATTTTTTGGTATTTTTGATTTACGAAAAAAATACATTTTGTGATTTTTGTGGTATTTTTGATATACGAAAAAATACAAAATTTTGGTATTTTTTGTTATTTTTTGATTTACGAAAAAATACTAGATTTTGGGATTTTTTGGTATTTTCGCATCTGAAAAATACTTGAAAGATACAAAATAAAAATGTTTTCAAAAATTCCCCCCCCCCCCCCCCCCCCGCTATTTTTTGAGCCCAACACTTCAAATAATACAAAATAATAATGCAGTATTAATTTAATAAAGATTTGAGTTTTATTTTTTTGCAAAAAAAAAATATAAACTCAAGAAATACGTTATATTCTTAAACAAAATTTAAAACTCAAAAAATAATCGTTATTTTCCTCTTTTCTGAGCGAAAAAATATATTTATAAAATAAGTCTTATTTTTAAGGAAAAAAATAAATCTGAAAAATAATATTTATTATTGAGTTTTTCTATGTAACTTAAGAAAATAAAAAAGCAATTGCAGCAATGGATAGTCCTGGCAGCAAGGATGCG
>JBAMCL010000081.1:0-87960 GCA_037075165.1 Hirtodrosophila histrioides
AACACCAATCGTTGTGCGTACACGTGTTTTTTGTGCACCAACTAATTATTGCTTAACAGTGCATTTAAGGACAAGTCCACTATTTAGTGGCAACAAAAATTTACGTGCCGGTGCGCGTAATTAAAATTTGTGAAAAATTATGACAAAAAAACAATTTCCAGTCAACAAACATCTAAATAATTAATCTTAGCCACACGTGCGTTTGTGAAAAAAAAGCTTGCTCACGGCTTGCCACCTTGGTTTAGTGACAGGCTCTCTGAATCTCAGGCCTGAATATTGCTTTTAAACGACTGCTATTTGAACGAAAGTCAATATCATGAAGTAGCGGAGCGTGCTCCTCTTCTGCCTCCGGCATGAGTGGAGAAGGCTCCTCCCCCCCGCCCAACAATTGGCAATCAGTTAATTCTGGCTCAAGACGCATCTCAAAGAGAAAGAATGATGAAAATTTACCAAAAACCCTTTTGCGCAGCAAAAACCAAAAGAGAACGAATCCAATTCAATCCAATTCCAACAGCGATAGCAGCGATTTAGATGAAGATGCTCCAACGTGCTCTAAAAATATTATAACACGCAAACCAACAATAATTGACAACAAGCAACAACGATCAACAAGCCCTCGTACTGTAGAGAGCAATCCAGACAATCACAATCGATTCGCAGAGCTGAGGGCCCTAATTGAACCTGAACTAGATGATGAGACTGACATGAACATTGACGGCATAGATGAGGAGGATCATGTAACCTCTCCAGCCAGTCAGGCGAACCAGGTAACCCCTAAAAAAGCTTTGGCGCCCAAAGCACCCCCGATTTTTATTCCTGATGTGACTAACATCAATTCGCTCATTAAAGAGGATTACCTCAACAATTGGGGATAATTTTGCTTACAAAAGTAATGAAGATGACGGCCGTGTCAGAATTGACACATATAACAAAGCGGACTATAATACCTTAAAAAAACATTTTTCAAATGCTAACAAAAGATATACTACTTTTTAACCCAAAGATGAGCTAGCATATCGCGTAGTAATTCGAGGACTTCACTTCTCTACCGATCCCAATGAAATTTCCGCGCAATTAACAGCCAAAGGTCATAATACAAGAAACATGACAGCTGTTAAAAGCAGAATATCAAAAAAGCCTTTACCACTTTTCTTTGTAAACTTGGAGCCAGCTCCTAACAATCTGGATATTTACAAGGTTAATCGACTATGTCATGCAGTTGTGCAGATTGAAGCACCAAAGAAATTCAATGATGTAGTTCAGTGTCACCGTTGTCAACGCTTTGGCCACACAAAACGATACTGTAATTTGACATACACTTGCGTAAAATGTGGCAAGGATCATGATTCTTCTATGTGTACAAAAGCTAAGAAAACGGCACCATTCTGCTGTAATTGTGAAGGAAATCATACGGCCTCATACAAAGGCTGTCCATCCTACTTAGAAGCCAAAAAACGCCGTCAACCAAAAGCAAAACCTGCACTTCATTGTCACTCACAACAACATATAAATGTATCTTCGTATACAAAACCAAACTTATCCTATGCTAATACTCTAAGACCCAAGCTACAGAAAGTTGCGGAGCCCCAGATTACTGCACAACATTTTTCTTCACCCAATAATCAAAACGACTTATTGTAATCGTTACAAGCTCAGATGACCAATATGATGCAGGTCATTAGTCATGAAAATGAATCTAAGCCTCATTCGTCACACAATCGCAAAGATATATTGCAAAAGCTGCTCTCCCAGATGATGAGCATGATGCAGCTCATCGCACAGTTATGCATATAAATCTCTCCACTATCGTTTGGAATGCTAACGGCCTGCATAAAAGCAAGCCAGAAGTCGAGCAGTTTGTTAAAACAAACGGCATCGATGTTTTAATGGTTTCTGAAACCCATTTTACCCACCGTAGTTATTTCAATATTAATAGTTATACCACATTATCAGCGAATCACCCCGATGGAAGAGCTAGAGGAGGGGCTGCACTAATAATCAGAAGCGGCATAAAATTTGAAGAGTTGGAACCAATTCAGCTGCCTTGGATTCAATGTGCTAGAGCAAAAATTAAAAGTTTGTTTGGTGATCTGATTATCGCGTCGGCTTACTTGCCACCAAGGCATACCCCGTCGCACCAGGAAATTAATTTCCTTCTCAGCTGCTTGGGATCCAAATACTTAATTGGCGGAGATTTCAATGCCAAACACACTTGGTGGGGTTCAAGAATCATATCTGCTAGAGGTCGCACATTACTAGACTGCATCCTTACTAACAACTGTGATACTCACTCTTCTGGTGAACCGACTTATTGGCCAACTGATCCCTCAAAGTTGCCAGATCTCCTTGATTTTGCAATCTCTTATGGCTTTGACCCAAATCTGGTGACCACATCCAGCTGTCTTGACCTATGCTCAGATCATAGTGCGATCAAAATTCTAATAAATGTTCCTGTGCTTAAGGCTAACACTAAACCTAGACTTTTTGGAAAGAACACAAGTCTTCCAACTTTCCGATCCTGGATTGAGGAGAGAATTAATCCCAACGCTTCTTTAAACACAAAGGAGGAAATCGATAACACGGTCGAGCAATTAACCCAAACAATTTGCACAGCAGCTGAACAGGCTTCTCCTGCTACTAGATCGTCGCCTTCCATTCCAAGAAGAGATCTTCACTTTTGGTCTCCAGAAATCGCCTCAGCGGTTGCTGAGAAAAGAAGGCTGAGAAGAGTCTGGCATCTCTCGCGAAATCCCTATGACAAAACAGCTTTTAATCGTGCGGCCAAGCAACTGAAGAAACTGCTCTATGTCTTGCGTACACGCTCTCTAGATGAATTTTTAACCTCAGCAGAACCAAACAGCGAGCCTCACAATCTTTGGAGAGCAACCAAATATTTGAAAAGACCAACCCGGACTCTGGCTCCAATACAAAATGCTAATGGTACCTGGTGTCGTTCAAACACTGAAAAGGCAACAGTATTTGCCAATCACCTGCGAGATACATTTACTCCTTTTCACTTCTGTGATCCCATTGATGAGGAAGAAACTCTTTCTTTTCTGGATATTCCCTGCCCGATGGATCTCCCTATTCGCCAGGTGGATTATTCGGAAATCATAATCGAAGTAAAAGCATTGAAAAAATCGAAGTCTCCCGGAATTGATCGCATTTGTGCCACCACAATCCAAGCCCTGCCATCCGCTGCGTTCGAGTTACTGGCTGCAATTTTCACGAAATGTCTTTTACTTAGTCATTTCCCTACAAAATGGAAATGTGCCGAAGTGATACTAATAGCCAAGCCTGGTAAGCCTGAACACCTGGTTTCATCCTATCGACCAATTAGCCTGCTGGCCATTTTATCAAAAATGCTCGAAAGAATATTTTTGAATAGATTCCTTCCAGTGCTGGAGGATCTGGAGTTATTACCTAGCCACCAGTTTGGATTTCGAAAAAGACACGGCACCCCTGAACAGTGCCACCGCGTAGTACAAAAAATCACAGAGGCTTTCGAAACCAAAAAATATTGCTCGGCAGCGTTTATAGACGTAAAGCAGGCTTTCGATAAAGTTTGGCACCAAGGGCTGCTTTATAAACTAAAGAGAACGACGCCAACTAATTATTACTTATTTCTAAAGTCATACCTTTCTGAAAGGACATTTCGTGTGCGCTATGAGGATGAACGCTCCAACATTACTCCCATCAATGCCGGTGTTCCCCAAGGTAGTGTCTTAGCACCTATCTTGTACACGCTATTTACCGCTGATATACCAATACTCAGCAACCAGGATCTTCTAGCTGCAACATACGCAGATGACACCGCCTTCCTGGCATTGTCTGATACTGCGGAAGAAGCTTCAGCATTACTCCAAGCGCAGCTTCACGTTCTCGAACCCTGGCTGAACAGATGGAATATACAGGTGAACGCGGATAAGTCTACACATGTAACTTTTGCAACGAGACATGGAACCTGTCCTCAAGTTACCTTACACAACTCGCCCATTCCTCACGCAACTGAAGTCAAATATTTAGGTCTAATAATGGATCGACGACTCACGTGGAGGCCTCACTTGTCTACTAAACGACGTCACATGCAACTTAAGCTTTATAAAATGAGATGGCTTTTGGGAAGGAAATCCAAACTAAAATTAAATCATAAGTTGCTTTTATATAAAGCACTTATTAAGCCTATTTGGACTTACGCAATCCCACTTTGGGGTACAGCCAAAAAATCAAATGTAGATATAATTGAGAGGTTCCAGGCTAAAGTACTTAGAAAAATTACTAAAGCACCGATATTTGCTACTAATTCCGATATTAGATCTGCCACTGGCATAAATTCGGTTTTTGAAGAAATTGTTAAAGCTAGCTCAAAACATATCAATAGATTAAACAATCACGACAATCAACTTGCGATTAACTTACTTGATAACAGTTTAACTGAAAGGCGCCTAAAAAGACTACATATTCTAGATCTCCCATTTAGGCCAACTTAGTTATGTCTACATCTCATCATACTGCTTTACTAAGCGTCTCGCTATTTATTGTTAACATTATTATAAAACACTTTGAAATAAGCAAACTGTAAATTCACGAGCCAATGATATTGTTAAACAAATTTAATGGTTACCCCCATAGGGGCAGTTTTAAATAAACCAAAAAAAAAAAGTTATAAAAAAAAAAAAAAATTGTTTGGTCTGTCAACAAGGTGTCTTCAGGGAAACGTTTCGATTTGTGATTTGTATCGCGCTGTATTTGAAGTTAACGAAGATGCGATCGGAAATTTTTGACCTGGGTACAGGGAGTTTTGTAGTTGGATATACTTAACTATAGCATTCTTACTTGTTTTTGCTTGCAAGAACGCTTGTAAAACGCTGGAAAATAATTAAAACCCCCCAGAAAGTGCTTAAAAAACCAAATATCGAACAGCAGTGTGGAGCTGGAAAGTCCTCTCCAAAAATAATCAATGCCCAAAGTGGAAATTGTTAGAATGCGGTGTGAAACACGTGCAGGTTAATATTAATTTTTTTTTCTTAAGTTTATGTGCGACTTTTTCTTTTGCCTGCCTTTGCAACAATTTGCAAATTAATAAATTAAGTTTAAAATTCCATTTTTGTGAAAGGAAGAACTAAAGATTGTGAAAAAAACAGTTTGGCAGGAAAAGGGATCCAAAATGTGCAGTGTGAACTAAAATAACATATAGTAAAAAGCAAAAATAGAAAAAATCCGATTAAGGCATGCATGTGTAATACAAGCAAATAAATAACACGTTAACACGCCTTAATTGTGAACAACACAAAATACAAGTAAAACTAACACTTTTTTAGTGGTACAAAATCATTTAATATTGTGTGTGCATCTTTTTTTTAATTCAACAAAGACCAAAGAACAACAACATCTACCAGAGCTACGAAGGCCTTCGACGATCTACAGATGGGTGAGTTAAGCCACATTTTATTTTAATTGATTTTTATACCACCAATATTTTGTTGAACAGTGTAAAACGATACACATGTGCGCTGATCTTTAGATCAGAAAGAATGAGCGGAGCATATATAGCAGCGCGACAAAAAGAAAAAAAAAAACACTCAATGCGCTCCGTTCTGCATTGGCGCTCTCCAACGGCATGCACTAGTCCGCTCGTAAAGCACTGGCTTTACTTTGAGCTTTATTTTTGAGTAATACATTCGGCTATTACAACGTATATCACTCAATGCATAGTATCTTGTTTTGATCTACAATTCGGGACCGCTAATAAGTACTCATTAACTATTGTCACACCTGCACATTTTTCAAGTATGCCTATGCCGAGTTTTTTCCTTTTAGTCTTCATTCTTTCTCTCTTTATAAATACTCAAACACATACCCTCAGCATAAAGGTCAATGAACTTGAACATATGTTCAATTTGTAACACTGTTTAACTTGGATAGGTTAATTAATAAATCTAATAGACTTTATAATGTAAAACGGCTTATATATGTTTAAGAAGAAATTTGAAGAATTTTTGAAGAACAATAAGTACATCTTTTATTGTTAATTTACTAGACTTAGTAAATTTTATAATTAATACAGCGTTGTTGAGGAATTAGTTTTCACAATGAACATTTTAAAGACTTTTAAATGAATAAACTTAATATTTAATCTGGAATCTTAATTTAAACCTTCCTATTTCCTAACCGTGGGATAAATATCGTGTCGTAGCTGATTATGGAATTTTCCAAAACATTTATTAATTTTGCTGATGGAAAATCAAAGGTAGGGCGGGTAAAGAAGCAGAACTGCCAGTACATCTCGGTAGTTCAAAAATAGTATACGATGTAATCTCTCTTTTCTAATTACTTTCCTATTCTGTGTATGCAGGTGCGAATAAATGCAATTTTATGACAACATAGTTAAAAGGCATTGGACTCTATTTATTTTAAATATGTTGTATAGGAGTTGGTGGAGCAAGGTCAAAGATCCCCCCACAGGCTGCTTTGCTAGTCGCTCGCCAGAGTCCCATTCGACCAGCTTCTATGACACATCCAGCCTATATAAGCTTGCTCCTCTCTTCAACAGCAAGTGCTCTGCCTGATAAGTGTCGTTATCACCTGGCACTGTTGGGATACAGGCAGATTCTTGTCTGATGGGAGAGTGACCCAGTTGAGTGCTAACGCTCAACTTGTGGACTGTAATCGGGGTATATTTTAATATTTTGAATATTATTATTTATTAGGTGCCTCTACATGAGAAGCATAACCGATTGAGGGTAATCATTACACACAGGGTGTCTCGTAGTCGGATATACTCGAGTAGAGCATCCGTACTTGTTTGTGCAATATTTTTATAGAAGAGCAGCATTAAAAAATACAAACAACAAGAACATAATAACAAGCAAAAAGCCAACAATAACTGCATAAATAGCCTGGCCCCCCTGTTTGCGGGCCTGCATGGTTGCAATAAAGTTAACTTGATTAATAAAGGTTAAAATAGCACGCAACGGATTGAAGACTTAATGAATAAGCGTACCACAAAACCAGCCATTCCGTTCTACACGCTTCATCCCTTATACGCCTTTTGTTTAGCGCAGAAAACATTTCTGTTTTAATGTGAAGCTTTTTGAATGACGCCTGTCGGCATTTAATTGAAATCCCATTGCGTAAAATCCGCTTCAAATTAACAAAGTGCACTAGTGCACGGTATGTACGAGTATGTATGTATGTAACTACAATCTATATATATTCGCAATCATCGCTCAGCATAAACCGTAAGAACTAGGATGCGGAAATTTTCACAGTAGGTTCCATCTATGATGAAAGTGCACACTAAGACGCGATTTTGGAATATTCCACCCAAAAGCGTGAAAAATCGCGGAAAACTGTTTTATAAAACATTTTTGTTTACCATCCAATCGGTTTCACACTTATATTCAAAGATCTTAACAACAATTCAGTTGACATATATTTCACCGATTTTGGAAAATCCAGGCGCGGCGCTCAAAGAATTTGAAAAACTACCCCCAAAGTCGGAAAATTCCCGGAAAACTGTTGTCTGAATCTTTTCTGATTATCGTCCGATTGGCTTCAAACTCATTTTCAAAGTTTTCTGCTTATCATCCAATTATTTTGAAATCCTATTAATTTATATTTGAAAATTAGTATGAAGCCATTCGCATGAAAAACTAAAATGCTGTTTCCCAGACGTCAACAATTTTCAGACCATAGATGTGCACTTCTTGAAACCGGTAGCACATGTGTCGAATTATTTAATTTGACGTCCATTAAGAATTAGTTTCAAAATAATTGGATGATAAACAGAAAAGTTTGAAAATGATTTTGAAGCCAATCTGACGGTAATCAAATAAGTTTCATGCAACAGTATTCCGAAAATTTTCTGACCTTGTGGGTAGATTTTCCAAAATATTCGACCACTGCTCCTATTATTTGTACTCCCGGTACTAAGTCTGTGCAAATGTATGTAAAAGGCAGAAGGAGACATCTCCGACCACTTAAAGTATATATATCCTTGATCAGTATCAAAAGAGATTTCGATTTGGCCATGTCCGTCTGTCTGCCTGTCTGTATGAAGTAATAGAGCTAGATACACAAAATTTGGAAAGTAGGTTTCTGTATACCATACGAAGATCAGGCTTGTTTCCGATCTTAGATATATCCAACCGCTCCCCCGCAATTCGATCAAAAAATTTACAGCCACACTTTTAATGATATTGCTTTGGGATTTGGCATGTACAATACTTTAGTCACTCTTTATCTACTGTTCAAGTCGATCGGATAATAAACACGTTATTCTACAAACAAGATTCAGTACTACAGCGAGGGGGGGAAGCAGCAGCACAGCCACGACTTAAATTGCTCGCTTGCGCTGTCGCTTTGCTGTCGCTTGTGTGTATACGTCTTTTTGTATGTGTGTGTGTGTATGTGTAAGTGTACGAAGATGCGATCGTAAATTTTCGACCTGGGTACCGGGAGTTTTGTAGTCGAGTATAGCATTCTTACTTGTTTCCCATAGAAGCTTGAAAATGAGTATGAAGCCAATCGCATGAAAATTAGAAATGTCGAATGCTATAGTTTCCACCGATTTTCCGATCATGTGGTCGGTGAGACACGTATCGAATTATTTTATGTGCAGAGCTTTGAAAGTTAATTCGAAAGTGGTCGGACTAGAATTAGACTTTCGCCTATTCAACCTTGAGACCCCCATTTTCCGCACATGGGGGTGGATTTTCCAAAATCGGTGAAATATGTGAAAATGAGTTTAAAGCCGATTGGATGGTAAACAGAATGGTTTCATACAACAGCTTTCCGCGATTTTCCACTCTTGTGGTGGAATATTCCAAAATCGCGTGTTAGTGTGCACTTTCATCATATATGGAACCTACTGTGAAATTTCAGCATCGTAGCTCGTATGGTTTGGGCTGTGCGATGATTGCCAATCGATCAGTCAGTGAATCAGGATAAACTCTTTTATATATATATAGATCAACAATCTATAGCTTATTAATTTTTACTCCCTGTACCCATAAAATGGGTAAAAAGGGGGTATTGGATTTGTGCAAAAGTATGTAACAGGCAGAAGAAGACATCTCCGACCCTATTAAGTATATATATTCTTGATCAGTCTCAAAAGAGATTTCGATTTGGCCATGTCCGTCTGTCTGTCCGTCTGTCTGTCCGTATGTATGAACGCAAGGATCTCAGCAACTATAAAAGCTAGAGACACCAAATTTGGAATGTAGGTTCGTGTATAGCGGAGGCAGGTCAAGTTTGTTTTCGATCTCAGATATCTTACCCCGTTCCACCGCAAATCGATGAAAACGTTTTACAGCCACAGTTTTATAGATATAGCTTTGGGATTTGGCATATACACTACTTTGGTCACTTTTAATCTACTGTCCAAATTTCAAGTTGATCGGATAATAAACACGGAAGTTATGCATCGAACAATATTCAGTACTGGAGCGAGGGGGGGAAGAAGAAGCAAAGCCACGGCTTTGTGTATGTGTGCGTACATGTGTAAGAGACGAACATATGATTGGAAGTTTTAGACCTGGGTACAGGGAGTTTCGTAGTCGGGTATACTTGACTAGAGCATTCTTACTTGTTTTATTTGGCTGACAAACAATGCTGTCTAGTTAGTTATATTAGGTAAAAATTAAATCATACGACTAAATGAAAGAAGAGAAGACTTAGAGAAAGAGATAGGTATGGGTAAAACAGATAAGACAAGATAAGTGCAAATAAATATAGAGTGAGAGTGAGAGTGTGGAAGGAGCATTAAGGGTTGGGTGAAAAGAGGAGAGAAATAAGAAGAAAATGGAGTGGAAAGTGGATATAGAATATGTTTTTTTTTAAAAAAAAGTAAACAATAAATAAGATTATAGAGATAGAATGGAAAATCATTGAAGCGGTAGGGGAGTTGTTACTTGCCAGTCCGTCAAGCTATACCCCTACTCACAGCTGTAAGTGGTCAGAGACTTCCCGGAGGTAACCTAAAAGGGAAGATTCAAGAAAAAAGAGAGAATGTTTTGAAAATAACAGATGGGAGAGACTATTATAGTGCCTGCATAGGACAAGAAAAGAACTGTGTAAGGCGCAGCCGGTTGTGCAAGTGGGTAGAAGAATAGGGATAAAGTTCCTAGTTGGTCTTATGGGAATAGAGAAGTTGAGGCGCCCTAAAAGAAATGAGCAATCTATGTGGCCTGAAATCAACTTGTGAAGAAAATAACACGAAGGACTGGTTTTATTTTAACTAAAGATGTAGGATTTAGATGTAAGAGCCTACTGAAGTACGATGGCAACCGAAGGTTGGGATCCCAGCTTAAGCCACGCCAGGCAAAGAGCAGAAATTACTTTTGAACAGACTCGATTTGATCCTGGTGGATTTTATACTGCAGAGACCAGATGCAAGAGCGGTATTCCAGGATAGGGCGTACTAAAGAGCCGTATAGGAGCTTGGTGGTAAGGGGCCTAGATGACTAACTTGCGGTACACCAGAAGGGACGTGAACCGACTTTGAAATGGACGGCATAAGCGGTACATTTTGGGTTCTACCTTTTAAATTGGAGGATATCCAAAGCAGAAGGGATGGTGGAAATCCTATACAATTGAGTTTGTAGAGTAAAAAATCATGATTCTTGAGGCATCATTTGCAATAGAAGGAAATTCCAATAAGTTGGCCATGGTGGAACGACTCTTTTCGAACTCATGTTGAGCAGGGGTGGCAATGGATTTACAGAGATGCTGCAAAGTTGAAGATAGGATTTATTCAAAAAGCTTGGGAATAGCGGATAACTTTGCAATGCCTCTGTAATTTGAAATATTAGACTTACCACCTTTTTTATGAAGTGGAATAATATGGGAATCTTTCCCATGAACTGGAAAGATTTCATAACAGAGGGATAAATTGAAAAGCTTAAGCAATGATTGGAGTAGGGAAGTGCAGCACTCCTTAAGCACGCAGCTAGGAAGATCTTAAGGATTTAATAACGGAGAGAAGAGAGCTACGTGAAATAATAGGCAAAAATATAGCATTAGAGGATTGAATGTTAAAAGGATAAGACAAGTTAGTGTGGGACATAGAGGAATAGGTTGTTTGGAAAAAAATTGGCAAAAGATCGGATGCATCAGAATCATTGCATGCATTCATTCCCCCGAAAAAACGAAGAAGGCAAGAATGAAGACTTTCGCTTCGTCTTAACAAAATTGTAGAATTGCTTAGGATCCTGAGCAAGTTGTCGTTTGCAGCGACAGAGATAGTACTCATAGCTAATCATTAGAAGAAACTTAGCTTTGGCAATGGAGTATTTGGCCAAGTCGGCACAAGAACCAGAATTCTTAAACTTTTTACAAAATTTTGCCTTAATGTTTCTTAATTTGACTAGGTGTAAACCACGGAGGCTTAGAAGAAGATGGCAACGGGGTGAAATTAGGGATGCACACGTCTAAAAGAGAGTTTACAGTGTCCTAGAAGAAAATAAGACCATTATTAATGTCAACCAAGCTATCTCAAATAGACCAATCGGTTGCATAAATAAGTTTATTCAGTAAGGTGAAATTTCCTTTGCGAAAACAACGGCTAGGCTTAGGAGGAGTAGATGAGGTTTGGAAATGAAAAAAGAAATATCCAAAGTAGGATGGTATGTCTTCAGGGACAGATGATGGAAGAAAGTTTATATAATGTGTTTCAAGAGGGAATTACACTTACTATTATTAAGATCAGGAATTGACATTTGATATATGTCTATGTTTAAGTACAAAAAAGAAAAAAATATATGAGAAAATATGTTTCTAAAACAAGTAAGAATACTATACTATATATACTTACAATCGGCCTCCGGTTTCACTTCCGTCTTCTGGTGGTAGTTCTAATCGACCTCTTGTCATCTCTGATTATATAAAAAACTAACAACCTCCCTCTTAATTGGCCGTCAGAATGTAAGAATCTTCGTAGTAAAGTTAGTAATCTTTACCTAAATAGCCCAACATTTCCTTTTCATGTCGTTGCCATGGTTAATTTTGAAACATGGTTAAAGCCCGACATTCTCAATTCTGAAATCCTGTCTAACAAATTCTCCATTTACAGAGAAGGTGGTGGTGTTGTAATTATTGTTGACGCCGATTTATCTTCTGAGATAGTAATAACCGATATGTCTTTAGATATTGAATTTGTTGCTGTAAAATTGAGTATCTCCGGTGTTCGTTTTTTATCATTTGTTCTTGTTCTTATATTTTGCCTTTTTCCGATATTTCCTTATATTATTTGCATGCCTCAGCTATACAATCTGTCTCCTCTATGGTTTCTGATCGTAAATTTCTTGTAGTTCTTGGTGACTTTAATATGGCTCCAGCGTGTTGACTTCCACATCTCAGTACAATTTTATTGACAATTTATTTGGGATGTCATTGTATCAAGTCAATGGTATCCCAAATTGTTTTCACAAAATGCTTGATCTTATTTTTGTCTTGAATCCCTCCTTTGTATCTGTCTCCCGTACTGATTCTATATCCATTCCTGAAGATCCTCATTATCTAACTTTGAGGGTGTTGATTGACTAACCTGCCAGGGTGCTAAGCGCAGGTAGTAAGCCTGCAGAGCGAGTTCGTCAATTTCGGAAAACCGATTTTATTAAACTCGCTCAGCTTCTATCTCAAACTGACTGGTCTCAGCTTTACTTGTGTAGAGACATGGATGCAGCAAATCAATTTGTTTACTTTACTTTAAACTCATTATTTGATACTTGTGTCCCGGTGGTTAAACCACGTATGTAGGTCTAACAAGCCTGTGTGGTTTACGCGGGACTTAATAAACTAAAAAATAGAAGGATTGTACAAGAATTTTAAGGAATGTGTCCCTTTTTTGGGTTTATCTCGCTATTAGCTTCTCTGTACTCAATATACATTGCTATAATAACGACCTTAGAAGATTACAGTTTTATAACTTCGTTAATGCGAAGCGTAGGTCATCAACACATCCATCAACCGTATTTTTTGAAAAATCGACAGCTGACTCTGATCAGGCTATTGCCGATCTTTTGCAGAGTTTTTTCAAACGACTTGTAGTTCACAACCTCTTCAATTGCATTTAATCACTGATAGTTCGCTTCTATCTGATTTAAAGGCCATTAAGCCCATATTTTCACCGGGACCTTATGGAGTACCTATCTGCGTGCTTAGGTACTGAAGGTATAGTTAAGCCATTATTTAATCTTTTTAAATTATCTGTGGAGTTGTGCTTTTTCCCTAATATTTGGAAAGAATCATTTATTATTTCTCTCTAGGAAACAAGTCTAACGTCGAGAGCTCTATAGTTCTCTGTTAATCCTAAGATTTTTGAGAAATTATTAGCTTCTCAACTTCAACATCTGTGTAGATCCATAATTTCACCTTGCCAGCACGGGTTTGTGAAATTAGATCTAGTACCACTAACATATTGGAATTTACTTCTTTTGTCATTAAGGGATTTTTTAGCTAAAATGCAAACAGATGTTATTTAAACTGATTTCATGAAAGACTTTTGACTCTGTTAATTATTCTCTTTTACTTCACACGCTTCAACTTCTGGGATTCCCAAGTAACTTAATTCTTTGGATCTCTAACTACTTAACTCTCAGACCCCAAAAGGATTATTTTTAAGGCTTAATCTCTAAGTCTGTTCAAGTTACTTCCGGAGTACCACAAGGAAGTCATTTTGGCCCCGTATTATTTAAATTGTTTATAGATGACCTTTCTTCTGTTATAAATCACTTTCGGGTGCTGATGTATGCCGATGATCTTGATAGTTTTCAAGCCTGGTGTCGGGTCAATTTATTTAGTCTTAATTATGGTATGTGTAATGTAATGTCTTTTTATAGGCGAATGCCATTTTTAAATAATTACATTCTTAATGATAAGCCGCTTGTTCGAATTGAGTCAGTTTATGATTAGGGTATATTTTTAGATCACAAGCTAAAATTTGACAAGCATATCTCTACCATCGCCAATCGTGCGTTTTGTGCCCCGAGTTTCATTAAGCGTTGGTCTAAAGAATTTAACGATCCCTACATTATTAAAACTCTTTATACTTCTCTTGTTCGACCTATTCTTGAATATGGGTCTTGTATTTGGGGTCCCTAATACAGGGTTCATCAGAATAGAATAGAAATATGTGCAATATATGAAATATGAAATAGGTACAAAAACAATTTCTGCTCTTTGCACTCCGTGGTCTTAACTGGAATCCTAATACTCGCTTGTCGGGTAGTTTCGCAGTCGGGTATACTCGACTAGAGCATTCTAACTTGTTGTATACTATAAATTGTTTTTATTGTACTTGATCTTGACACTTCATAAATTGAGCATATACACCAACATGTTGGTTGCTCTAGTTTCAAGAGTGTGGAAAAAATTGCGTTCATACTGACAGACGGGCATTTCGCAAACCCAATATACTCTTTTTCCCCTTGGAAACAAAGTATAACAAGTAAGAACGTTGCAGCCGGACGTACCCGAAAGTAGAAAGAATTGAAAACAAGTAAGGATGCTCTAGTCGAGTATACCCGACTGCGAAACTCCCTGTCTACAACTTCCAAGGAGATTGTTGTCCACTTACACATACACACACACATACACAAAGACGCACAGGCATAAGCGAGGCAATTTAAGTGGCGGCTGGGCTTTTTCTTCCACCCGCTCTGCAACACTTAATTTTCTAACGTGAATAACTTCCGTATTTATTATTCGATCAACTTAAAATTTGGACCGTAGCGTATTATACGTGCAAAACGTTTCTTATCGAATTGCGTTGAACGGGGATAGATATCAGAAATCGTTAACAAACTTGACCTGCGCCTTGTATACACAAACCGACAATTCAAATTTGGCGTCTCTTGCTCTTATAGTTGCTGAGATCGACGCGTTCATACATACGGACAGACAGACGGACATGGCCAAAACGGATTTTCTTTTGATACTGATCAAGAATATGTATACTTTATAGGGTCGGAGATGTCTCCTTCTGCCTGTTACATACATTTGCACCGATTTAGTACCCATTTTTTTCCATTTAATAGGTATAGGGAGAAAATCTTTCGTGCTTGTCTGCAACGTTTTTGGACCTGGGTCGAATATGCTGCGGTTTTCAGCTAATAGCACACATACACTTTTTAATGCGACAGAAACCTTATAGTAATGGTTCAATATTGATTCGCTAACGTTTTCGCCCAGCCACAGGCCCAATGTACGGAGACAGCAAATGACAACCACCTCCCCAAATCCCCCATGACAACTCAATTGATGCAGCTTGGCATGCGATACAAATTGCTCACGCTTCGCGTCATTTCACATCCGAGCCCTTGATGGATTTGTCACTTTATGGCACTTGGGCGTTTTGCATTTTTCCTCACACAGATTTTGTTTAAGCTTTGATGACTTTAGTCGAATTCGTAGCATAAAGTGATTTTAGCTTACATGGGCTTGCGATCCTCGATCAATTTTCATGAAAATATGGCAAATTATTGCAAATTTCTACCAAAACAAGTAGGACTGCCATAGTCGAGTATAACCGACTACGAAACTCTCTACCGAGGTCATAAATTTCCGATCGAATCTTCGTACACAGACGAAATTAAATTAAATTACTGTAATTAAATTAACCCATTAAAAGCCACGACCCTCTAAAACCAAACACCATAGAGTTTTTTAAAGTCTGTACCCATAAAATGGGTAAAAAGGAGGTACTAAATCTGTACAAGCACTATGAAGAATATATATTCTTGATCAGTATCAAAAGATATTTCTATTTGGACTGTCTGTCCATCTGTTCGATCCCAGCAACTATAAGAGCTAGAGACACCAAATTTGGAATGTAGGTTCCTACATACGCAGATCAAGTTTGTTTTCAATTTCAGATATCTCACCTCGATCCCCCGCAATTCGATAAAAACGTTTTATACCAGCAATTTTAAAGATTTGGCAAGTACTTTACATTGGTCAATTTTAATCTCTTGTCCTAATTTCAAGTCGATCGGATAATGAACACGGAAAATGTTCATAATCCGATCGACTTGAAATTACAAAAATAGTGAGGTCCGTATTGAGTCAGTCCAGAAGCAATTTCTTTTATTTGCCCTACGAAGCTTAAATTGGGATTCCAATATTCGTCTGCCTTCTTATCCCAGTAGACTCTTTCTTCTAAATCTTCCGACTTTAGATAACCGTAGATTAATTCTTGGTGTGGTTTTTATACATAAGTTGATTAGTGGCGACATAGATTCTCCTTTTCTTTTAAGTCGTCTTAATTTCACTGTCCCTTGTAGACCTACTAGAAACTTTATTCCCTTATCTCTTCCTACATGCACTACTGATTATGCTTTACACAATTCTTTTCGTGTTCTATGCACACAGTATAATTCTGTTTTTCATGTTTTCTCCTCTGAACTCTCTCTTCCCTCTATTAAACTTTCTCTTCTAAATCACCTACGGGTAATCTCTGGCCGATCCCAGTTGTGAGCAGGGGCACAGCTTGCCGGCGTGGCAAATAATCTTCCCCCATCGGGTCGGAGATTGCCCACTCTATGTCCCACTCTATTTCCTATTTCCTACTCTACAACTATTATATTCTTTCCAATCCTTTCCCTTTCTAGGTTCTTCCCTCCTTAATGTAATCTCTAACCAACTTCGCTGTGAGTTGGGGCACAGCTTGCCGGACTGGCTACTAAAACTTCCCCCACCGGGTTGGAGATTTCATTCCTATTGTCTTTCTTTATTCTTCTAGTCTTATGCCTTAATTAACCTTAAATTCTATAAGTTTTTTCTTCATAACTAACTCTATTCTATCTTGCTATAGGCTCTAATAACGCCACCGGCAATTCTTTGCTGTGAATAGGGGCATAGCTAGCCGGACTGGCAAATAAACTTCCCCCAACGTGCTGGTGTATTTATTAGTTTTCAATTGTAATTTCGTGTAGGCTTTTTAAATTTTTTCCGTATATCTATGTATTATATTATATTTTTTGGTTCGAGGCAGCACTATTTTGCCTTCGTTAATAAATAAATAAAAAATAAATAAATAAAAAAAGATTCAATGATGTAGCTTCTAACTAGCGAAATATTTAGATAAAAGTGAATTATGTTGAATTTGACCACTATCGTCAAGCGTAAGAAATACACAAAAATAGTGTAACAAAATTCCCTCCCGTGAAAACCAAATAGTTGAGTCAAATGCCTAATGGTGTGTAGGGCTGTGACAATGACTTTGAACCCGATCTAACTTAACTAATAATCTCACTTATTGGACTTTGATCCCCATTTCTCGTCCGTGGCGACGGGTCCTTCAAAATATTTTTGATGAAGTTAGAAAAATAATACTAACATCCAAAATATAACAGAACGATGGTAAAAAGTCTATACTTAATTGAACATAGTGCAGTCCTACATTTATTGCATTCTTATTGCGTAAGTTCCGTGCGCTGCGATAATGTGCACCGCTATTAGCAAAAATTCAAAAGTCTCAAATTTGGCGGCAAATGGTACGCTAATTCTAAAGTTTAGGAGCCCCACATAAAGACTGGATTAAACATGCCTGCTATTAATCTTAAACGACGCGTCTGGAAATTAGAAAGCAAATTCTGGCGGCGGAGCAAGAAATAATGAAATAAATGCAAATAACTGTTGACCGATATGTGTTTTCGACACGATAATTGCTAGACTTAAGTGTTGGTAACCAGGCTTATGAATCATTGCGACAACTGCTAGTTTCCAGTCTGTCAGAAAATGCTGTAACCTCATTATGGCATTGAAGATCGACAGCATAGTAAATACGGCACGCTATGATAACGCCTTTAACGTGCGGTTACAAATTTTGTCTTTTCCCGGCTCTTTAATGGGCATCAGACGCTTAATGATGGTTGCAACATTCTCGTGACTGAATGGTGAGAAACTAAATGATTATTTAAATTTAAAAAAATATATATTTCTGAAGCGCAAGCCAAGCCAAAGTTAAATAATTAAATGAAACTAAGTGGTAGTTACACATAAACATAAGATGTTAAGAACAGTGCGTTCAATCGATCGATATGTGAAATCCAAATCGACTCTTCAACTTCAATTTTATAGACTGGACTTAAACTAAGTATTCTACGGGTGGATAATAACAGTGAATTGTTATTGCCAGTTTGTCTGCAGCCAGTTTCGTGTTCTCTTAAGTTTTATTAGCATTAAATTGGAATCGAACCGAAATACGGAAGGCATAAATGACCAATACAGTGCATTCTACAAACTGCTAGCGGCCACATCACAGACAGGCGCATATAACAGGAGCCTATTCGCAGGCAGAACTGCAGCTAAGCCTGTCACTTCAACGTCTAATGGAAGTCAGCACACACAGGACGTACAGTTTAGTGCGGTTAGTTGACAGTCGACTGCCAGTGAAGCATGTCCAGTTAGCAGCCCAAGCTGTCACATGCAATGCGTCATCATTCGCACCCAAACCCTACGAAATACTTCCACCCAAAATCACTTCCTCCTCCTTTGCTCGTTAGCAGATGCTGGCTGTTAAATGCGTTGCATGCAATTGTAAGAGGGCTACATTAGCCTAGTGGGGACGTTTACTTAATATTCCTTTGTATGAACCTGCTCATATTCAGGATGTTCAATATAAGGGCAGAAGTGCAAGCAAAATCATGAACTCGCAACAAGGACTACTAGCTCACAACTAGTTCGACCCAGACACTCGAATGCGAAAAGTTGTTCTCAACCTGTGCCGCAAGAGACACCCAAGCAATAAGGAAAACCTATCTTCAGGGTGCAAGAGATATATGTACATATGTATACCCCAATAAAATAGAGATTCATACAAATTTTAATTTTGAAAAATGAGTTTCAATGGCCGCTGTAGGATATAGTGATCAGATTTTAATCTATTTGGACCAAAATACGAATCATGGTTGTCAGCTCGAATTCATCTTATATTTAGTTTACTCTCAACATTCTTGTTTAGTAATGTAGTGAACAGCAATCGCATGAAAAACAAAAATAGTTGCGTGTTACAGTTCTCTACCATATTTCCACCCATGGGGGTAGAGAGTCTAGATGTCAGTAAGTAACAATATTAAATACTTATACATATCTTTGGTTTTCTTTTTTCTGCTGGACGTTGATGTACGAACCAACAGTACATACAAGTGGCCCAACGACACCACCCACGGACCCAAGCATAAACGCAACCCACCTCCCGCCCAACCGACCAAGAGGCGCATACGGTAGCGAAAGAACGCGGACATGAAAATGCAAAAATAACACATAAAAGTCCCTAAGGATTACAGAATTAACGTAAGAGTAAAGTTCGACAAAGTGTAGAAATTGAAGTAGCATTACTTACTAGGTGGAAAAGATTGTTATAGTTAGAGCATTAGATTCGCAAGCGGTTATGAATAGCGTAATTGGAACTACAAGTTTGAAGAGAAAGTAGAAAAAAGTTTCTAGAACATCTGATCGGAAATGCAAAACTAATTTGACTGATTAATTAAGACGAATCAATTTCCCCATTAATTAGTTCATGTAAAAAAAATTTTACCAAGCACGGTTCTACAATCAGAAAGAGAAGGCAGTTTTATTAGTAAGAGTCTACTACGATAAAAAGACAAGCGAGTATTAGGATTTCAGTTAAGACACGGAGTGAAAAGGGCAGAAATTGTTGTTTGGTCCGATTCTATTCTATGCTGATGAATTGGGTACGATAAAAATACAAGACCAATATTCAAGAATAGGTCGAATAAGAGAAGTATAAAGAGTTTTAGTAATGTAGGGATCGTTAAATTCTTTAGACCAACGCTTAATGAAACTCAGGACACCAAACGCACGATTGGCGATGGTAGAGATATGCTTGTCAAATTTCAGTTTGTGGAGCTAATCATTAACTGACTCAATTCGAACAAGCGGATTAACATTAAGAACATCGTAATTAATAAGGGGCCAAAATGACTTCCTTGTGGAACTCCGGAAGTAACTTAAACAGACTTAAAGATTAAGCCTTAAAAATAATCTTTTTTGGTTCTGAGAGTTAAATAGTTGGAGATCAAAATAATTAAGTTATATCAAAATCCCAGACGATGAAGTATGTGAAGTAAAAGAGAATGATTAACAGAGTCAAACGCCTTACTGAAATCAATGTAAATAACATATGTTTGCATTTTAGAGTGGTATTCTTTAAGTACAAGAGAAGTGAACTCCAATAGGTTAGTGGTAGTAGATATATATTTCATAAGCCCGTGCTGGCAGGGTGAATGTCATAAATGTTAAAGTTAAGAAATTATTAGTTTCTCAAAAATTTTAGGAATAGGAATAGAATAGGAATAGCAGGCAACTAAGAAACTAACTGATAACTTGATGAAAGTGTTGATGACCTACGCTTCGCATTAACGCAGTTATAAAACCTTATAGGATCCCTCTAAAACTGTAACCTACAGCTTCTGAGGTAGCTATTATAAGTAGTAGGCAGTGTATATTTAGTGCAGAGAAGTTAGATCGGACAATCAAACAGACCACAATTTAATGATATAGCAGGCAAACGTCACCCCGCACAAATGCAATCGGGACCTCCACAGACAATTCAACATACTTACCCACAGGAGAAATATAACCAATCGCAGAGGAGTGGGAATATGAATCATCGTATCTTACTGAAATCTCCGAGCAAGCCTATTCGAAAGGTTGGAACAAGAGGGAACAAGAGTATGCTTCAGAAGTGGCAACCACAGCTGACATCCATTTTTTTGACTAAATAGTTCCTCGCTGCCTTACTTTAACTGTACTACGCGGGGCGGTAAAATATTCAAATTTCTAATAGACACGGGTTCAAATCAGAATTACATTCAATCCAACTGAGTACCAAATCCCAAGCATAAGGAAAATTCATTTCTTGAAAATTCAGTTGGTGGCCACACTTATCTTAACTTATTCAGTAGCAACTACATTCCCATTAAGTTCTTCTTTCTTCCAACTTAGAAAATATTTATATGCAGTAATTGAAGTCAAAAATGACATTTTAATAGTAAATTGGGATTATAGAATCAATATCAAACAACTAGCCACTCAAGCAGTGAATAGTATAACAATTAGAGCAGACCACATGTCAAGAAGCCAAAAACAACTTATAGATCATATCACCAACACAGGCTAACCTATACCACAGCTGTAGAAGGCAAGGTTAGGACCACACCAGACACACCAGTATATAGCAAGAATTATCCTTATCGCGCTTCCCTAAGATCTGAAGTGGAAAGATAGATTAACCAATTGGTAGAAAGTTAAATGCGGTAACAGTATCAGATCTGTACATTAAGGGACTTACGATCTTTCCTATGTGTATCTAGTTGCTACAGACGTTTTATTCGCGATTACGCTAAACTGGTGAAACCGCTAACAACCCTACTCTGGGGAGAGAAGTGTCGTTATTCAAAAAATATCTATCTCAGCACAAGCAAGCTGGTGATTGATTTGTGCAGTTTGCATCGTGGGTATACTTAGTTTTGTATTTTTACTAATTTGCGCTCTCAACGCTCTCGAGCACTTCTATCGTTGGTGTTAGTTACGGTTCTTCTGTCTTGGTTTCTTGAACTACAGAGACTTCTGTGAATTCATAGAGAGTGTGAATGAGGGCGCTCGATTGCACAAAGTGCTTTCAAAACGAGCGCCTTAGGCCAATTTGGCCCTGAAGAAGAAAAATGACTCCTTTACCTCCAATAACGTATAGAAACTGGAACTACTTTCGAAACGCTCTTCCCAGGGAGTATCCCTATTGTGGATAACAGCGTCGAACTTGTTGATCAATCCAGGCCACGTACTATAGACTGGGCAACTGCAAAGTCTATAGTTACGAAGGAGAGGCTAAAATGGGCCTTTGGTACTTTCAAGCCCTACAAGTCACCAGGCCTGGATAGAACCTCACCAATGTTCCTACAGCGGGGACAGGATCAACTCCTTTCTCGCCTCAGGAAAATAATGACAAGTAGCCTAGAACTGGGTCACATACCCAGTGCCTGAAGCAAAGCTAGGGTGGTCTGTATCCCCAAGGCAGCGATGAAAGATATCACCAACCCCAAGTACTTCAGACCCATCAGCTTAACATCGTTTTTATTCAAATCGCTGGAAAAGCTGGTGGACAACAATATAAGAAGCACTTTGCTAAAGAGTCCGCTGCACCCAGCATAGCACGCACAGACACGGCATCATATCACCTACACAGAATGCTAAAGAAAGCAGTTGATACCAAGTGGGCGTACTGTCAATATCAATATCAATGGTACGCCGACGATACAGTCATCATAGCCCGAGGTAAGTTTGAGGAATCACTCTGCAACATAATCCAACGACATACGGAGGTTGGTCTCAACCTTAACCAAAACCTTCCAAAACAGTCCTAGATCCCTTCATAAGAAGGTACAAATTGCAGAGAATAAAGCAAATAATACTGGCAGGAACTCCCTTAGAAACCAGCGGGGAGGTTAAATACCATGGAGTTACCCATGGTAGCAAACTAAACTTTGTATCACATGTAAATAATACAGTAGATAAGTGCTCTAGGGCACTATACCTGCCAAATTATAGCCGGAAATTCGTGGGGCACAGCGCTCAGTTTAATAAGACCTTATGACAGTTAGGCCGATAGTCCCGTATGGAGTAATCGCCTGGGGGGACAGAGCACAGCTCGTCATCGTGCAAATCAGCTACAAAAACTGCAGAGAATGGCCTGCGTCTGTATGACGGAAGCAATGCGCACCTGTCCGACAACGGCTCTAGAAGTGTTAATGGAGCTCACTCCACTCCATCACATGATTGAGCTCCAACGAAAGGCAACCTTTCTTAGAATATCATCCATAGGAGTGGGCAAATATGGTATCAGTATGGGAGATGCTAATAGTTTAGAAAGAGAACTCCCCCTATTTACGCAACCGAGGGACGAAATAAATGCCGAGCTACTTTTCGAGCGTCACTTCGAAGTACATGTTTGTAATAAAAAGAATTGGACGTCGCTAGAGGACGTGGATTTCATGGAGAGTCACACAATCACATGGTACACCGACGGTTCCTTAACAAACCAAGGCATAGATCTTGGAGTGGTAGGTCCTCGGCTAAATACCATAAACCCCTAGGCAAATACACCAGCATCTTCCAAGCTGAGGTATGCGCCATCGGGAGATGTGTCGAATTCAACATCCTATGCAACTGCCAGAATAGAAGCATAGTCATGCTATCTGAAAGCTTAGCAGAAATTAGCGTTTAAGCAGGTAAAAATCACATTGAAGTTTGTTGGAGAAGTGCGAACCAAATTAAACTACCTAGGCAGGATCAATAGGCTTGATCTAGGCTTGATACCCGGTAACGAAGCAGCGGATGAACTAGGAAAAATAGGAGCAGGAAAACCTCTTGAAGGCGCAACACCATTTTGTGGCATATTAAGACACACAATACGAAAACATCTTAGGATAGAGGAGGACAACAGAAGGCAATCAAGCTGGAGCAGCGGTCGAAGACACTCTTAGGAAGCTATTATCTATCAAGCAACTAATTCCATTGGGGAAGAAATCACTTAGAATAAACACTGGCCATTTAATAGGGCACTGTAGACTGAAAAACCACCTCAGCAAGCTGGGAATTGTAAGTAGCGGGACATGCAGATTCTGTGAAATGGAGGCTGAAGCCTCATCATACATACTAACAGATTGCACTGCCCTTGCCAGAAGGAGAATTAGGCACCTGGGTGAGTTTTTCCTTCAGACAAGCGATATAGGTACTCTAGATCCAACCAAGATCCTTGCAATCATGAAGGAAATGAGCTTTAGGTTCAGATGGGGGTACAGTAGATGTCATAAGTCGCAGTGCAACGCCCCATCACTAAGATAAGAATACTAATAATTGTGGTAAGTGTAACATAATGTCTTTTTATAGGCGAATGCCCTTTTTAAGCAATTATATTTTTAATGGTAGGTCGCTTGTTCGAATTGAGTCGGTTAATGATTTGGGTATGTTTGACAAACATATCTCTTCCACCGCTATCGTGTCTTTGGGGACCTGGGTTTCATTAAGCGTTGGCCTAAAGAATTTAACGATCCATTAATAAAACTATTTTTATTTCTCTTGTTTGACCTATTCTTGAATACAAGGTTCATCAGGATAGAATAGAATCGGTACAAAAACAAATCTTCCTTCTCTTTTGATAGTAGAACCATGCTTGATTTAATATTCTTACACAAACTTATTAATGGGTAAAGAGATTATTTTGAGTTAATCAGCCACTTTAGTTTTGCAGCTCCGATCAGAATTTGTAGAAACTGTCTACCTCTTTCTCCTTAATCTTGTAATACTAATTATACTATCCGTAACCCTTTTCGTATTTTATGTTCTAATTATATCAACCTTTAACATTTAATATGTAGTGCTACTTCTATTTCCTTACTCAGAACTTCACTTTTATGTTATCTGTGTAATCTATAGTTACTTTTTGTCTATTGTTTTAACTTTTATTTAGTTTGTACTTATTTATCTGACCACGATATTCGTTACCACACGTTATGCGCCGTTCTCCTCGGTCGGTTAGGCTGGAGGTGGGTAGCATTTTGCCTGGGTCCGATCGTTAACAGGCCCGTGTTTGGTGTTGGTGGGCCACTTAAATGTACTGTCCGCTTAAGTACATCAACCTCAAAGAATAAAGTAAATATAACGGTTGACCATAGTTGCATAAAGGCTTTCCAGAAAATAAAGTGTTGTAGTGGGCTGCATCATTCTCCCTTGGAACCTTTTTAAGGAACAAAAAAAAAACCCTCAGTTTTTAATTTCACGATTTGAATAGACTTATTTTTTGGCACACGGCACGTTTCGAAATCTTCAAGGTAATAAATTTAAGTGATGAGAAAAATGGCTTACAACTTGATCATTATCTGGAGCTATTAAAAAAAGGGTATTGCTCACCCCGGCTGGATGATGGAGGGATATTGGTCTGCTCCGAGCATTACGGAGACTGATCCGGGGAGGAGAAACTGGTCATCCGCTTGGTGGATGTCCTGGAGCTTCCCCTTCACCTTCACCGGCCTGGTCGGTGTGTAAAACCGAAGACTTGCCTCTGTCTTGTAAACTACATCCAACTCCAGCTCCAGGTTGCTTTTGGAGTGGATAACGGCGCTGCAGACCTCGTCGGGTCCCACTCGCATTGTTGGCAGCTTGAAAGCGGCTGCTAGTAAAGCATCGATGCGACTGACTGATGTGCATGGGTCGATTAGGGCTGAGATGTCAAACTGCTTCTCGCCACGTCGAGCACTACAGTGGCTTTTGTTAGAATGTTGTGAATGTCGCTTAGTAGCGTAGCTAGCGATGGAAACGGCGCCTGGCTGACTGAGCTGAATGAGCTGGTACGAAGTTGCGGATGATGGAGACCGTGAGCGCAATGCGGATCGATTTGACTCGACGCTATAAGGCGAATTCGGCCTATGAAGAAAGCAATTGGATGCCTGGCGTTGTGGTGATGGGCTCAATCTCGTCTGTTCGCGGATATGCAGAAGTGTGTGATGGTCCTGCTGACAAATGCAACATCGATCTCCGCTTCTCCACGAGTCACCCAAAGGTTGATGCGCCTGGCAATTGTAGCAGTACTTATTGACGAGTACTGCTCGGAGACGCTTTTCGGCAAACAATCGCATGAACCGGCGGCACTTCCGTAGAGCATGTATATCCCGGCAGATTCGGCAGCGGAGGGATTGTATTCCATGGGTACATCTACGCTCGGGTGTCAGCGGTGCTGGTCGATGTGATGCCATCTTGCCGGAAGCTGATTGATATCAAAGACAAAAAATACATTTTTTCAATTTAAATGGACAAAATCTAGCAACATTGAACACGCAAAGTGGTAGGATTGCGGAATGTCATGTTTTTGGATCAGGAGATTGGGTTCTATAGGAAGAAGTATCAGTTTTGCTATTGGCCACTTAATGACTCCGCGTGTCGTCAGGATGTCGACCACGCGTACATTGGAGTTGGATCCTGGATACGTTAGAATTGTTGATTCAGTGTCTTCAAGCATCGCCAACGATTGAGGATCGATGGTGCGGGTTCTCTTAATTCTGGCTCGTGAATATGGAGCAAGGGCGCGCCGATCAGAAGGTGACCAGGAGTTAAAGCGAGCAAATTGGTATGATTATCTGACATTGATGAAATGGGCCGGGAGTTGAGGCAGGCTTCTATCCGGAAAATAAGGGTGGAAAGTTCCTCAAACTTTGAAACTCTTTACTCCATCTTCCCACAGGCCGCCCATGTGCGGTGCACTGCGAGCATTGAAATGCCAGGATATATTTTGCTGACTGGAGGAGGTGATCTGAACTCGCGTGACTTCCAAAAACTTCCGTTAGAGGATTTTCGTAGCGTTAACGAAGTTTGTGGATTTATTAAAGTGCATCTAAAGTGAGCAACCTTTTCTGGAAACTAAGCAACCAAAGGTAGCAGGAAACCTTTCGGATTATCAGAGGTGGCTCCTAAATGGATCGCCTTCGTACTGAAGCATACGAATACGCACACGTACTCTCTTGTAATAAGACAATCTCGTCCCGTATTGTTTTTAATTTCAAATGGGCCCAAAAATTCTACGCCAGTGTAAGTGAACGGTTTGGAAAATGCACTTGGTCCCGTGGGTAGTTGCCCCATTTTTTGGTTTTGGAGTCTCTTCTTATGGACTGCGAAGACCCTGCTGGCTTTGTGAATCTGCCTTGACAGAAAACGTAGCTTCTTGTCGCGAATGAGGCGGATCATTAGCTGCTCCGTGAAGCAATATGCTATGTATAAACTGGATGAGGAGATGGGTAAAAGCGCTGGAATATGAGAGGATGATCAGATGCCGTTTATAATAGCTTAGCGAAGCGGACGCATTGATCGGAATTTTCTGTTTGTCGAGCAAGCATTTATATTCTTTTGGGAATGCAAATCGTTGCGAGAACGCGACAATGAATTGTCCCAGCCATTTCGTGGAGTCATATCTCCTGCACAAACATATTCGTCACGACAATTGTTGGAGCTAGTCACCCTGCCGGGATTAAAAAAAAAAAATTTCTTATTGTCAAACCTATCAGTCAGATTCTCCCAGGCCGAAGCAAAACCACTTTTTGTCAACGGGGCTTTGAAAACTATGGCCTTAACTTCGCCACTAGTTTTCGCGTTGAGATGGAACAATTTTTCAACTGCGGTTACCCACTGTGAAGAGGTCTCGGAACGTGGCCGGCGGAGGTAGTCTCCACTGAAGACCTCTGTCTCACAAGGAAGAATGTTTCATCCTATTGGCAAGGAAGTGTTAATCTGAGGCTGCATTGATGGTCTATTGGTTTCACTAGCCTTTTCTATATGCTCACTCAATTGCTGTCTGTCCGTAACTGAAATAAAATCATTTAATGCCATTGCTACTGTGTTTCGCGTGTTTTGTACGGTTGATCTCGTTGTTAGCGGACTAGCTTGTTTCGCTAAGCACTGGCTGGTGCCTCGCTTTGCACCTTGCACAAGGCCTTGTGCTGTCACCTCTATTTTCGGTTTTACCAGAGGCACCTTCGGAGTAACAGAACCTCGTTTTGGATCTCATTATCCACCGATTTGGATTCTAGGCTCTGATAAGAGCCAAAGTTTTCATTGCCGAATGGAACGACGGAATCGGAACAGTGGAAATTGCACCAGGACGAAATTGCAGCGGTGGAACGTTGGGATTGAAACGCGAATCGGGATACGGGAGCAAGAGAAACATACGGTATCAACAAATTTATTATGGAGGAATAAATAATATTATTCGACGAAATAATTTGCAACTGTAATGGTTATAGTTAATTATTTTTATATTTTTCATTTTAAATATGTAGATGTAAACAATTCTCTTAATAACAATCCTTCAGAATCCAGGTAGAATCTATGAATGCTTATACTTGTTGGTTAAAAAAGTATACAGTAGAAACGGCGTGTATGTGTATATTGCAGATATCGATGGATCAATAATCGATAATTTTTTTATGACGTATGTATGTACAAGGATTGGGGGCTACAAGCCCAAAAATTAGGATGATTTGTTGCAAAAAAGTGTAATCCGAAGGGTACTCCATTGATCCATCAATTTGTGCCAAACTGGTAGACTTCGTGGCCCGTGGAAGTGCCGCAGTCATTAAAAATTGCGGTGCCACAACCAAATATTAAAATTAAAAGTAAATCTATATACAAGCCTTTGAAGCTTTAATATTGTTTTTCCTGGGCTTAAGGCGCGCGTTTCTATTAAATTTTCCAGACCTAAAAAATGAAAAAAAAAAAAAAATAATATTGTTATATAAAGTTCTTTGAATATTATGAGCCTGTTGTTTTTTGATACATTACTGATATACGTTAAATTAAAAATTATGAAACTTGAACAAAAACAAGTAAGAATGCTATTAGTCGAGTATATACCCGACTACAAAACAACCTGTACCCAAGTCGAAAATTTCCGATCGCATCTTCGTACATTTACACATGCACACACACATACACAAAGACGCACACACACAAGATACAGCGCAAGCGAAGCATTTTGAGTGGTGGCTGTGCTGCTTCTCCTCCGAAAAAAATATGCCGTTTCTATTATTTTTTCCATGACTGTATGTATATACAATATTTGGAGAATGTTATTGTTAATATATAATAAGAAAATTTTTTTTTATATATGTGTATGTGAATTTGAAATGCGATTTGTGTGTAAGGAATAATGCATATATGTTTGGATGTATGTATGTTCATATGTGGATTAGTTAGTGTATGTGTATTTTGTTAGATGCGTGTATGTTCGGAATATAGAATAAATGAATTATGTAAGTGTATATAAATATAATGCAGTAAAAATCTATAATCTATAATCTATATGGCTCGAAGGACCAATATTGTAGTGGGCTTGATCTATTTCTCTTGGGGACCTTTTTAAAAAAGAAAAAAACACTCGGTTTTCAATTTCACGATATGAATAGATTTATTTTTTGGCTATGGCACGTTTCAACGACTTCCAGATAATAATTTTAAGTGAAGAGAAAATAGCTTTACGGTATCTCCAAAGTTATCATTCACACCGATAATCAATTTTCGCAGCGAGCAGTAAAAACCACAATTGCAAGCTTAATAGGTGGAAAAGCTACCTTGAAGTGTATTTCCACAAGCTTCGTTACAAGCCAGGAACTTTGAATGTAGTAGCCGACGATGTCTCCAGGAATCCCCCTGGAGCACTGCCACAATACACAGCGTCGATAGTTCCTCACACAACGTGACACTAGCTATCGGTACACCAATAAATTTCTTCAAAAATCAAATATTGCCATTAACCTCGAAAGAGGAATCATATAAATTCAATCTACCTTTTCTGCAGTATCAAAAGCATACTGTGAAGAAGAAGGATTATTTTGAGGAAGACTTGTTCAAAATATTCAAAGAAAGGCATGAGCCTAAATTAATAATTGGCTTATTTACCTCCGAGAGGATAATGGGAAAATCCAGAATATCTGCCCCATTCTCTTTAGTAGTTACAAGATCAGATGCATATAACATTAGATAACATAAGAATCAGACCATACAGAGATCATAACTAAAGAACACTTGCGAGCTCATAGAAACCCAATAGAAAACAAGTAAGAACGTTGCAGTCGGCGGTGGCGTCCGACGGCGGACGCACCCGACTGCAGAATACTATGTTCCCAGTCCTATGTATATAATATGGTTATTTGTGAGTTCAGAAAGAAACGCGATTTTGCTCCTTTGGGTGCGAGGGGGTGGGGGGGTCCAAAAATTTTTGATGCAGTTTTATCCAGGGGGTCAACATTAGTCTGTCTGCCAAATTTGGTGACTCTAGCTCTACTGGTGTGGGAGATATAGGTTTTGCTCCATTGGGGGGGTGGGGGTGGTGGGGTCCAAAAATTTTTGATGCAGATCTGTCAGGAATCTCAACTTTAGTGTGTATGCCAAATTTGGTAACTCTAGCTTTAAAAATGTGGAAGATACAGGTTTTCCCCAAATTTTGGGGGAGGGGGTGGGGGTGGGGGGCTGATCTTGACACTTTATAAACTGACGATATACACCAACATGTGTGCCAAATTTGGTTGCTCTAGCTCAAAGATAAAGGCAAAAAAATTGCGTTCATACGGACAGACGGACAGACGGACAGACGGACGGACGGACAGACGGACAGACGGACATTGCGCAAACCCAATATACTATTTTTCCCTTCGGGAACATAGTATAAAAATCACAAATACTAAGTAAATATTTCTTCCCTGGATTAACAAAAAAAGTTAGTGCCATCGCTAAGCAATGCGAGACATGCAGGCTAGGGAAATATGATAGACACCCACAACATGATGGACGGACGGACAGACAGATGGACATGGCCAATCGAAATATCTTTTGATACTGATCAAGAATATATATAATTTATGTGGTCGGAGATGTCTCCTTCTGCCTGTTACATACTTTTGCACAAATCCAATACCCTTTTTACCCATTTTATTGGTACAGGGAGTAAAAATTTTGGTTCTTTGGGTGTCAACAAAACGGGCGGAAAATAGGTAGAAAGCTTTTGTCTGGTTGTATAATTCTTTCAATTGGCCTTAAGCTACTCTTAAAACTGTACCAAAAATAATTAATGTTAGAAATTGTACCCCATTGCCCGATGTCTCGGGCGGGATATTGGGATCAAGTTCAAATGAATCAGATTATTTGTTTTTTCTTTTAGATCGGCTTGAAGACATTTTCATAGCCGTACACAAAAAATTATTGTGTTCAACTATTTAGGCGGGAAAGTTGTGGTACGCTAATGTGGGTATTTCTTATGATTGACGAAAGTAGTAAAATTCAATACAATGTATTTAAATCTATATATTTCGCCGGGCAACGGCTGCTAGCTAGTCTGGTATAAATAGATAAAGAGAGCAGTTAGGGAAATGCAAAACGAATGGTGGGTTGGTTTGGGGCTCTTTTGAGGCTTCTACATGTGGGCATATAGCAGATACAGCCATTTAAGCTTTACAATCTCTTTAAATTAAATTGACCTACGTCAGAATTGAGGCAACTTTGACAACTCTTCTGGAGGAAGGGGCAGCCTTCGGATGACTAGCTGTCCCTTACATGTCATTTTTTTATTTCTTGCCTGGCCCGTGACAATTTCTTCCTTGTTTCATTTCACAACCATTTGGGTTCTTGGGCTTGGTGCCGAAAGGATTAGCTGCCTATTCTTTTCAATTTATTTCATTTCATTCCCCTTCTGCCACTTGAATTGGTTTGGAAAAGCATCCACTGTAAGAAATGTAAAATTATATGTGTGCGTCTGTGTAAGCATGTGTTGATGTTTTTGTAGTTGTTTTTAGCGTCTTCCATTTGGGTGTCGACACTTGGCGACTTTGTCGAAGGGTTCGGACCCCGTCTACGACTTTGATTAAATAGACTTCAACACTCTGCGTCTGTGTGCACGTTGACAACCCTAGCTATCTGTCAATTGCCGGAAAGCCTAATAAAAAACAACAGTCAGTAAGATTTATATGTCTGAAGCAAAGGCATAAACAATTTCAAGAACCTGCTTTAACAAATTTCTCACAATTTTCGAGTAGCTTGTCCCATAAGCACTTAAGAAGACGCACCTACAGGTAAGCACTGTCCCTTACCCGGCACCAAGCCCACTAACTACATATGTGCACAGCATTTCCAACATCATACAGAAACACTACAATCAACATGTCCTTGCTACGCTCCCTTGGACTGCGCCTACCGGGATCAGCCCTAGCTACAGCTGCCTCTCGTCCTAAAAATATTTCTCTGATCTCGACTGCATCGCTACGACTCACCCATAGTGATGGGACGCGACTAATGAGCGGCGAACGTGAGGTCGTTGGATTTGGCATTAATGGCTGTCCCGTTTACATTGACTGCTCTGACTTTCCGTTTCCGGCCATACGCTATCGTGAAGTGACGCCAGAGATTTGTGCTTTGCGCGAAAAGGAGCAGGGCGATTGGAAGAAACTTTCTTTGCAGGAGAAGAAGTCATTGTATCGCCACAGCTTCTGTCAAACCTATTCCGAGTTTCAGCATTTTACTCCCGATTGGAAACTGGTCGTTGGCATAGGACTATGGTCCATTGCAATTGGTGTAGCCGTCTCGTTGGTGTACAATATAGCGCTTTATGGTGTGATGCCGGACACATTTGAGGAAGAGCGTCGACAGGCGCAACTGCGGCGCATTATACACCTACAAATGAATCCCATTACAGGGCTCTCATCCAAGTGGAGCTATACAGAAAACAAGTGGAAGTAGAACATATCTAAGTCACCTAATTACATAATATTTAAATGAAATGCTGCTGCACAGTAACGTTACACACACACATACATATTATGCCCATACATGCATGTTGAGCTTCGCATATACACATTCGCAACTATCAACACAATTGGTATTTGAGCTTGTATTTGATTTCATCCCAAGGTGGCAAGCAGCTGATATTTGTATTTTTATTTTTATGGGTCGTATCTTAGAAATGTCTGAAGCACATCGGATTGTCTACATCTTAAACTGTATCCAACAATCTTACGATCTTATCCTGGGCTCTTATAAGAACTTTGGTCTTGAACCCACAGTGACAGTTTTTAAAACATACTCATAATTCGCTTTCACGAAATGTGTAACGAATTTGACGAGAAGTTACCGACCTCACACAGTACATAAATTCTTGATCAACATCAATAGCCGAATCGACATAGCGGGTTTGTCTGTTCGTCAGTTTGACTATTTCTATACAAACCAATCTCTCACTTTTAGAGCTATGGTAATGAAACTTGGCAGGCAGTTCGGAACCGGCCGGATCGCTCTACTATATCATGTAGGTGTCATAGGAACGATCGGATGAAAAATGAATTTTTGTATGAAAAACATTTTGGTTTATACTTATGTATACGAGCCCTAACCACAATTAATTGGCACGGCAAGATTTTGTGTAATTTTTGAACTTTGAATGGCTTCTTTTTATATCTTAGTGGAAATTGAACGCACAAGCTTGTATATTTTTTCAAAGGTTATTTAATTACCTTAAATTTAATAATACAACATCCACACATCTATATATATAAAAGAGTTGACTGACTGACTGACTCACTGGTGACATTTGGGCAGCGTTAATATTATTACTATTATTATAATTATAATTATATTTATTACTAGCAGGTAATATCCCGGCCTTGCCCGGGGAAATATTTAGATGAAAATGCATTTTTTTTTTCTTATGTTTGACTACTTTCGTCAACCGTAAGAAATACAACTAAGTAGTCAAGCCACGTGACTAATGTTTTTGCGTAAGGTTATGGAAATGTCTTTGGAAAAAAAAACAAAAAAATGTCACACTCATTTGTCCTTGACTTCCATTTCCCGCCCGTGGCCACACGGAGTACATTTTCCAAAATCATTTGGCATTTTGAACCAATTTCAACAATAATACTAAGAATCCAAATTTAATCTTTCCAACTGTTTTCCGCCCGTCGTATTGCCCGCAAAGTACCGAAGATTTTGTATTTATATTTGGAAATTAGTATAAAGTATATATTTTTCAAAACCGATAGCACATGTGACGAATTATTTAATGTGAGGTGCTTTGAAAATTAGTTTCAAAATGATTGAATGATAAACAGAAGTTTGAAAATGAGTTTGAAGTCAATTGGACGATAATCAAAAAAATTTCATTCAACAGTTTTCCGCGAATTTTCCGACCTTAGGGAAAGATTTTCCAAAATCTTTGGACACCGCGCCTATTATGTGTTTGGGTAGAACCATGAAAATGAGTTTGAAGCCAATCACATGAAAATTAAAAATGTCGAATGCCAGAGTTTTCCACAAATTTTCCGAGCATAGGGCTGAATTTTCAATAATCGGTGATACACGTGTCGAATTATTTTATGTAAAGAGCTTTCAAAATGAGTTTGAAGTCAATCAGACGATAATCAGAAAAGTTTCATACAACAGTACTCCACGAATTTTCCGACCTTGGAGGTAAATTTTCCAAAATCTTTAAACACCGCGTCTACTACTTATTCCCATAGAACCTTGAAAATGAGTTTGAAGCGAATCGCATGACAACTAAAAATGTCGAATGCCAGAGTTTTCCACCGATTTTCCGACCATGTGGTCGAATTTCCAAAAATCGCTGATACACGTGTCAAATTATTTAATGCAAAGAGCTTTGAAAATGAGTTTGAAGCCAATCGGACGATAATCAAAAAAGTTTCATGCAACAGTTTTTTTACGAATTTTCCGACTTTGGTGGTAGATTTTCCAAAATCTTTGACCATTTCGCCTATTATTTTTTCCCATAGAACCTTGAAAATAAGTTTGAAGCCAATCGCATGAAAATTAAAAATTTCGAATGCCAGAGTTTTCCACCGATTTTCCGACCATGTGGTCGAGTTTCCCAAAATCGCTGATACACGTGTCGAATTATTTTACGTGAAGACCTTTGAAAATGAATCTGAAGGTGATCGGACTAAAATTAGACTTTCGCCCATACAACCTTGAGACCCCCATTTTCTGCCCATGGGGGTGGATTTTCCAAAATCGGTGAAATATGTGTCAAATGAATTCTTGTTTAGTTCTTTGAAAATGAGTTTGAAGACGATTGGATGGTAAACAAAAAAGTTTCATACAACAGTTTTCCGCGATTTTCCACGCTTGTGGGTGGAATTTTCCAAAATCCCGTCTTAGTGTGCACTTTCATGATAGATGGAAGCTTCAGTGAAAATTTCAGCATCCTAGCTCTTATGGTTGGGCTGTGCGATGATTGCCAATCAGTCAGCACGAACTCTTTTATATATATAGATTACTATTAATAATAATAATAATAATATTTCAAAGATCTACACAAAAATTCGTGACATATTTCACCGATTTTGGAAAATCCACCCCCATTGAAAACGGGGGTTGTATTGGCGAAAGTCTAATAACTCCCTGTACCCATAAAATGGGTAAAAAGGGGGTATTGGATTTGTGCAAAAGTATGTAACAGACAGAAGGAGACATCTCCGACCCTATAAAGTATATATATTCTTGATCAGTAACAAAAGAGATTTCGATTTGGACATGTCCGTCTGTCTGTCCGTCTGTCCGTCCGTATGTATGAACGCAAAGATCTCAGCAACTATAAGAGCTAGAGACACCAAATTTGGAATGTAGGTTCGTGTATAGCAGGCGTAGGTCAAGTTTATTTCTGATCTCAGATATCTCCCCCCGTTCCCCCACAATTCGATCAAAACGTTTTACAGCCACAGTTTTAAAGATATCGCTTTGGGATTTGGCATGTACACTACTTTAGTCACTCTGCATCTACTGTCCGATTTTCAAGTTGATCGGATAATAAACACTGAAGTTATTAAACAAACAAGATTCGGTACTGCACCGCGGGGGGAAGAAGCACAGCCACCCAAAATACTTCGCTTGCGCTGTCGCTTGTGCTGTGTATATATGTGTCTTTGTGTATGTGTGTGTGTATGTATAAGTTAACGAACCGATCGCAAATTTTTGACCTGAGTTTTGTAGTTCGGTATGCTCAACTATAGCATTCTTATTTGTTCTTAGATGAAAACATTTTCATAGCCCTACACAAAAAATCATTATCCTTAACTATATAGGAAAATCTACTCCCACGGGCGGGAAAATTGTGGTACGCTAATCTGGGTATTTCTTATGATTGACGAAAGTAGTAAAATTCAATACAATGTATTTAAATCTATATATTTCGCGGGCAACGGCTACTAGCTAGTCTGGTATAAATAGTTAAAGAGAGCAGTTAGGGAAATGCAAAACGAATGGTGCGTTGGTTTTCAACGTGGAGTGTTTCTTTTGGGGCTTCTACATGTGGGCGTATAGCAGATACAGCCATTTAAGCTTTACAATCTCTTTAAATTAAACTGACCTACGTCAGAATTGAGGCAACTTTGACAACTCTTCTGGGGGTAGGGGATGCCTTCAGATGACTAGCTGTCCCTTACATGTCATTTTGTTTTCTTGCCTGGCCCGTGCCAACTTCATCTTTGTTTCATTTCCCAACCATTTGGGATCTTGGTCTTGGTGCCGAAAGGATAAGCTACCTATTCTTTTAATTTTATTTCATTTCATTCTCCTTCTGCCACTTGAATTGGTTTGGAAAGGCAACCACTGTAAGAAATGTATAATTACATGTTTGCTTCTTTGTAAGCATGTGTTGATGTTTTTACTCCCTGTACCCATAAAATGGGTAAACAGGGGGTACTAAATCTGTGCAATTGTATGTAACAGGCAGAAGAAGACATCTCCGAACCTATAAACTCTATATATTTTTGATCAGTATCAAAAGAGATTTCGATTTGGCCATATATGTACGTCTGTCTGTCCGTCCGTCCAGATGATTGCGTCAATCTCAGCAACTATAAGAGCTAGAGATACCAAATTGAAATGTATGCCATACGCAGATCAAATTTGTTTAAAATTTCAGCGTGCTGTCGCTTGTGTGTGTGCGTCTGTGTATATAAAAATATTTGACCATTTCGGTGTCGACACTTGGCGACTTTGTCGAAGAGTTGGGACGTCGTCTCCGCCTTTGATTAAATAGACTTTAACACTCTACGTCTGTGTGCACGTTGACAACCCTAGCTATCTGTCAATTGCCGGAAAGCCTAATAAAAAACAACAGTCAGTAAGATTTATATGTCTGAAGCAAAGGCATAAACAATTTCAAGAACCTGCTTTAACAAATTTCTCACAATTTTCGAGTAGCTTGTCCCATAAGCACTTAAGAAGACGCACCTACAGGTAAGCACTGTCCCTTACCCGGCACCAAGCCCACTAACTACATATGTGCACAGCATTTCCAACATCATACAGAAACACTACAATCAACATGTCCTTGCTACGCTCCCTTGGACTGCGCCTACCGGGATCAGCCCTAGCTACAGCTGCCTCTCGTCCTAAAAATATTTCTCTGATCTCGACTGCATCGCTACGACTCACCCATAGTGATGGGACGCGACTAATGAGCGGCGAACGTGAGGTCGTTGGATTTGGCATTAATGGCTGTCCCGTTTACATTGACTGCTCTGACTTTCCGTTTCCGGCCATACGCTATCGTGAAGTGACGCCAGAGATTTGTGCTTTGCGCGAAAAGGAGCAGGGCGATTGGAAGAAACTTTCTTTGCAGGAGAAGAAGTCATTGTATCGCCACAGCTTCTGTCAAACCTATTCCGAGTTTCAGCATTTTACTCCCGATTGGAAACTGGTCGTTGGCATAGGACTATGGTCCATTGCAATTGGTATAGCCGTCTCGTTGGTGTACAATATAGCGCTTTATGGTGTGATGCCGGACACATTTGAGGAAGAGCGTCGACAGGCGCAACTGCGGCGCATTATACACCTACAAATGAATCCCATTACAGGGCTCTCATCCAAGTGGAGCTATACAGAAAACAAGTGGAAGTAGAACATATCTAAGTCACCTAATTACATAATATTTAAATGAAATGCTGCTGCACAGTAACGTTACACACACACATACATATTATGCCCATACATGCATGTTGAGCTTCGCATATACACATTCGCAACTATCAACACAATTGGTATTTGAGCTTGTATTTGATTTCATCCCAAGGTGGCAAGCAGCTGATATTTGTATTTTTATTTTTATGGGTCGTATCTTAGAAATGTCTGAAGCACATCGGATTGTCTACATCTTAAACTGTATCCAACAATCTTACGATCTTATCCTGGGCTCTTATAAGAACTTTGGTCTTGAACCCACAGTGACAGTTTTTAAAACATACTCATAATTCGCTTTCACGAAATGTGTAACGAATTGGACGAGAAGTTACCGACCTCACACGTACATAAATTCTTGATCAACATCAATAGCCGAATCGACATAGCGGGTTTGTCTGTTCGTCAGTTTGACTATTTCTATACAAACCAATCTCTCACTTTTAGAGCTATCGTAATGAAAGTTGGCAGGCAGTTCGGAACCGGCCGGATCGCTCTACTATATCATGTAGGTGTCATAGGAACGATCGGATGAAAAATGAATTTTTGTATGAAAAACATTTTGGTTTATACTTATGTATACGAACCCTAACCACAATTAATTGGCACGGCACTCTGTTCCCGGAGGGATAAAGAGTATATTGGGTTTGCGATACGTCCATCTGTCTGTATGAACGCAATCTTTTCCACACCCTTCAAGCTAGAGCAACCAAACATGGTACAAATGTTGGTGTATTTTCTCAATTTATATTCCAAATTTTTTGAAAACGTGTCTAGTATGTTTTTGTGTAGAACCTTGAAAATTAGTTTGAAGCCAATCGCATGAAAATTAAAAATGTCGAATGCCAGAGTTTTTTTGCTGATTTTCCGACCATGGGGCTGAATTTTCCAAAATCACTGATACACGTGTCGATTTATTTTATGTGTAGTGCTTTGAAGTGGAATTTAAAGGTGTTCGGACTAAAATTATACTTTCGCCCATAAAACCTTGAGACCCCAATTTTCCGTAAATGGAGTGGGTGTAGATCTTTGAAAATGAGCGTTTGTATCGAATTGCGGAAGAAAGAGGTAAGGTATCTGAAATTTGAAACAAACTTTTTCTGCGTATGGTATACAGGAAGCTACATTTCAAATTTTGTGTCTAGCTCTTATAAGTAGTTGCTGAGATCGACGCGTTCACACAGATGGACAGACAGACGGACATGGCCAAATCGAAATCTCCTTTGATACTGATCAATAATATATATGCTTTATAAGGTCGGAGATGTCTTTTTCTACCTGTTACATATATTTGCACAGATCTAGTACCCCCTGTTTACCCATTTTATGGGTACAAGGAGTAAGTAGTTATCATTTCTTTTAAATATTTGTTGTGTAAGCTTTCCATTTTGCTTTTGGTAATTTGTAGAGCAGAAGAAGTAAAACTACTCAAATTAAGAGACTGTCCGTATAGGTGTGGGAAACATAGTTTTACCTCCGTAGTGGTTTTTTGTGGAATAAATGTTGCTGACTATAGCACGCCCACTAACAGGAGGGAGCGAGAAAGAATGACAAGAGAGATCCTATGTATTAGATGCGTAAATTAAAAAATAATTAATTTACAACCGGTATTTGTTGCATTATTTGCTAATTTTTATTTTGCACTTCAATTTGCGTATTGTGTAGCTCGTATTGTAAGTATGTACTTAATTGTGCACTATGTCAATTTCTATGCTACTTTATCTGTATGTTTAGTGTAGTGTAGTGACACATACATATTTATACATATACATATGCACATAAAGACATATGTTTTTCTACATGTACTTTATTTTTAAAAATTGTTATTATTACTATAATTATTATTTTGCACACATTTTGGAAAAGCTATGGAAAATCAGACACAAAATCATTTTTGATTTTGAGATTCATAGGTGTGTATGCAGATTTGTTAGATTCGTAGTCATACGTATTTTCTATCCTGTTGGCGTGAAAAATATTTTTGAAACATTTATTTAAACCAATTCAATATTTTCCGTTGAAATGTTATTTTTTTATTGTTAAACATTATCAGTGTCTTTAGTTTTGCATTGATATGCCGACAAATTTTAGAATACATTTACGTATGTACATTCAATACAATTTTAACTGCTTTTGTAATTACATATTTGTATATTTGACTGATTGTTGTCTGTTTTTATGTTTAAAATTAATTTTGAAACCTACTTAAAAATGTGTGCACTTAACGTTCCGGGTTCAAGTCATAGCATTGACCTACGCAAAAATTGTATGAGCGTTGCTAGGTTCAAGGACTTCATCTAATATTGTAAAGCGATCGTTGCCAAAGCACTTAATGGAAACGAAATTTAATTATGCACTTACTTGAATTCTTGATGTTGTTTATGATATATTTCTGAATTTCTATATATGTTTATTAAACTGTCGCTTGTTCTCGATCAGCTGGCCACATATACATATGTAATGCGTTGCTCTATTAACAACAAAAATATAGCATACATTCAGGTCTTGAAATATTGTGATAATTGTTTTGCTTGCTACTGCAGATTTCTCTGAGTGCATGTGTATGTGCATGTGTGTTTATGTGCTTACAATTGTTGATGTTTGTGTCATTTACTATCATACACAAAAAAATTGTAGCTTATATTACGATTTTTGTAAATGTTTATTCTTTATTTTCTTACAACGATTACCGTTTATGTTTAATATGCAAAGTACACACACAAACAAAAAAAGCCAATTAACAATTATCTCTAGTGTTTTTTATTATAACTTTTTTGACTTGTGTTTTCTTACACATTCCTCAAAAATGCAAACCAAGTTAAACTAAGTAAATTTCTCATATCTCGAAACTCAAACCATTATTTAAAGTGGTTACTAAAATTTAGGTCTAGATTTAAGTTAAGATTTTTAACACAAAGCAGTTTTGAACCAATCCGAAACGCAACTGGGTTTTTTTTTTTGTTAAAAAGTTATAACGACATCGTTGAGCTTACTTGTTTTGACCTTACTACTGATGATCGAATACCGCATTCAATCACTTTGTTCGGCTCTTATGATTTTCGTTCGTTTGAATTAATATAGATTTGGTTTCCTATTTCCTTTACAATTGATATGTCTTACATTAATTACAATTTAATTAAATGGATAATCGTGTTCCATTGCGCTTCGCTTCGGTTAAAATCGCTTTCCATACCACTGCATTAATATGGTACGGATGTTGTTACTATAAGTCATATTGTATAGAGCGGCTTAAGGCATCGGAAAGTGATTCTGCTCATAGTCTTTGTGTCGTTCTGCAAGCAACTTATGGGAGGAGCCGCTCTCCAGACGTCTATCCGTGATTGCCACGAAGGGTAGACGCTGCTTCCGACTGAAGGCAGACGAGGTGGAGGAGGAGACGTCCATGTCTTCTACGACGCGGTGATAGACAAACGAGCGGAGCGGGGATGATGGCGACGCTGTCGAGCTGTTGGCATTACCATCGCCACCAGTAGAGTTATTTGCACGAGCAGTATGCCAACTGTTTTGACCCCGTCCGGCAACATTTGCCACAAACTGTGCGCTGCGGCTGCGCGGTGTACCCAAAAAGCTGCCGGAGATGGCCGGATACAAGGGCAATTTAAAAAGTGCTGGCTTAGGGGTGGAGTGCCCAGCTTCTGGCGGCGACGGTGGTGCCTCTTTGGTCTCGATTTCCTTTTGCCAGAAATCAACGGCGGCTGTCAGCTGATGCTGGTCCATTTGCTTCTCGCCTTCGGGCAACTGATTGGACAAGCTCGTTACGCTGCTTGGCGACGTCACTGGCGGTGTTGTGGAGCTGCTAATGCCTCTATTGCGCTGTTGGGCAAAAAGATCCTCGTAGCGCTGATGATAGCGACGTCGCTTCTGTTTAACGTAATCATCATCCAGACGTATTATCGCTGCAGCCTCGTGCGGGCCAGGTTGCAGTTGGGAGCTGCTCCACCCGCCGATGGACTGCGTTGGCGTTGGTGGCGGCAGGGTGCCTTCAAGCAAATTTAGCAGCTGTTTATTGCGTCGATTGTATTTCTTGATGTATGGTGGCAGATTAGCCTCCTCGCCATGGTCCTGCTGTGCCTCCTCCAGCTCAGCAGCTGTCTCATAGTCCTCGTCCGCATCGTAGTCGGCATAAAGCTCGGGATGAGCTTCGCGGTAGTGCTCGTCATAGACCTGGAACTGTACGCGCGCTAGATGCGGCCACTTGGCATAATAGCGCTTTAGGTGCTCTAGCTCGGTGATCTGATGTCCCAATTGTTGCTTTGGTGGTGGCAGGGTCGCCGGTGGCGTTGTTACCATCGCCGTTGACTGAGCCGGCGCGCCGGCCATGCGCTGGTATAGATTAGGTTGTCGCGGACGTAAGTGCTTGTGATGATGTTGGTGATGATGGTGCTTCAAATGATGGTGATGTTTTGCCTGATGCTGTTGCTGCTGCTGCTGCTGCTCATTGCTCTTGACGCCATTGCGCAGCACGGGGCTTATGCGTCGATACCAGTTACCATTGTCAGTGGCGATTAGGCGCTCCATTTCCGTGCTATGACTATCCGGCTGGTGCTGCAGCGGCTCTTCTCCATGATCGTAGTAGTTAACTTGGCCCTCGTAGAAAGGCTTGGGTTCGATGCGTTGGGGTCGAACACCAAGGGAAAAGATCGGTGCTGCATGAGTATGCGATTCCTGTGTACTCCCCCGTTGCTGCTCACTCAGTTTCCGCTCGCGCTGCTCTTGACCCTTGCGTAGTTTTAAGGCGTATGTCGGCGTCAGCGTCTGGTTGTGCTTAAGGTAGTCCTTGTAGCGCTTCTTGTGGCTCTTGTGACCAATTCGGCGGTTGTTGCGCCTCAGCGTTTTAAAGCGCTCGAAGGCCGATGGCGACTCTCTGGCAGTATCTGCGAAAGAGATTGAGAATTGAATTGAGAATGAGTTGACAAAGAATTGTAAGTCTCGGCACGATGCGCTCGCTCGGAAGTAATAGATTTCTATTAGGCCCGAGGACAACAAATCGCCATATTTGTGGACGGTTGTTGCTGTTGCTCTTGATGTTATTGTTGCTCTGACCCTCATCTAAGACCACAAAATCCGTTGCCCATAAGGCCACAATTCATTTCATTTGATTGTGCATAAAAGTGCGGCAACGTCCCTATCAGGAACCCGGCTAAGTCAAGCCAGCGAGGTTGGTTCCATCAGTTCAGTTCGTGTTGTGCTCATAACAACACTTTAAGCTAATTTGCCAAACATCTAACTATAAACAAGTAAGAATGCTATAGTCGATTATACCCGACTACAAAACTCCCTGTACCCAGGTCAAAAATTTCCAAACGCATCTTCTTACACTTACACATACACAAAGACGCACACACACAAGCGACAGCGAAAGCGAGGCATTTTAAATGGTGGCTGTACGGCTTCTTCCCCCCGCGCTGCAGCACTGAATCTTCTTTCGTGAATAACTTCCGTGTTTATTATCCGATCGACTTGAAATTTGGTTGTGGTGGGGGAGAGTGTGGGACGGGGGAAATCTCTTTTGATACTGATCAAGAATATGAATACTTTATAGTCTCTTTATGTCTCTTCTGCCTGTTACATACATTTGCACAGATTTAGTATCCCCTTTTACCCATTTTACTGGTACAGGGAGTACAAATAATGTGTAAAAAAATTGTTAATTTTATTTATTTATTTATTAATATTGATAGCTTAATTTTAAAATTAAACTAACAAGCAGTTTTATAGCACTGGATACCGAGGCATTCGGCTATTTGTTATAATAATTTTAGTTTAGTTTTATATGTGTATCTGTAGTGATGTATATGTGTAAAGTAAAATTAATAGGTGTAGAAGGGTATATACAGTAATGGTAATGTTATTTGTAGATATGCTATAGTGCGTGTAAGGTAAAAAAAAAAATTGTTAATAAACTCCACCGCTGCCTACTTCTCCTGTATTCTGAGTTAAGTAAGTATAAAAAGGGCTCATATACTTGAAATAGCATCCAAAAAAATCACCGATTATAAGTGATCTTTAGACAATTGATATTCGAATGTTCAACTACAGTTTTCGACTTGTGATTTGAGACTCAAAATATTTGAATGCAATTAAATATTGGACAATTGACATTTTAGGCGTACGAAATATAGCTGTGTCAACGTTATGATTCCAATACGAGTACCAAAGAAAATAAGACTCAAAAGATTCCACCCTCAGGACTTACAGCATCGCAACGTCCTCAAATAAAATTTTCCATAAGCAATTAGCCCATATTTTTTTTTGATATTATATTAATAGTGTGTACATAAATAGCTTAAAAAAATAATTACAACTAGTTCAAGCTACCGAAATAAAATTAATTAAATAAATATGCAAATTTGAAAAAAAAGGAGTAGTTTCATTCCATTTGTGTTTTGCAATATATTTATTTTTTGTATTGCAAAATCATATCAATAATCTAATACCCCATGACATATTGAACAGCCCTCAAAGCGCAGGCAGCCACACACGAAACACACATAAAACGAATAGCCTGAGACTGGCTTGAGATGCGGCCAGGCACACAACCTTTGGCAGTCTGGGCACGTAGCAGGGACGTCTCCTCCACGACAACGAATGCAGTGCGAAGTTCATTCTTTTTTTTTTTTTATGAGGATGAGGGTGGGTAGAGTGGGAGTAGGCAACTCTCGAGACATGTCGTACTTGGACCGCCGCACAGTGGCTCGTTTTCAGAAATCAGGTTATAAAAATATATTTTCGAGTTATTGAATTGGGCAAAGTGCTTATACATTTTTATATGGAATTGATACCTCTTATATATTCCGAAAAATTAATAATTTTAAAATTTTTTGTTGATTTGTTATAGTTTGTTAAAGTTGGGGAAATTTTTAACGTTGTCTCTTAAAAACCATTTAAGATAAGTGACTCGCAATAATTTTACTGTTATAAGGGAACATTTTAGGATACCAATTCACAAACAGGACAATTTATTTTATATTTGCATTTCTTAAGAATTTTATTGGGGAACTGCCATTTTTTCTGAGTACATTCAGTACCATGTAGTATGGAAAATAAAGGCACGAAATTAATTCCTGATCAATAAATTGTTTAATTAAGAAAATGTAATTTTTTTAAGTTAATTTTTTTGTTGTATTGTATTGTTGTATTTTACTTCATAAATCAAAAGATATAGATTGCTCTTTTATTGGCCGTGTAATTTGAACTCTAATACGTAAAAAATTTGTAGAAGTTTTAAGATTGCTTTAAAACAAGTCCGATATCTTAATTAGTTTAAGAGTTATGATTTTTACAAGCGTATGTCGGAAACGAGCCACTGTGCGTCGGTTTAGGTTCAAGTTATACAATATTTCCCGTTTTGTTGGCTTTATTGGTTTAGGCGGGCAGAAGAGAAGCTCACAACAAAACTGTTGTAATAAAATGCTGGCCCATGGGACTTTGGTGCTCGGTCGGGCGCTAAAGCTTATTCCGTTTGATTTCTGTCCGAATTTGCATAACTTCTGTAAGGCCCATAAACTAATTAAGGTCACATGCGAGGCAGCAGTATTCACATTTGCACTCATATTAAAGAAATTTTCGTTTTTCAAATGTGGTTGAAAATTGTGTACCACCCCAGGGCGCCTGCATTCATTTGGGGCTTGGCTAACATATTTTCAATTTACGGTCCACAATCAAAGCTTCTTGCAGCACTCCGTCTGGCTTAGTTGAGTGTAGTCCTCTCCAACTGACCAAATCAAAAACAAAAACAAAACAAGAAAGAGCGGCTAGCGTCGAAGTGCCGTACCGTACCATAGCAGCAATGCTTTTATACAAAACTTAATTTTCGTTTGATTGCTCCTATGTGGTCCGATTTTGAACAAATTATAGGAAACTTTTTAAAGTGTAATAAAACTCTCACTTAATTTGGATATAATACAAAAAGTTTTTCATAAAAAAATTCGTTTTTCACAGCTATGTGATCCGATTTTGACCAAATTTGGTCGGATTGTATGAAGTCTCCGGAGACTCGGTTTGGGTGATTTTGGTGAGAATATCTTTATGATCAATAAAGTTTTAAAAGTAAAGTACTAAATAATAGTTGTCGACCGATCATTTCTATGCGAGCTATATGTTATAGTGATCCGATCCGGCCGGTTCCGACATATGTAATGCCTGCAGCAAAGGTAACCAAGTTAAGGTCTCGGGACGGAAATAGTGGCCCCCAAATGCAGCTAGCAGGCAACAGCGACTTCAAAATAAAAACAAAAATTAAAAATTAGCAAATAAAAACGCTTCGGTCGGGAGCTTTCAGTTGCCATATACTCGCATTACACCCTTTTATGTGCGGGGCGGTAGTGGCGACCCAAAAATATTTTGTATGTAACTTTTTTAAAAAAAAATAATATTTTAAACAGATATACAATTTTATTATTAAAATTTACTTATCATCCATAATTCTTAAAACATATGACATTTATACAGCAGAAGAGTAATTTTCAAGTTTAATTTAAGTATGGGGATAAATAAATATACATATAGGCTTGGTTTTTAGCCGTATGCCTGAAGGTTAAGTTTACTTTGTCATATACAAATATTGCGAATCTGTTAATTCTATACAGCTATAAATTTATTAGAAGTTGCAATGCTTTTCTTAGATAGGCAATGAGATCGCGCCAATTACAACCATTCATGATCTCTTTTGTTTCCATTATTGTAAGGTTGCCTTTCCCAAAGTGCATTGCTCTGAGTTCCTTTCCTTTGCCCTTCGGATATCGGGCAATAAAATGGGCTACGTCTTCTCTTTCCTCCATATGGTAAAGCGAGTATCCAGTGAGCTAAATGGCAAATAGCTTAACCTCATTGACGCAGCTTTGATACGATAATAAGAGAATAGTCTGTGCGTCGAGGTCGTCTGTAAAGTAATTCTTTGTTTCCAAATTATGTTCCATGCTTCGTATGTGCATCGTGATTCGCTTTGCCTAGTTCGCCGTATAAATTCGTCCCTCTCCCTATTATCTACGCAGTGCAACAGTTTAGTTTGCTATTCCTTCCTGCTCTCGTATTCGAAAGTGCCTGTATTGCATAAGTCTGCCAGATATTCCCAGTCAAATAAGAATTGTGATTTTGTTTGCAGTAATTGTACTGCTATAATTCTGGGCAGCCGCGTTGAGTCCATATGCATGACATCTATCTATATATGTACATACATACATAAAAGAGTTCGTGCTGACTGACTGACTGATCATCGCACAGCCCAAACCGTAAGAGCTAGAATGCTGAAATTTTCACAGTAGGTTCCATCTACTATGATAGTGCAAACTAAGACGAGATTTTGGAAAATTGCACCCACAAGCGTGGAAAATCACGGAAAGCTGTTGTATGAAACTTTTTTGCTTACCATCTAATCGGCTTCAACGATTTTCAAAGATCTATACAAACACCGATTTTGGAAAACCCAGCCCCATGGGCGGAAAATGGGGGTCTCAAGGTTGTATGGGCGATGGTCTATTTCTAGTCCAATCACCTTCAAATTCACTTTCATAGCTCTTCACGTAAAATAATTTTACACGTGTATCAGCGATTTTGGGAAAGTCAGCCTTATGTTCGGAAAATTTGTAGAAAACTTTGGTATTCGTCATTGTTAATTTTCATGCGATTGGCTTCAAACTCATTCTCAAGGACTTACACAAAATTATGATAGCCACGGTGGCCAAAGATTTTGGAAAACCTACTCCCAAGATCGAAAATTCGAACAAAACTGTTGAATGAAGCTTTTTTGATTATCGTCCGCTTGGCTTCAAACTCATTTTCAAACTTTTCTGTTTATCATCCAATTATTTTGAAACAAATTTTCAAAGCACTTCACATTAAGCAATTCGGAACATATGCCACCGGTTTTGAAAAATGCACGCCCACGGTCGGAAATGGGTTGAAGTCTGGAATTCCAAAAGCAAATACAACAAGTAAGAACGTTGCAGTCGGACGTACCCGACTGCAGAATACTATGTTCGCAGTCTTATATAATTTGGTTATTTGTGGGTTCGGAAAGAGACGCGAAAAAAACAGTAGACTGTCTGTCAAATTTAATTACCCTACCTGTACAGGTGTGGGAGATATAGATTTTGCTCCTTTGGGAGGGTGGGGGTGTTGGTTTCCAAAAATTTTGACACTGACACTTTATAAATTGACGATATACACCAACGAAATCTCTTTTGATACTGATCTTGTATATATGATATATACTTTATAGGGTCGGAGATGTCTCCTTCTGTCTGCTACATACTTTTGCACAAATCCAATAACCCCTTTTTATTCATTTTATGGGTACAGGAAGTAAAAAGTCAGTGTTTCAGTGATTTAGGGCCTAAAATTTACCCAAATATTACTTTTGTTACAATATAGTTAGCGCCATATTTCGATGGTATTTGCCAACGTGAATTGAAATATAATAAATTAATATATATAAATATACGGCAGCCCAACTTTTATTCCTACACTTGAAGTTTCAAAGTATTTTCCCTCATATATCGTAAACAGTTGACATATTAAAAAAATAAAAAAATGTTGCGTAACGGAGTAGTATTTTTAATGCGCATTCTAAAAACAATAAACAATAAGTGCAGTTTTAAGCCAGAGAATCTTACAAACAAATCAAATAAGGCACTTTTTGGCGACCAAAATTCTTCGTAAAGTGCGCGCAGTTCGATAATTATATTTAATATTTTGTGGGACCCCCCTTGGCATTTATGAAATCTTTTAATGCTGTCTTTAAAGACTCCTTGGACCTAATCTGCTGTTTTCGGATGCTTTTCTACAGCAAATTTCACATACGATTTGTGTCTGGTGACTGGGGTGGGCTCTTAAGCTATTTGCTATGCACTATTTTGGCATTAATTTCAATTTTAAAGCTAGAGTTTTTAAATTTCGTATGTATATTAGTAATAATTTACTAGAATTTAGATTTTTTCTAGACCAAATTGGAACACCCTTTCACCCCCTCCCCATACAACTAAGGAAATTCAATATCTCATAAACTATTAGAGCTAGAGACACAAAATTTGAAATGTAGGTCTTTAGTGGGCGCAGGTAAAGTATATTTCAGATCTCAGATATGCCCCCCACTTCCTCTGCAAATCGAATAAAACCATTTAGAGCAACAATATTTCAGATATATCCTTGGGATCTGGCATGTATATTACTTTGGTAACTCCTATTCTACTGTCCAAATTTCAAGTTGATCGGATAAGAAGCACAGACGTTATTCAAGAAAAGAGATCCAGTACTGCTGCGCAGGAGGAAGCAGCAGCGCTACCGCCACTTAAACGTTCGCTGCACAGAACTACCGCATGTGTGTATACGTATCTGTGTATGTGTGTCTATGTGTAAGTGTACGAAGATGTGTTTGAAAGTTTTAGTCCAGGGTAAAGGCAGTGTTGTAGTCGGGTAGTAGTAGAGTAGTAGGTAGTGTAGTCATCTAGATCATTCTTACTTTTTTTGTTTAATTTTTGTCTTTCAAAAAATTATATTGCCTTACTTCTATGAAAACATTAATGCCCGCTTGAACTATACTTTATATTTTTAAATATATATGATTTTACGGCGTCTGCCTGGCGATTGTTGCTGCGCCAAACTTCAAGCAGTACCTTGTACACGACTGCAACATGTGTTTTTTCCCGAAAAGGGGCAAAAACGGGAAAAAGTTATAAGTTACGCTTGATTCAATACGGTTTACAGAAGATATGTTAACTTACAGATCAAAAGTAATGTTCCACAGAACACGCATGCAATTGTCAACTTTTATCTAAAAATACACATCAACAACACATTGAACAATTGAACAAAAAACATAAGTACTGAATATTGTCCATTAAAAATATATTTTAGATAGACTAATTTTTTCCATATTTGTGCATATGTCAACAGCTTACACACATTGAAAGTCGTAAGAAATTTCGTTCCCCTTTTCTAATGAACAAAGAAACTCTGAATGAGCTGCCTTTGATCATCTGTCAAACATTAAGGGAAGTCCGTAAAATTTTTTACTCCCTGTACCCATAAAATGGGTAAAAAGGGGGTATTGGATTTGTGCAAAAGTATGTAACAGGCAGAAGGAGACATCTCCGACCCTATAAAGTATATATATTCTTGATCAGTATCAAAAGAGATTTCGATTTGGCCATGTCCGTCTGTCTGTCCGTCTGTCCGTCTGTCTGTCCGTATGTATGAACGCAAGGATCTCAGCAACTATAAGAGCTAGAGACACCAAATTTGGAATGTAGGTTCGTGTATAGCAGGAGCAGGTCAAGTTTGTTTCTGATCTAAGATATCTCTCCCCGTTCCCCCGCAATTCGATCAAAACGTTTTACAGACACACTTTTAAAGATACAGCTTTGGGATTTGGCATGTACATTACTTCGGTCACTCTTGATCTACTGTCCAAATTTCAAGTCGATCGGATAATAAACACGGAAGTTATTCAACGAACAAGATTCAGTGCTGGAGCGAGGGAGGAAGAAGCGCAGCCACGACTTAAAATGCCTCGCGTACGCTGTGGCTGGCGTGTGTGCGGCTTTGTGTATGTATGTGTGCGTGCATGTGTAAGTAGACGAACATATGATTGAAAGCTTTCGACCTGGGTACAGGGAGTTTCGTAGTCGGGTATACTCGACTAGAGCACTCTTACATGTTCCTAGATACATTATGTGAAATTTGACTACTTTCGTCAATCGTAAGACAAACACAAAAATAGCGCACCTCGATTTTCCCGCCCGCGGGAGCAGACATTCCTAAATAGTTGAGCCACATGACTAATGACTTTTTGTGTAGGGCCATGAAAATGTCTAACTAAACAACTAATCCCACTCATTTGTCCTTGACATTTGTTTCCCGCCTGTGTTGACGGTTAGGGGTAGATTTTTCAAAATCATTTGGTACTCTTTTATGCAAAAGTTTGTAGTTTTGGTGTACTTTCGAATATGAGTTTGAATTGCGAAAATAATACTAAGACTCCAGATAAAAGCTTCCCAACTGTATAACGAAGATGCTGAATTCCAGACGTCACTCCTTTTTACTCCCTGTACCCATAAAATGGGTAAAAAGGGGGTATTGGAATTGTGCAAAAGTATGTAACAGGCAGAAGGAGACATCTCCGACCCTATAAAGTATATATATTCTTGATCAGTATCAAAAGAGATTTCGATTTGGCCATGTCCGTCTGTCTGTCCGTCTGTCTGTCTGTCCGTATGAACGCGTCGATCTCAGCAACTATAAGAACTAGAGACACCAAATTTGGAATGTAGGTTCCTGTATACCATACGCAGATCAAGTTTGTTTCCAATCTCTGATATCTTACCCCGTTCCCCCGCAAATCGATCTAAACGTTTTACAGCCACAGTTTTAAAGATATAGCTTTGGTATTTGGCATGTACAATACTTTAGTCAGTCTTAATATACTGTGCAAATTTCAAGTCGATCGGATAATAAACACGGAAGTTATTCAACGATCAAGATTCAGTACTGTAGCGAGGGGGGAAGAAGCAGCACAGCCACGACCTAAAATGCCTTGCTTGCGTTGCAGCGCTGTCGCCTTGCTGTCGCTTGTGTGTGCGGCTTTGTGTATGTGTGCGTGTATGCGTAAGAGACGAACATATGATTGGAAGTTTAGACCTGGGTACGGGGAGTTTCGTAGTCGGGTATACTCGACTAGAGCATTCTTACTTGTTAAATAATTGCTTTATCTAATTACTCCCTGTACCCATAAAATGGGTAAAAAGGGGGTATTGGATTTGTGCAAAAGTATGTAACAGGCAGAAGGAGACATCTCCGGCCCTATAAAGTATATATATTCTTGATCAGTATCAAAAGAGATTTCGATTTGGCCATGTCCGTCTGTCTGTCCGTCCGTATGTATGAACGCAACGATCTCAGCAACTATAAGAGCTAGAAACACCAAATTTGGAATGTAGGTTTGTGTATAGCAGGCGCAGGTCAAGTTTATTTCTGATCTCTGATATCTTACCCCGTTCCACCGCAAATCGATCAACACGTTTTACAGCCACAGTTTTAAAGATATAGCTTTGGGATTTGGCATGTACAATACTTTAGTCACTCTTAATGTACTGTCCATATTTCAAGTCGATCGGATAATAAACACGGAAGTTATTCCACAAAGAAGATTCAGTAATCTATCGTTGGGTTGGGTGGGGGGGGGGAAGAAGAAGCACAGCCACGACTTAAAATGCCTTGCTTGCTCTGTCGCCTTGCTGTCGCTTGTGTGTTCGGCTTTATGTATGTGTATGTGTAAGTGCACGCAGATCCGATCGGAAACTTTTGACTTGGGTACAGGGAGTTTTGTAGTCGGGTATACTCGACTATAGCATTCTTACTTGTTTTGAGTATTAAGATTCCAAACCCCAAAACAGAAATCAAATTCTGAACAATGAAATTTTTCTATTAAGCCCAAAAAAATCGACTTTCGCCCATAGTGCAATTGTAAATTAGCCATTCCTGAACACTATAAGCTGTGTGTTTGGAAGTAGTATCTTGCTGGAAGATAAATGTATTTCGATCTAGGCCTAGTTCAGTGGCACTTGCGTGTAAATTTTTAACTTAAATCTTCTAGTACACATGCTGATCCATTTTCTCATTGACGAAGACTTTTCGTTCAGCTCCAGCTGCAATGATACACCCCCAAAGCATAACATATTCCCCACCATGCTCATCTGTGGGAATAATGTTATTTTCTTTCATAGCCTCATAGACTTTGCGCCTGACTTTTGTAGGACCGTCATGCCCAAAAATATTAAATTTGGATTCCTCACTAAATATGACGTTCTCCCAGAAAGAATCTGGCTTATCCAAGTGAAGTTTGGCAAACTCCAGCCTCTTTGCTTATTAGCCACTAAAATCAAAGGGTTGCGACGAGGAACTCGACCATGATAGCCAGCATTGTTCAGGCAGTTGCGTATAGTCTGGGGACTTGTTTTATTTTTGGGTTTTGGACCACAGACAGTGATTTGTGCGCAGATCACCGGTATTAGTGTACTTTTTACTCCCTGTACCCATAAAATGGGTAAAAAGGGGGTATTGGATTTGTGCAAAAGTATGTAACAGGCAGAAGGAGACATCTCCGACCCTATAAAGTATATATATTCTTGGTCAGTATCAAAAGAGATTTCGATTTGGCCATGTCCGTCTGTCTGTCCGTCTGTCCGTCCGTATGTATGAACGCAACGATCTCAGCAACTATAAGAGCTAGAGACACCAAATTTGGAATGTAGGTTCGTGTATAGCAGGCGCAGGTCAAGTTTATTTCTGATCTCAGCTATCTCCCCCCGTTCCCCCACAATCCGATCAAAACGTTTTACAGCCACATTTTTAAAGATATAGCTTTGGGATTTGGTATGCATAATACGAAAGTCACTCTTGATCTACTGTGCAAATTTCAAGTCGATCGGATAATAAACACGGAAGTTATGCAACAGACAAGATTCAGTACTTTTGCGAGGGGGGGAGAAGAAGCACAGCCACGACTTAAAATGACTCGCGTACGCTGCAGCGCGCTGTGGCTCGCGTGTGTGTGTGTGTATGCTTTGTGTATGTGTGCGTGCATGTGTAAGAGACGAACATATGATTGGAAGTTTTAGAACTGGGTACAGGGAGTTTCGTAGTCGGGTATACTCGACTATAGCATTCTTACTTGTTAATAATGCTGTTGAATGCGGCCTATCGATAAGCTGTCCAATTGCACGAAGACTTCGATTTTCTAGATACAATTCAAGTATAATTTTGCGGAATTCGGGAAAAACATCCCGACCTCTTCCCATTTTTACAATTGTTATGCAATAGGAATATATCGACCTCAAATTTCGTAAAATTTCAGAGAAATGCAATAACTATTTTGTATATCAACGAATAGCACAAAGAGAATCGTACAAAACGCTAAACTAGAGTGTTGGAAAAGGTAGAACTTGCAGAGTACGAATATTTGTCGGGTGTCTTTTTGACTCTTTTTACTCCCTGCACCCATAAAATGGGTAAAAGGGGGGTCTTGGATCTGTGCAAATGTATGTAACAGCCAGAAGGAGACATCTCCGACCCTATCTATATATATAAAAGAGTTCGTGCTGACTGACTGACTGACTGACTGATTGGCAATCATCGCACAGCCTAAACCATAAGAGCTAGGATACTGAAAGTTTCATAGTATGTTCAATCTATGATGAAAGTGCACACTAAGACGGGATTTTGGAAAATTCCACCCATTAGCGTGGAAAATCGAGGAAAACTGTTGTATGAAACTTTTTTGTTTACCTTTAAACTCATTTTCAAAGTAATACACAAAAATTAATTTGACACATATTTCAACGTTTTTGGAAAATCCACCCCCATTTGCGGAAAATGGGGGACTCAATGTTGTATGGGCGAAAGTCTAATTTTAGTCCGATCACTTTCAAATTCATTTTCAAAGCTCTTTACATAAAATAATTCGACACGTGTATCAGCGATTTTGGGAAATTCAGCCCCATGGTCGGAAAATCGGTGGAAAAGTCTAGCATTCGACATTTTTAGTTTTCGTGCGATTGGCTTCATACTTATTCTCAAGGTTCTATGGGAAAAAATAATAGGCGTGGTGTTTAAAGATTTTGGATAATCTACCCCCAAAGTCGGAAAATTCGTGGAAAACAGTTGTATAAAACTTTTTTGATTATCATCCGATTGACTTCAAACTCATTTTGAAAGCTCTTTACATAAAATAATTCGACAAGTGTGTCACCGATAATTGGAAATTCAGCCCTATGCTCGGAAAATTTGTGGGAAAGTCTGGCACTTGACATTTTTAAATTTTATGTGATTGGCTTCAAACTCATTTTCATGGTTCTACCCAATCACATAATAGGCACGGTGTCCAAAGATTTTGGAAAATCTATCCCTAAGGTCGGAAAATTCGCGGAAAACTGTTGAATGAAATTTTTTTGATTATCGTCCAATTGACTTCAAACTCATTTTCAAACTTCTGTTTATCATTCAATCATTTTAAAACTAATTTTCAAAGTACCTCACATTAAATAATTCGTCACATGTGCTACCGGTATTGAAAAATACACGTGGGTTTATACTAATTTCAAATATAAATACAAAATCCTCGGTACTTTGCGGGCAATACAACGGGCGGAAAACAGTTGGAACGATTTAATCTGGATTCTTAGTATTATTGTTGAAATTGGCTTTAATCTTGACACTTTATAAATTGACGATATACACCAACATGTGTACCAAATTTGATTGCTCTAGCTCAAAGATAAGGGCAAAACAATTGCGTTCATACGGACAGATGAACAGACGAACAGACGGACATTTCGCAAACCCAATATACTAGTTTTCCCTTCGGGAAAAAAGAATAATAATTGTTGTAATAAATCATAGATTACTCTTAGTGTCACTGTTATCTCTGGCCCTCAAATTAAGTTGAGTTTCTTGAGTTCTTTAGTTGTTTTAATACCCTAACATAAAGTTGAATTAATAAAGTTTTATAAGGCTTAGATTATTTTGAATTATAAATTTCGAAGTATTTTTATTTGTTTATACCCTAGCAGAGGGTATTATAACTTTGTCTCGAAATGTGTAATGCACTGAAGGAGACGTTTCCAACCCAACAAAATATATATATTAACTGAATCAGCATGAATAGCCGAATCGATATAGCGACGTCCGTCTGTCCGTCCGTCTGTTTCTATGCGTACTAGTCTCTCAGTTTTAAGGCTATCGTAATGAAACTTGGCACAGAACCTTGTATTTGGTGCAAGCAGCTGTCGTTCTCTCTCTCTCTCTCGCTCTCTCTCTCTCTCTCTCTCGCCCTCTCTCTCTCTCGCTCTCTCTCTCTCTAGCTCTCACACTCTATCTCACTCACTCACACACACACACACTTAAGTTTCTTTCCGAACTCAGAAATAACCATATTATATAGGCCTGGGAACATAGTATTCTGCAGTCGGGTGCGTCCGCCGTCGGACGTACCCGACTGCAACGTTCTTACTTGTTTTTTCATTAGAGAAGCAATACCTATTCAACCATGGAGCAAACTTCAATTTTATTTAATATTAATGAATATCTGTCTGAATTTGGTCAAAGAAATTTTAAGTTTCATAAAAACCAACTTGAAGAATATATAATTTTTTTGAAAATATAGGGAAGGTGATCTCGTGTTATCAAAATATGGAGAGCATTGAAAATATGTTCATGGTCATCAGACGAAGCAACAGAAGGATTTGCTACATGTGCTTGCCGCTTCTGTAGGCTGTACAAGTGTGATGCTATAAATATTATGAAGAAATATTATGTTAACTTATAAAATGAATAAAATAAAATCCTAAAAGAGGTTTTTTATTTTTAATGTTCGTAAAATCCTTAGCTTTAATCTTAGCATCTTCGCCAAACGATCAGAACATTCAAATATAAATGACCCCGCTAAGCGAACATGGAACTTGTGGGAAATTTGGGTAAGATTCAACGAGTGCCACACAACAATGTAGCCAGCATCTCAGCGCCTACGCTAAGAGCACAGAATATTCAAACATGTGTATATGTCAAAGATGAAACTTCCACTCATGCATGCTGAGCCCGAGAGAGTTTTTCTCAGAGATCAGAATTGATCAAACACGCAATACCCACCCCCGCTAGGCTGCCACTGACTGGCCGCATGAAAAAAAAAAAAAAAAATAGTGCTTACACATAACTAACTCACACAGACACGCCCATATTACCTCGTCACCCCTCTTCAGAAGAATCCCACGTCCCTCATCTCCCCAAACCTAGATTTACAACTCTCTAAAATCCACTACTGATATCCATGCAGTTAAGCAATTTCAATTGTCAAGACCTAGGCATCACCTTGGGTATACTTGATATTTACCAATAGCGTGATCATAAGTAGTTCCTAAGCAATTTGGCTTCTCATGGGCTCTTCATATGGACGCCGCGTATTACCAGCTATATGGTATATATATATATGGCAGAGCCAAACCATGTTTCTAACCAATGAAGAGAATGAAACTCAAAGCCATGTCAATTCTACCCGCCATGGCTAGTCTATCTTTACAATAAATATCGGTTTCGACGAAACTTAAGAAATTGGGGCAAATGGGGAAAATGCTTTTTCCTTAGCCCACTGTGCGGCTTTTTGTCATTTTCGTACTGTGGGTGTCGTGTCTGGCTTGAAATGTCTGTTTCCATTTTCAATGTCCCTGACCTGACTCTCTTCCCACCCAATCCGTCCATCTATTCCTATCTCTGCGTTCAGTCTGTATATATTTAGCTACGTATCTATTTTGCTGGCACTTGCTCTTTCGGCCAGACTTCGAACAAGCTTTGGCACTCACAAAAATACCCAAATGACTTACCCTTATGATAACGCAATGTAGATTCTGCATCGAGTTGCGGTGCCTGCTGCTCGGCGTAGTCATCGTCCACAAAACGTGTGCCCGGCTGCTGTTGCTTTGTTTCGTTTTTTGTTGTAGTCTGATCAAAATAACTGCTCAAGTAATTGGCTTCTGATTTGATGGGGCTTTCCTCGCCGTTCAACGGACTCTGGCCGCCGTCGAAGTAATGCATCTCACCCACGTCACTAATGTTCGTTTCCCAATCCGAGTCGAAAGTGGGGCCGATTGGCTGGATTTGGCCTATTCCATAGTTGTCCTTGTGATAGTATCTACCTCGAGCCCAAGCCCGAGTATTACTGTTTCCATGACGCTTCTTTTTTCGTCCAATTGGCAAATAAAGGTCCTGGTTACTTGAGATGCTTGTTGTTGTTGTTGTTGCAAAAGCAGCAGAAGAAGCTTGTGTTGATTTTGTTGTGCTTACTAATGCTGCTGTTGTAATGCTGGCGACGGTGGTTGTCTCCTTTGCCGCTGATTCATCATTGTCAATTGCGGACTTAATGTTTTCCGCCAATATTTCATCAGTACCAAAATTGTCCTCAATATCGCCAATTGCCATAATGTCCTCGCCAGCCACATCCTCCGATACTTGCGACGTTGATTGGGCCGGCGCTTTATTAAATTTTCGTTCATTTAATATTTCAATAGAATCAAACAGCTGCTCCGGCTGCTGTTGCTCTTGCTGTTGCTGTTGCCGTTGCCTTTTCCGCTGTCGTTTCCTTTCCCCTTGCCCTTGCCCACTTCGTTGTTGCTCTATCTGTTGGCCTGGACCACTGGCATTTGCCTGCTGCTGTTGCTCCGTTTGGTTCTGTTGATTCTGCTGTTCGTGCATGTTCTTAAATTTTTTATACGCAAAACTTTTGCTGCCAAAGTTCGCGTGCGGCGTCTCGTCCTCCACACTATCTCCACTCGCGACCTCGAGCTCGTTGTTGTTGTATCTGGCGCTGTCGTTGTCGTCACCGGAAGTGGATTTTGTAGCTGACACCGTCTCCTCTTCATTGGGCGCTCTCTTCGGCTGCAAGCTCTCTTTATTGTTTTTCGATTTGTAGTTGTAGTAGTTTCTATTGTTGCTGTTGTTGTTGCTGTATTTCATCTTGGCTGGCTTGCCATCTTTGGCTAGGTAAACACTGAAATTCCTTGAAGTGGGCCTTTGAGATTCAAGTATCTGCAAGAAAACAAGCGAACAATGGGAGAACGTAAAAACAATAAAAGCCATTCCCATTTCTATTTCGAATCCCATTCCCAAATGCAGTATTTACAGCAGCAGCCAGACAAAAATTCCGCATACCTATGTAGATACATTTGTGAGAGTCCTTACTAACACACTCGTACATACATGTATGTACATAGGTATGGGAAGAAGGGCATGTATAATGCTGCAGCAAAGAACAATAAAGCCAAAGTAGCACTGTCTGAAAGGCGCACCAAGATACTCAGTGACTCAGTTAGACACATGTGCGACAATAAAAGGTACATTTCGTGAGACTGAGATGCCTCCGCAGTTGCTTGCGGAGCTGTCAGTTGAAACCGACTGCAAAGCGCTGATTAGATGCGAACGTGGCAGCCATGCAACTATCTATGAGATTGCATTTGTCCAAACCATTAAGCCCAAGTGCTTAGGCAATTCGTGTGAAACTTTGCAACAGCAGATGGTTAGTTGCCAGGCCCTTTGTGTACACCTGGGAACATCTGACATTTTGGGATAAGTTTGTAGGCACCATGCCTGGAAGTGAATTTGAATCTAAGTTTCATGGCATTTGCAGATTTATATACAAATTCACATACTACACAGACAAGTTTGGATGCCACAATGCATTAGCACTAACCACTTTCAATTTAATTAAATAATTAATGACTTTAAGTCTTAAATTTTTTCATCGCGTTGCTTTAGCACTATATACATCTATATACATATCTTGTTAATCACTATTTTATATTAGTACTTACATATATGTGGGATTGGAGACGTTTCCTGCTACCTACTTCGTAAACTTGCACAACTTTTTTGTACGGATTTTACATACGCAGATAAAATTTATTTCAAAATTTAGATACTCCCCGAAAATCGTTAAAAAGGATTCTAACGATTCTTGATCTTCTGGTTTTTCAGGTTGAGCTGCCTGTTAACTGTCTCTTCTTTCCTGCCACACAGTTTTACAACCATCTTTTACCCTCTTTTTACTTTTATTATATAAAGTATATATATTCTTGATCAGTATCAAAAGAGATTTCGATTTGGCCATGTCCGTCTGTCTGTCTATCTGTTTGTCTGTTTGGATAAACGCGTCGATCTCAGCAACTATAAGAGCTAGAGACATCAAATTTGGAATGTAGGTTCGTGTATAGCGGGCGCAGGTCAGATTTATTTTTGATCCGGGATATCCCCCCCCACACCCCCGCTATGCGATCAATACCATTTTACAGTAACGTATGGTATACAGATCAAGTTTGTTTCCAATTTCAAATATATTTCCCCGTTTCCTCGCAATTCGATAAAAACCGTTTTACAGTAACAATTTTCAAGATATAGCTTTTTGATTTGGCATGTACAATACTCTAGTCACTCCTAATCTACTATCTAAATTTCAAGTCGATCGGATAACAAACACGGAAGTTATTCAACAAACAAGATTCAGTACTATAGCGAGTAGGGGAAGAAGGAGCACAGCCACCACTTAAAATGCATCGCTTGTGCGTGTGCGGCTTTGTGAATGTGTATATGTATAATGTATAAGTGTACAGATCGGACATTTTTGATCTGGGTACAGTTGGGTATACTCGAATTTTAATTTTAATATGCCGACAAGAGGAAACGGCTATCTTTGGCGTGCCGAAGCTATATACCCTAGCGGCAATATTTGTTATACATAAACTCAAACCATCTAAACTATAGGAACCTACTATCACTTAGTTTGGATAAAATATTTGTATAAGCAAATAGTTTGATATAAGAATTTAGTGGTCCGATTTTGACCAAATTTGGTCAGATTGTATAAACTAAAAACTCTGTTTGATAAAGTTTGGTAAGGATACTTTTATAAACAAAAAAGTTTTTCATACAAAAACATAGCTGTCGACCGATGATTCCTATGGCAGCTATATGTTATAGTGGTCCGATCCGGCCGGTTGCGACATGTGTACTGCCTGCATCAAAAAGAAGGGTCTGTGCCAAGTTTCATTACAATAGCTTTAAAACTGAGAGACTAGTTTTCTTAATCACAGACGGACAGACGGACATCGCCATATCGTGTCGGCTATTGATGCTGATTCAGAATTAGTGACAAAATTATAATTCCCTCTGCTAGGGTATAAAAAGGCTGAGTGTGCAGTAGGTCTAAAAAGGTGTATGCCGCAGGATGATTGACTATGCGGTCCAGCTGGTCTTCTTCAATGATGACTTTAAGTTAACCTCACTAAGCAGATGATTCAGTCAAGCCAACCTGCGTATTTAAAGCCCCCATTCAGGGCAGTTAACTGACTAGGCCAGCACATTGTGTGACAATTCAATGCATTTCTCTACTTTCCTTAGTTGTCTATCTGTTTGTCTGTGTGGTTCTTTGCGCCGTATGTGATGTTTCAACAAACGGTCCTCTTTCAAAACACTTGCAGACTCACACAGCTTGTACACACCCCCACTTGCAGCATACGTTGTTTATGCTACTTACAATATCAGCCGCATCGGACTCGTCAGTGTCGTCATCCACAGGCTCCGCATATTGCAGCTGGGAGGTCGCATCCTCCCCAATGTCTCCATCGTGCTGGTCAAATATGTCCTCGGGTATGGTGTCCTCAGCTTGTAAACTGAAATCTAAAAAAAAAAAAAAATAGAACAGGTAAGCAATAGGCGCAATGTATTTGAATAACTTGCATTCACACAATACAATCACAATAAAACAAGAATAAAGTAAAAATGCTCTAGTCGAGTGTGCACGACTACAAGATTCCCTGCATCCAGTTCTCAAAACTCCAAGCACATAGTTACCTGAATAATTTCGGTGTGTATTATTCAAAATGTCTAAAATTACCTCAAAATTTGTTTTTAAAATCATAATGTGGTTCGCTTTCCCGTTTTGAAGTGCGAAGTGTGATGGTACACAGAAAGCCAAGTGCTCAATTTTTGTGTTTTGGCGTTCATACAAGCTGAAAGAGGAAGGTCGAACAGAGACGGACGGACAAGGATAGATCGACTCGGTTGTTGATGCTGATCAAAAATATATACATTTATTAAAAGTTTATTTTCGGAATCCCAAAGAATTAATATCTTTGCAGAGATTCCAAATATCCTGCATCATTGACAGCTCTACAAGCAAAACATTTTAAAACTATTTCACCAAAAAATCTTTATACTATTTTCATCCGATTTTGATCAAAATTTAGGGCACAATTAAATTCGTTAATTCATTTTTATAAAACAATTTAAGTTTTGTCGAATTGTTAAGCAAAATTTTAATAAAGGCTAATCAAATTTGCAGTTGGCTAGTTTTCCGATATATGGTGAAAATCAATACAAATTTTCACACGTCGACTCAGTTTTCGATCGATTTAGAATTTCTGGCATGTTTCGTCAATCTATCATACATAGTTTTAAAACTGGTGGTCAACTGATAGTGTGAGCTTATGGCAGGCAGACAAGCCGATATGGATAGACTAACTTAGCTTGTCCTACTGATCAAGAATGTCTCTGTCAATACGTAATTCGCACGCATTCGGGTCAAAATAAAATACCCTTTGCAAGAGTATGATAAGTATCAAGGGAAAAGGGTAGGCAGGGCATCTTCAAGTACATTCTAAATTGAGCTGAATAAAAATGGTAAAATTTCTTTTTGCTTTTACTTAAATAAAAGTGGGCTGCTTGAATTTACTACTTCTTATTCTAGTGTGCTGCAGGCCCATTGAAATATGTACATAGTTATCCGTGCATTCAGACGGTTACTACATATTTCTATTCCGATATACATACACTTGCTGGTAATACCCCGGCCTTGCCTGGCGAAATATTTAGATAAAAGTGCATTATGTTGTATTTGACTACTTTCGTCAACCGCATGAAATACACAAAAATAGCGTATCACAGGGCTGTGTACGTCTATAGCAATCTATTGAAGCCGAGCTAACATAAAACAAGTAAGAACGGTGGACCCGACTGCAGAATACTATGTTCCCAGTCCTATATAATTTGGTTATTTGTGAGTTTGGAAAGAAACGCAAAAAAACAGATGCAGATTTGTCAAGAGGGTCAACATAAATCTGTATGCGATCTTGACACTTAATAAATTGACGATAACACCAAGATGTGTACCAAGTTTGGTTGTTCTAGCTTCAAGGGTGTGGAAAAAAATTGCGTTCATACGGACAGACAAACAGAAGGACATTTCGCAAACCCAATATACTATTTTCTTTTCGGGAACATAATAATCACTCATTTGACTTTGACCCCCATTTACCGCCCGTGCGGACGGGTGGGCGTAGTCCTTTAAAATGTGTTTGATGAAGTTGGAAGAATGATACTAATTAAAGTTAGAATTTTTAAACAATTATTTCCAAAAATTCATAAGTCCCAAATTTCGCGTCAAAATTATCACATGTTGGTACTGTCAAATATCAAGCGACTGCCACTTGTATCGATAACCTTGCATTATATCGATGCGAATGTGTGTGCATGCTTCTGGGCCGAAAACCTACATAATCATAATAATGTTAATTTGTACTAAATCTGCCCAGCACCATTCCCATTCTATTAACTAATAATGAACATAATTAATTAATAAAATTAAATGATTAAAATTAACCAAATCGTAATATAACAAAACTAATTGACTCCAGCAGCAGCGTGCCATCTACCGTCGATCGATGGCACAGCATAGGCAGAGTCTAAGAGATATATGTAAGCAATATGGCAATTGCATTCGCACTTATAGGTTTTAAGGCCGAGCGAGCGATTCAAGAGAGAGATTCTTATGTCCTTTGCACTTACACGTTGTTATGCAGCAGCTGGCGTATACCGACATTTTCATACATTTTCCAAATACAATTTTCGTATACTTCCCGATATACACATATTTACCCATTTTTTCGACAATTCCACCTAACTTTATAATAAGAAGGTACTGTAAATTTTGCAGGTTTCTAGCTAGACGTTTGGACTGCCCAAATGTCACCAGTCACCATGCAGTCAGGTTGATTTTTTGTATATATGTACATAAATAGTTAAGTGTATAGAATGCAAGCATGACCTGAAATAATAGGGGCTTACTCATAGTTGAATGGAAAAGAATTTATCAAGAAGACCGTAGCTTTTATGGGCATGTGTGTGTTTCCTTTATGCGCAGTCATTGACTGAATTGCCATTTGGGGAACTACACACAAACACAAAGACAGGTTGAACTCTCAAAGCACGCAAGATTGAAATAAAATGGAACAACTATTAATGCTGCAGTAGAGTCTGTCCGACTACACGATACCCTATTCTAGGGCTTTTAACTTAATGTGGAATAACCTTGCACAAAAATTTGATATTTTATTTACGCAGTATTTTAAAAAGCTTTATGCGCCAATGAATCCAATTCAGGTTTGGAATAATGGAAGGTAAGCCGTACACCTTTGATCAATTTTTCTTTACCTGTGACATGTAAAACTAGATTTTTTAAAATTTTATTTAACTATCACGCTGATCTGGATCTTCAGATCTTAACTGACACACATATCTCTTTATTTAAATCGGTGTTCTTATTATGGAGTTATAAGGTTATATAAAATAAACTTAAGTAGAAGTATTCTTTGTGGGCGGTTTTATATGTGTATGTAATGGCTTTGATCGAATAGCGCGGGTGTTGGGTGGGGGAGGGGGGGGAGAGGGAATATCCCGGATCGTTATCGAAATCAACCGTCGAAAATTTCATATGGCAAAAGTAAGAAAATATGTTAAATATTTTAATTTATATTTTTTATAAACTCATATGGCACGTTTGAACCATAGAAATCTTTGATTTAACAAACCGTGTGAGCATGTATCTCAATGACAAAATTTATGTGGCAGCTTGCCATACCATACTCACACGCTATGGTAGCTGCCGGCTGCCATAAATGTGGCAGAGTGCCACATCGTGGGACCGTACCTTTATAGTTGCTGATATCGACGCGTTCATACATACGGACAGACAGACGGAGAGACAGACGGACATGGCCAAATCAAAATCTCTTTTGATACTGATCAATAATATATATAATAACATTCTTATCCTTCCGTTGTGGAAAATAAAAGGAGAATGAATAATATTTTTGAGATTTCCGTTTATTTCGTTGAGTAGCTTGGTCAAACAAAATCTGCTTATGTTAGTATTTAAAGCTTAGAATAGTTGGAGTACGTGACTCTTTGCAATGGGTCAGCAATTGCGATTTGTTTACAGTTGCGTATTCTAGTAACCTATTGCCGTTGATCAGTATTTGTTTATACAATTGTTTGTTGATATTAAGTTCAGCTGCAGAAGGCATGCGGATGATCCGATTGGAATTCAATGACACTTATTAAGTGTGGATGCAGTTGGCATTCTGTTTGCATGATTCTAACTAGAGAATTGAATTCGGTATTTATTGATATTATTTTAATGTGGCTATAAAAAGCAGGCCACTGTTATAAATTTTCAATTTGTAAACATACAGTGGGCTACAATTTGCAATGCAATAAGTGAATTACAGTGGTTCAGAAATGATAGTGCTATAAATATGTAACTTTATACTTTATAGAGTCGGAGATATGTCCTTCTGCCTGTTACATACATTTGCAGAGACCTTTTTACCCATTTTATGGGTCCAGGGAATAAAAGAAGAAGGTGAGCTCGCAATGATTTGTCAATAATGGCTTTATAATAAACTAGCAGGTAATATCCCGGCCTTGCCCGGGGAAATATTTAGATGAAAATGCATTTTTTTTTTCTTGAATTTGACTACTTTCGTCAACCGTAAGAAATACAATTAAATAGTTGAGCCACGTGACTAATGTTTTCAGTGTAGGGCTATGAAAATGTCTTTGAAAAAAAAAAACAACAAAAAAATGTCCCACTCATTTGTCCTTGACTTCCATTTCCCGCCCGTGGCGACACGGAGTAGATTTTCCAAAATCATTTGGCATTTTAAGCCAATTTCAAGAATAATACTAAGAATCCAGATTAAATCTTTCCAACTGTTTACGCCCGTTGTATTGCCCGCAAAGTACCGAGGTTTTAGTATTTATTTATATTTTTCAAAACCGGTAGCACATGTGACGAATTATTTAATGTGAGGTGCTTTGAAAATTAGTTTCAAAATGATTGAATGATAAACAGAAGTTTGATGTCAATTGGAACATAATAAAAACAAAATTCATACAGCAGTTTTCCGTGAGTTTTCCGGCTTTGGGGGTAGATTTTCCAAAATCTTTAACTACCGCGCCTATTATTTTTACTCCCTGTACCCATAAAATGGGTAAAAAGGGGGTATTGGATTTGTGCAAAAGTATGTAACAGGCAGAAGGAGACATCTCCGACCCTATAAAGTATATATATTCTTGATCAGTATCAAAAGAGATTTCGATTTGGCCATGTCCGTCTGTCTGTCCGTCTGTCTGTCCGTATGTATGAACGCAAGGATCTCAGCAACTATAAGAGCTAGAGACACCAAATTTGGAATGTAGGTTCGTGTATAGCAGGAGCAGGTCAAGTTTGTTTCTGATCTAAGATATCTCTCCCCGTTCCCCCGCAATTCGATCAAAACGTTTTACAGACACACTTTTAAAGATACAGCTTTGGGATTTGGCATGTACATTACTTCGGTCACTCTTGATCTACTGTCCAAATTTCAAGTCGATCGGATAATAAACACGGAAGTTATTCAACGAACAAGATTCAGTGCTGGAGCGAGGGAGGAAGAAGCGCAGCCACGACTTAAAATGCCTCGCGTACGCTGTGGCTGGCGTGTGTGCGGCTTTGTGTATGTATGTGTGCGTGCATGTGTAAGTAGACGAACATATGATTGAAAGCTTTCGACCTGGGTACAGGGAGTTTCGTAGTCGGGTATACTCGACTAGAGCACTCTTACATGTTCCTAGATACATTATGTGAAATTTGACTACTTTCGTCAATCGTAAGACAAACACAAAAATAGCGCACCTCGATTTTCCCGCCCGCGGGAGCAGACATTCCTAAATAGTTGAGCCACATGACTAATGACTTTTTGTGTAGGGCCATGAAAATGTCTAACTAAACAACTAATCCCACTCATTTGTCCTTGACATTTGTTTCCCGCCTGTGTTGACGGTTAGGGGTAGATTTTTCAAAATCATTTGGTACTCTTTTATGCAAAAGTTTGTAGTTTTGGTGTACTTTCGAATATGAGTTTGAATTGCGAAAATAATACTAAGACTCCAGATAAAAGCTTCCCAACTGTATAACGAAGATGCTGAATTCCAGACGTCACTCCTTTTTACTCCCTGTACCCATAAAATGGGTAAAAAGGGGGTATTGGATTTGTGCAAAAGTATGTAACAGGCAGAAGGAGACATCTCCGACCCTATAAAGTATATATATTCTTGATCAGTATCAAAAGAGATTTCGATTTGGCCATGTCCGTCTGTCTGTCCGTCTGTCCGTCTGTCTGTCTGTCCGTATGAACGCGTCGATCTCAGCAACTATAAGAACTAGAGACACCAAATTTGGAATGTAGGTTCCTGTATACCATACGCAGATCAAGTTTGTTTCCAATCTCTGATATCTTACCCCGTTCCCCCGCAAATCGATCTAAACGTTTTACAGCCACAGTTTTAAAGATATAGCTTTGGTATTTGGCATGTACAATACTTTAGTCAGTCTTAATATACTGTGCAAATTTCAAGTCGATCGGATAATAAACACGGAAGTTATTCAACGATCAAGATTCAGTACTGTAGCGAGGGGGGAAGAAGCAGCACAGCCACGACCTAAAATGCCTTGCTTGCGTTGCAGCGCTGTCGCCTTGCTGTCGCTTGTGTGTGCGGCTTTGTGTATGTGTGCGTGTATGCGTAAGAGACGAACATATGATTGGAAGTTTAGACCTGGGTACGGGGAGTTTCGTAGTCGGGTATACTCGACTAGAGCATTCTTACTTGTTTTTAATGTGGGCGTGCATTTTTCAAAATCGGAAACACATGTTTCGAATTATTGAATGTGAGGAGCTTTGAAACTTAATTTCTAAATACTCTGTAATCCCAAATTAATTTGTCGTATTCACATAGGCACACATTTTCTTACTCATTACATACACATGAAAGTAGACAAACAAACAAAAGTAAATTATTTCGCTAACATCCGCAAATCAAAGCACCTTTTTAATATGTTCAGCTATGTGCATTTTACTGGCATTGGTTTTATGATCTGAGCACACACCGTTAAACAATTTATGGCCAAGAGGCTTGACAGATATCTTACAGCATTCTTTAAAATGTATTTTAGTCGCTTGCAAGAAATTTCATCTATTAGGTATTATATGTACATATATGAACAAGTAAGAATGCTCTAGTCGAGTATAGCCGACTGCGAGACCCCCTGTACGCAGGTATAAAGTTGAATGGTGGGAGCTCGATATACAATTTTATAAAAACATAATCTAACCGATCAACACAGTAAGCAACCTTCACAGCAATGATCGGTCAAATCCCGAATTTAATGAAATTAAGAACCGTCGATTGCCAGTTCGGCTGCTGGTAGCCATTACTCTGACATTACTGTGGCAGCCGAAGTTAATGACAATGCACTTCCGTTTTGTTCAATATTCGTATTGCTGTTAATGTTAATGTTTATGTTAAACGTACATTTCTGTTAATCAGTTATCGATATACTTGGTATGGGTATTTGTATCGAGCGCAACAAATTATACATAGCAAAACGCGAGATTCAAATAAGCTTAATATTTATAACCATCATGATCAATTTGTATGTGTACATCCCAATGTACCTACTACACTATCTCATAGACATTTGTGACTATCAAACGTCTTAAAGTCGCATAATTATGAGAATCGTATGCATGACAACTAATTAAATTATTTTCACTGAGATTAAATTAACCAAAGACACACGCTGCCATCATAGACCCAGGAGTGCATCAAAAAAGGCTGGAAAAAATCTGGAAATAAAATCACGCAAATGCTTTTTATGTCAGGGCGCTCTGCGGCGACACGCTACGGAGCCCACTCGGCAACCACCACATAAAACCACCATCCACCCCTCACCACCCCCTACACCTTCTTTGGGCCAGTCGAGCACCGTATTGAGGTTATCGTTGGTGGGCTTCCCAACGCTTTTGTTGCCCAGCTGTCAAGTGGATGTGGCCCGACTCCCTGTTTAACGTTTCCCGCTTTGACTCCCTGCCATAATCCTGCCCAGCTGCTCCATGCCATAATGAATAAATGTCGCATTAATTTGCACGCAGCACTCGTTGGGGGTTGGCAGCAGGGCTGGAGCTTGCGCTGGGGCTGGGGTTCGCATAGCTCTGTGGCTCCGCTGTGCTCGCCCGGCACGTTCTGCGCTTGTTTTTCTTCAGTTCCAGAGGCAAACAACACAAATCCATTGCATAGCCTTGGCACAAAATACCAACGCTCTACGCTGATTCTGTCTGCCTGTGTGTGTGTGTGTGTGTGTGTGTGTGTGTGTGTGTGTGTATGTCTGTTTACTTATGTCTGTGAATGTCACACAAAGACGCGTAAACAAACTGACCCCCTGTCCATACCCCCTGCTGCATATTTGAATGTTGTTGCACTCTGGAGTCTAATTATTATGCTTGTAATGAGCATGTTGCATATTTTAGCAGCTAAAGTCGCCCCCGCTTTCCGCTTTCCCCATTCCGATTCCGCTTCCTGCTGCCCAGTACCCGATATGTCCCGGCATTTGACATTCTAAGGTGCCTACAGTTTAGGTTAATTAATAGCTACACGATAGTTGCCAACAGCCCAGAAAAGTTTTCCGGTCTCATTCTATCCTTCTCCTCCCCGGAACGTTGCATTTGCGTTTCTCGCACACGGAATGGTGGCGAGTGAAGCCGTTTTTGTTAATTAACCCAACATGGCCTGTTCACATTTGGTGGACCATCTCTATAAAAAATGTCTACCCATGTCTGTTGCAACTATGTAGTGCTCAATGTGGCATGCTTGGAGGAATTTCCATTGTGCAGGCACCTGTTCAATAAGTATGTATTCGTATAAGTTGGCTCACAGGTCGTTGAATAAAGTACTCGAAGCTAAGGCCAAACATCAAGCAATCAATATTATTTGGTAATAATTGTCTAGTTATCACCATTTCAATTTGTTTAAACTTTAAAGAACAGACCTTCAACAGGTCCAGAAATTAAAATTTACTGCCAGTTGAATGCTGGACGCTTATGATTTCTTAGAGATACTAGTGTTACTTATTAAATTTGTCTAAGGTGACTGCAAGTCAGGGCATCTTTAACAAATGTTACGTAGTCTTCGGGGTTATTAAAATAAAGTTTCCAAATCACATACTTTAATATCTGAATACATTACGTATACGCATTGCTGGCGCAAAACAGCCGATGAGATTACCTATAGCTTTTGGACGTTTTGTTGTTTTATTGACAAAACACAAAGGGATTGTTTATGACACTATAACATGTCACGCATACGATCCGTGATATGCTCTAAAATAATAAAGCCTTTAAGGCAAGTTCAAGTTTGCTGACAACGAATGGAAAGCCCCACTACAACAATATCGCAGGTTCAAGGACATTAGACTGCCGCAAATGGCAGTCCGCATGAAATATACGACTAACGAAAATGAAATGCATTTTAAAAACTATATCAACAAAATTTTCGAATGCCATTAAATCATTCAAATAACGAGACGACAAAGTGCTGCCAGCAAGGCTGCGTCAATGGCTGAGTGCTGTAAGAAGCAACACAGACAAAGTAGAGTCACTTGTGGAGTGGGGGTTGCGGTGTCTGTTGTCGCATCCAACAGCAACACAAACTACAACAATGAAAGTCCACACGCATTGTTACGGTTGCGGACATTTTAATTAGACTTTAGTGGGTTTTGTGGTCGCTATTGTTGTCTCACTGCTGACTATGCACTAAATAAATTTAAATACCAATCATGCGGACGAGGCCAGCCAAACATACATACATATGTACATACATATGTACATTCATGTACACACATATGCATATACATGAGCAATTTCCTGTATAGAGGTGTATCGGGCGTATAATTGATTGACCGGCAGTGAAAAACTTTTATTGACATTGCGAGACTTTATTGCCGTTCTTAGCTCAATTTAAATTGTTGAAACGTTCTTATTTAAAACTGACACTTTGATATATAGAATATACAAGATTATTTCATCAGCACAACGAATTGTCGACATTGTTTAAAATGACATTAGGCCAAATATCGTCGGATAATCAGAAAATTGTCGTAAGACCTGACAAATGCCCCCGGGACAGCACTTCAGAAGATACAATGTACCAACAATAGATGATGTAGCAGTGCTAATCGATGGAGAAGAATTTAATAAAAGCGATATCGTTCTGTATCGTAGAAATTATCTACTATATATACTCCATCGCTCTTATGATGCGTTGCAATACACGATTTTGTTTCCGCAAGGCGAGGGCGGCTATCAAATTAATAATACCATGATTAATCCCAGTTGCCGGAGTGCAATTAGTTAAATTTACAATCAAAAAGAGTAAGGAAGCGCGAACAACGACGCAGGGGGTATAAGCTGATAGTATATATGAAGTCTTACTTGCTTACTATACTATAGTAGAGTATACCCGAATACAAAACTCCGTGTACCCAGGCCTAAAATTTCCGATCGCATCTTAGTAAACTTACACGTTCACAAAGACGCACACACACGCAAGCTCAAGCGAGACATTTTAAGTGGCTTCACCCGCGCCTGCTCTCCACGAACCTACATTCCAACTTTGGTATCTCAAGCTCTCATAGTTGGTGAGATCGAGATGTTCATACATACGGCCGAACAGACGAACAGACAGACGGACATGGCCACATCGAATTCTCTTTTGATACTGATCAAGAATATATATAAAAGAGTTGAACCTGACTGATTGACTGACTTACTGGTGACATTTGGGCAGCCCAAACGATAGAAGCTAGAAGCCTACAATTTGTACAGTACATTCTTATTATAAAGTTAGGTGGAACTGTCGAAAAAAATGGTTAGATAAAATGGTTATCGGAAAGTATAAGAAAATTGCATTTGAAAATTGTATGAAAATCTCGATATTCGCCAGCTACTGCATAACAACGTAAAAGTGCAAAAGAGATAAAAAAAAATCTGAATCGCTCTCTCGGCCCTTAAACTTATAAGTGCGCCTGATTGCTTATGTCTCTTAAACTCTGCCTAGCTTTCTATCGATCTACTGTAGATGGCGCGCTGCTGCTCAACATGTGTTTTGCGGGTAATTCTTTAGTATAGCGCCGGTTCAACATATGTACTGCCTGCAGCAAAAAAAAGGGTCAGTACCAAGTTTCATTACGATAGCTTGAAAACTGAGAGATTAGTTTGCATAGACACAGACGGACATCGCAATATCGACTCGGCTATTCATGGTTATTCAGAATATATATTCTTTGTTGGGTCGGAAACGTCTCCTTCACTCCATTACACATTTTGAAACAAAATTATAATACCCTCTGCTAGGGTATAAAAATGTTCTTCATATATCACGAAAGTTCTTCTTTTAGGAATTTCAGGATTTGAAAAATCGTAATTAAAATAAGAATTCTGTACTCATTATAAGATTTTTCGAACTTGGTCGGATTTTGACATCGCTTGTTCTTGGTTTGAGTACTTAATTACTTAATTATTTCTCTGAGTGTAGTCACCAAATTTGAGCTACTGACAACTTTTTTTCATGTCTCTTTCCCACCCCACAAATAACCCAATTATACCTGATTGAAGCAGAGTATTCTGATGTGATTTAAAAGAAACTCATCTATAAATTGTGGGAAATACACAGACAGCCTGTGGCACTGCGAGTACAGTGTAATAAGTATGCATAAGTGTGTTTTAACACCAGCTCAAATCCCTACAAATTGCTTTAATAAAGTATTTGGAATATTTGTAGTCAAATATTTTATAGATAGTTTAGTCAACCTTTCTCTCTTTTTGGAACATGCGACAACTTGTTGAGTATGTTTGCAAGGACATGAAACAATCGACTTCTCCAAACTTGATTCCAGTTTGAATATAAATTTTGATGTTATATCCATTAAGCCGATTAAGGTTTTATGGCGCTTCACTTGGTAGCAGCTACTGGCTACAGCTACTTCCTGCTGCTACTGCTGTTTCCTGGCGCTGCCTGTTCTCGACTGGGGGGTTCAGTGCTCAGTTGAGTGTTAAACATTTTTGCACACAAACTCATCCAGATAGACTGCTTGGGGCTGGTCATATTATGCTTGGGTTCGCCCAAGCGCTGCACCAACAAAATTGCCAATGGTCGCTCACATACACACTACACACGTACACAATTGCACCCACACACCCGCACAAAACGCACGCACTAAAGACTGCCAGGTTCCGTGTTTTACATAGAGGCTGTGTGTGTAAGACGTCCAATTAATTGAACTTGCACTGCCCAAGCGGTCAAAAAGTAGAATACAGGCTAAGTACACACATAAATACTCACACACACACGCATAAGCGAAAACACTGACCCTCAGGCAACGGCAAAGCCAATAAATTTAGTTAGCCAAAAGAGAAAACTGCCATGGAAAACCAAACGGGCGGTATGATTCGGGCATCGATTTAATTGAGGTTAACTGCAGGGGTGGAGAGTAATCTTGACAATTTCAGTATGTTCTTAAAATAATTTTGATACAATTTAAACAAATTGTGCATAGCGTAACATTGACGCTTTGAATACACAGAAACCTATCTTAGAAAACGCAACAAATTTTGTCCCTTTTTTAATCGCGCTGTTTCCATTTAAAAATGTCCAGGTGGATAATAAAAGTGGTCAAATACAAGTATAGGCAGAAGGAGGGCTCTTCCACTGTATAAACTACATGTTTTTGATCAGCAACGAGATCGATGTCGTCATACCAAAAGCAGATCAAGTTTATTTCCAATTTGGAATACTCTCCCGAAAAATTACAACAAAATGTTTTAAGCTGCTGCCTGAGTAAAAAAAATTAAAAAACGAGGTGTCGTTCGATCCTTGATCTGAACCAATTTTATGAAAATTGAGAGTACTAACCGATGTATCAGCAAATTTTATTGGCAAAACAGATTTTTTCTTTGGGGAATTTTTATGGACGCATTCTCTTTCAGGAAGGCAGAGCAACCACGTCCTCATGGGAACAAAATTCCACCATCAGATCGCAGTGTCTCCCTATTGATTTTCCCAAGAGGAAATACGGTATGTTTTATTACTTAATGCACCCATAAAATTGGGTGAAAACAAGTAAGAATGCGTTAATCGAGTATACCCGACTACGAAACTCCCTGTACCCAGGTCTTAATATATACAAAGACGCACACCCGTCTGCTATACCTACCACCGTAGCGACGGTTATATTTCGTTTGTAATATTTTAGCAATTAACTTGACAAAAAAAATCATCCAAATTCCCGCTAGGATTTGAACTCGGGGCCTCTGTTCAAGTGCTACGACCAACCAGCGACTTATTCAACTCAACCACCAAATTTACTCTGTTGGCTGCTCTCATAGCTCGGATGAAGCGGGCAAAGCCATTTGAAAAGAAGTTTCCAGCGATGCAATTACGTTTCTTCTTGTGGTTACTGATGACAGGTCAAATGGCTTAAATTAAATAGCTTTCCAAGCTATTTGCAAAGATACCAGCTTTCTGTTAACGAGTGTAGTTTTCTGCCCAGAATGCATATGTGTTTCAGTTACCAGCATTATATCATTAGCGTGGGCATTAAGCAAAAGCCTAATTTCATCAGTGTTCTTTACCAATCCTCGTGCGTTCCAACCAATTGTGGTAGTACAAAAAAGAGATGGTGGTATTCGCAATTGCGGCGATTATTCTGTTATTACTATTATTTCAGCATTATTAGTCGACGAGCACCTAACGATAGAGGAACTGTTTTCAAAAATATCATGGAGTCAGAAGTTTACCAGAATTGAATTAACGAGAACATATTAACAGCTTGAAGTTAACCCGAAGAGCAAAAAGTGCTTGACACTGAAAACGCATAGAGGCTTATATTATCTAAGTAGATTGTTGTTTGGAGTTACATGTGCAGCTAAGCTAATGATATACCTGGAGTGTTAGTATTCCTCGATGATATAAAAATTACTGCACCGGATGATAATAGCCATAAACGCAGGTTGGTAGAGGTGTTGTCACGTTTAGGGAGACTTAACATAAGAGAGAATTTGAGTAAAACAGAATTTATGAGGGAGAATATAGAATACTGCAGATACTTAATAGATAAGGAAAGAAAACATAATACGTCAAATAAAGTAAAAAAAACAACTAAGAATGCTATAGTTGAGCACACCCAACTACAAAACGACCTGTACCCAGGTCAAATATGTCCGATCGCATCTTCGTACACTTATACATACACACACACAGAGACACATACATACACAGCACAAGCGACAGCGCAAGCGAGGCATTTTAAGAGGCAACTGTGCTGGTTCTTCTTCCCCGCGCTGCAGTACTGAATCTTGTTTGTTAAATACCTTCCTACCTTTATTATCTGATCGACTTGAAATTTGGACAGTAGATTAAGAGTGACTAAGGTATTGTACGTGCCAAATCAGCTATATCTTAAAAATTGTCACTGCAAAACGGTTTTTATCGAATAGCGGGGGAATAGGGGGTATATCTCAGATCCAAAATAAGCTTGACCTGCACCCGCTATACATGAACCAACATTTAAAATTTGGGTGTCTAGCTCTTATAGTTGCTGAGATTAGTCGGACAGGCGGGCAGACAGACGGGCATGGCCAAACCGAAATCTCTTTTGATACTGATCAAATATATATTTATTATAGGGTCGGAGATGTGTACTTCTGCCGGTTACATACATTTTCACAGATCCAATACCCCCTTTTTACATAAAATGGGTACAGGGAGTAAAATACATAATATGAAAAGGCCAGAGAGTACAGTATGGGTTATGTCGAAGAAATTCATGTAAAAGAAGAAGAAATAAGAGAAAACTTGCTGATTACCAGTAGCGATTTAAAAATAGAATCGAGTAATGATGCAGATGCAAAAGCGCTAATAGAAATGATTGTAGATTTGGCATTGATCAATCAGAATTTACATTGCACGATGGATGTTTATTAAGAGAAGTACGGATGTATATACCAAAATCACTAGGAATGAACACGCGGGACATTTTGGTATGACTCGAACGAAAAGATTAGCGAGGAAGCTAAAACTCTTATACTTCTCTTGTTTGACCTATTCTTGAATATTTGATCTGGATAGAATAGAATCGGTACAAAAACAATTTCGGTTCTTTACACTCCGGGGTCTTACTAATACTCGCTTGCCTTCGTATCGTTGTGGACTCTTACTAATAAATCTACCTTTTTTTTGATCGTAGAACCATGCTTGGGGTAATTTTCTTTCACAAACTAATTAATGGCGAAATTGATTCTTTTGAATTAATCACATAAATTAGTTTTGCAGTTTTGATCAGAAATTCGAGAAACTTTCATCCTTTTTCACTTCACTATTGTAATTCTAATTATGCCGTTCATCACTCCTTTCGAGTCTTATGCTCTTACATTATTTGTGTAATCGATAGGTACTTTTCTGTATACGATTTTTGTGTTTAGTCTGTACTTTCATGTTCGCGATCTTTCGTAACCGCACGTTATGCGGCGCGCCCCTCGGTCGGTAGGTGGGAGGTGGGTTGCATATATGTTGCGCGTTCACAAGGCCGTGCTTGGGGCCACTTGTATGTGCTGTTCATTAGTACATCAACGTCAATGAGTATGAATCGTGGTGCAATATTGATAGAGTGTCAGTCTACAAAGCTAGATTCTAAAAGAATTACACCAATACGCGGTTGGGAAAAACCAAAGAAACCTTTTGAAAGAGCTCACGCAGATTATGCAGGTCCAAATATGACAACCGAAATAACAATAATGCTACTAGACAAAATCTTTCCACACAGGCTACAACAGCACGCCATGACCTATGGACTCAAGGCCGGTGTCCTGAAGGTCGTCTTTTGTAAAACGCAATATATGTATGTATGTATATAATCTAAAACTTACTTTCACACAAACACACCAATATTGTTTTCCCCCACCCACGTCCCCAGTCAAATATTCACCCTTACACGAACATTTTATATTTATTAAGTTAAATGATCAATGTTAAAAAAAGTTTTTTTTTTTTTTGTTAGACGATATAATTAAAACAGCGTTTCATTATAAAAATAATTTTAAAACACATTTGGGACTAAATTAAAAAAAAAAAAAAAAGTACATATCATATAAAAAAAAAATAAATAAACCATATTCACCATACACTTGGTGAGTTTTAGCTGATATCGTTCTTCCCAGTACAAGTAGTTTCGCCAGTGATTTTCAAATGGGAAAAATCTAAGCCTAGTCGCTTTCATTGGATTGTTTGTGTTAGCGACGTTTTGTGCACCTTGATTGCGCCACAAATACGTAGGAGTGCTAGTGAAACCAACGACTGCTACGTAAATCTTTTTTGGGGCTGCGGTTTGGTCATGCATCCATCTGCATCTGGCAACCCGCTCACTCAAAAGGGCCCCAACCAATTGCTGCTGGCATAACACAAGCGGCTCGCTGCGGCTTGTTTGGCAATAAGGACCAGAACTTGGACCCATTGGAAACAAAAACCTAAACGGAAACTCACGCACAAGCAATTTGTGTGGGCTGCAAACTTGAAAACGTTTTGTAAGCGCTCATGTCTCGGCTGTGTCTGCGAATCTGTCTGTCTGACTGTCAGTCTCTCTGTCCATGTGTCTATGCAAAGACCATATAAATTACTAAGATATCCAACGCCCATACAATGAAGGAACACGAAAATTTTGCCTATGGCTTTTTAGCTGGCTTTTCGCTTGGCGCGCTCTCTCTCTTTGTAACATACAACGGGTTTGTTGAAGTGGGCTGATGGTGGTGTATACTTGCGGAGCACGCGCTTGCGTCCGGCTCTATCTTGTCAGCTAATGGAGTGGGTTGTGTTACCGCCGTACTACATGCTCACACCAGAATTATTATAATATATAAATTCGCGAGCTGTATATGTGGGGAGGAAGAGGAAAGCATGAAAAAATTGCCTATCAATCGGAGACGCGCTAAGGTATTAATAACGGCCGTTTTCCACACCCTGTATGTCGTCGTGCAGCAGAAAAAAACTATTCACGGACGATGCCTTTAGTTAGAATTCATTATCAAATTTAATGTATACTTGAGCATACCCAATTACAAAACTCACTGTACCCAGGTCGAATTTTCCGATCGCATCTTTGTACACATACATACGCACACACATACACAAAGACACATTCATGCACAGCACAAGCGACAGCGCAAGCGAGGCATTTTAAGTGGTGGTTGTGCTGCTTCTTACACCCCTCGCTGCAGTACTGAATCTTTTTTATTGTTTCCGCGTTTATTATCCGATCAACTTAATATTTGGTAAGTAGATAAGGACTGAATAAAATATTATACATGCCAAATCCTAAAGCTATATCTTGAAAATTCTTACTACAAAACGGTCTTCATCGGATAGCAGGGAAAATGGGGGGAAATATCTCGGATTCAAAATAAACTCGACCTACGCCCGCTATACACGAACCTACATTCCAAATTTGGTGTCTCTAGCTTTTATAGTTCCTGAGATCGACGCGTTCATACAGACAGACAGACGGACATGGCCAAATCGAAATTTCTTATGATACTGATCAAGAATATACATACTTAATAGGGTCGGAGATGCCTTCTGCCTGTTACATACATTTGCACAGATCTAATACCCCCTTTTTACCCATTTTATGGGTACAGGGAGTAAAAACAGAAATGCAAATTGGGACTAACAGAAGCAAAGCTAAAGATTAAGTCCTCGATTTGAATTATCTATGTTTCTTTAAAACCCAAATTCTTATTTCGAGTGGGCGACCTTAGGAACTCCTAACATGCAATTTAAAACCGATCAAATCAATATTTACGATCCAGCATATATATATGTACTATCCCTATGTTTAATAAAAAATACTTTGGAGTCAGAATTAAAAAACCTCGCACTAAAACTTAACTAGGGTTTGCAAGCTATTTCACCATTTTACCCGATTTCGGAACCGTAGTGCTATTTACTATTATCAGCCTCTATGTGTACTGAGTCACAACAAATTTCACTGCTGTGATTGTGCAGCTGTGACCACATCGCAGTCTGGTTTGAAAAATAAATTCGGATTCAATCGCACTCGAGTCACAGTAATTGCTTAAGGCCACTGCACTATGCAGTACCTATTCAAAAAAAGTTTTGCATTCATTTGCATACCTATTACCAGTGCAGTGCAGTCACCACATATGGTGACTCTTCACCCGGCCCTAAACAAGCTAAAAGTTGACTACAACACAAATGGGCAGTTAAGCTCCACAGTGCGCCCCATTTTCCAATGGCCCAAACGAAAGGGAGAAACCAAAGTGAGTGCTGCCAGCAAAGGATTCTGGTGGATTGTATTGGATGTGAGAGAAAATGGAGCTACTGTTGTTCTTGTTATCTAAATGCAGCGCTTTACACGTCTATTACCAAAAAGGACATGTGTTGCTACAACGCGGCCAGATCTGAAGCCAGCCTCTAGTGGGCGTGTCTGGGCCCGCCTGTGTCGATGTCGATGTCATTTGCTTAAGTATTCCAAGGCGTCTGCGAATACCACCCTCGCCAACCCAGGTACGTAGCAGCAACATCGTTTCGCCCAGATTAACACAAGGCGACAGCAACACAAACAGCGACAGGATAAAATGAACGTACGTGCTTTGCTTTTGGTTTCTGTTTGGATTCAACAACTCCGAGTGAGGTTTAAGAATTTAAGGAATAGTTTTTACACCCTGTACCCATTAAAAACGGGGCTGATAAAACTGTCCAACTGTATGCAATAGGCAGCAAGAGCCATCTTTGACCATAGAAAGCATATATGATATATATATTGAGAAAAAAATGTGACTTTAAAGTTTCGCGAACTAGCAAGCCTCCGTACTTTAATTTTTTGATGCAGATTTGTCCAGTGGGTCAACATTAGTTTGTATGCCAAATTTGGCGACTCTACCTGTACAGGTTTGGGATATAAAGATTTTACTCAATTGTGGGGGAGGGGTCAAATATTTTTTGAAGCAGCTTTGTCTATGCTATGAAACTTGACACTTCATAAATTGCGGGTATACACCAACATGTGTTTCAAGTTTGGTTGCTCTAGCTCGGATTCACAATCCATAGGGTTGTTTTTCCCTTCGGGAAGAGAGTATAACAAGTAAGAATGCTCTAGTCGAGTATACCCGACTACGAAACTCCCTGTACCCAGGTCTACAACTTCCCAACATATCTTCGTTCACTTAGACATACACACACACATACAGAAATTCGCACGCACACAAGCGACAGCGAAAGCGCGGCATATTTAGTTGTGACTGTGCTTCTCTTTCACCCCGCTTTGTACTACTGAATCCTCTTTCTTCTTTTTTTACAGTAGACTAAAAATGAACCCAGTTTTGTACATGCCAAGTCCCAAGGCTATATCTTGAAAATTGTTACTGTTAAACTGTTTTTACCGAATAGCTTGGGAATGGGGGGGGGGGGGATATCTCGGAATCAAAACAAGCTTGACCTGCTCCTGGTATAAACGAACGTGCACTTCAAATTTGGTAGCTCTAGCTCTTATAGTTACTGAGATCGACGCGTTCATACATACATGGCCAAATCAAAATCTCTTTTGATACTGATCAAGCATAGACATATATACTTTATAGGGTTCTTCTGCCTGTTATATTTGCACAGATTTAGAACCCCCTTTTTACCCATTTTTTGGGTACAGGGAGTAAAAGTAGGTGCAAAAATTAAAGCACAGTATATCCCTTCGGTCATCGCATTTATTTTGCATTATAATGAAGGCACATTTTCGAGGCATTTGATGAGTTCTTGTAAGAATTCCTTGCTTATTTTAGTACGTGTTCACTCTGCAGTTTTTGTTCACAAACGATGTTCGTCCGAACACTAGAATTCATGGAGACACTTCTATTTTGTCAAACAAAAACGTGGAATACCAAAATTTATCTCGAACGCGCCAATTCACATTTGAATTCTTGACGAACACAACAAGTTCGGCGAACAAATTTGCTTGTGGATGGCCCTCTTTTTAAACAAACAGTTGGTATTGCAGAATTTAATATTATTTATTTGCTAAGTAATAAAAGTTGAAAGTTTCCACGCATTCTTAGGTCACATATAGTCTATTATTTCAAGCTTATCAGATTATAAGCAAGTAAATATTTTCAAGAAACTATTTTCCGTGGGCGCAGCAGAGGGAAATATCAGTGTGTACGTTGTGGCTGCTGGTTACAGGGTGTCTCGTAGTCGAGTATGCTTGATTCTTACGTGTTGTTTGCTATAATTAATATATGCGAAAGGAAACAACTGATAGACATACAGGGAGACAGATAGACAGCTGGCAGACGCACATATGCAGATAGACAAAATACAGCGCTTGGCGCGTTGCCTGAAACAGCAAACATAAATAAATCACTTGGCTGTCAACGCTTTGGTATTTTACAAGCTGTTGTCAACAGGGCGCTAGCGGTACCAACTGAGGCCATATCGATTTAATTAAATATTAATCTCTCACCCAACCGTAGCCAACAACAACACACGCCCCCAGAGACAGTCAGTCATATAGACACATGGTGCGTAATAGTTATGAGAAGGCAGCGGTAGTGCGATGAAAGCAAATCAACGCTAAGCCTTTTCAATCCATTCTTGATCCTGGCTGATGCGCTTTCCACGCCACTGGCATTGGCGCTACCTGTCACCCAGGTCACTGAAATTGAGTCGCTGTCTGGGGGCTTACGCATCGTCTGCCACCCCAACATATTGATTATTAATTTCCATTTGAGCTGCAGGGCTGCGAGACTGCAGGACAAGAGTGTGGGCGCTGAACGTGACATCTAACTTTGCCATAAGCAAAATTCAAGGACACGTAAATGGCATTTACTGAACGTCTGTTGCGACATTTCGCCTAAAAGCAGACAGCTGGACAATGTCAATTGTGTAATTTTTTTTTCATTCTATACCCCAAAAGAAGGTACTTCAGTCATTTTAATGGACCCTGGGCCAGACTATAGCCATTTGTTATGAATATGCGCAATGATTTCAGTTGATTTATTTTTTAAGCAATTGGTACTTTAATATGTCGTGAGTTTTATAACACTGCTTGTTATAAGCACAGGCAAAATTTTTCTGTGCGAGAAAATTCTCAGAAAAACTGTGTAAAATTGCAAAAACCTATGGACAATTCCACAATTTGGTGGCGTACCTTGAGTGTCGAGACTGTGATAAGTGACGGCCAACCGGCATTGGTAATTAATTATTGATATGGATGAAAAGACACTCTCACAGCTGAGACTAACGCTGCCCGAGTATGAGCAAATGATGCAAATTGCAAACGCAACGCCTGCAAAAATACGCGCCATGCTTCCCAAGATCGGAATCCCTGCTGCTGCCGATACTCCAGCCAATGTACCTACATATGTGCAGTGGTAGCAATTGGGCTGCAACAACATGCAGTACTACGTGCACATTGACGTCGACAAACTCTAGCCACGTGTCGACCTACACAGTGACAACTTCATTAAGTGGAAGCGTGTGTTCCACCCCACACATTATGAACAACGTCATCGCAATTGATGTAACCTCGACTGTAGCACTTGCCAAATCTTCATCCTGCACTTTTCAAGCCCCTTATTTGGCGGGGCGATGTAAGCGAACAATAAACCCTTACACTAAACAAATAAGAAGAGAAAAATACAACCTAAAAACACAAACACATATAAACATAGCAACCGATTTGCGGCTCTAGAACAGGAAGAGATGGCGATTGAAATTTTGGCTGCTAATCATTTATAGCCAGCTGCATAAACTGCTGACCTTATTGAATTTGAATTTATATCTGGCAACGTTACAGTTCAGGATAACGAAATTAAACAAGCTGCCAATAATTCAGTGAGACGCCCAAGAAGCCCTCATATTTTTACTCCCTGTACCCATAAAAGCAGCACGCCAACACTTAAAATGCCTCGCATGTGCTGTCGCTAGTATGTGTGCGTCTTTGTATTTGAATCTTGAATTTGACTACTTTCGTCAATCGTAAAAATACACAAAAATAGATTATCACAATTTTCCCGCCCGTGGGGGTAGGAAACTTAACATGCATCCTTTTGTTCAGTCGCTTGTGTGTGTGCGTCTTTGTGTATGTGTGTGTCTATGCGTAAATGTACGAAGAAGCGATCCGAAATTTTCGACCTGGGTACAGGGAGTTTTGTAGTCGGGTATACTCGACTATAGGATTCTAACTTGTTACTCCCTGTACCCATAAAATGGGTAAAAAGGGGGTATTGGATTTGTGCAAAAGTATGTAACAGGCAGAAGGAGAGTCTGTCGGTCCGTCCGTCTGTCCGTCCGTATGTATGAACGCAAGGATCTCAGCAACCATAGGAGCTAGAGACACCAAATTTGGAATATAGGTTCGTGTTTAGCAGGCGCAGGTCAAGTTTATTTTGGATCCGAGATATTCCCCCCCATTTCCCCGGTATTCAATATAAACGTTTTACAGTAACAATTTTTAAGATATAGCGTTGGGACTTGGGATGTATAATATTTTAGTCACTCTTAATCTTCTGTCCAAATTTCAAGTTGATCGGATAATAAACACGGAAGTAATTCAACAAACAAGTTTCAGTACTGCAGCCCGGGGGAAAGTGGATCAGACAGATGAGAAGTGAATATCTCGATATGGCTGCAAAGCGCAGCTTCAAAGTGAATTTTACAGTGGATGCACCTTATAATTCCCAACTTGTTCTAGCTTAAAAATAATGAAACCGATGCTTGATCAGTGCATTTTAGTTAAAGTGGATCAGACAGATAAGAAGTGAATATCGCGATTCGCGATATGGCTGCAAAGCGCAGCTTCAAAGTGAATGTTACAGCAGGTGCACCTTATAATTCCCAAATTGTTCTAGTTTACCAATAATGAAACGGGTGCTTGATCAGTGCATTTTAGTTAAAGTGGATACTTTTTTCGGGTATTAATTAATAACTCAAGAACATATAATATCAAGTGTCATGGAAAAGTGGGCGTGGCACCGCCTTTGTATTTAATTTCACGATATTAAAATTTTTTGTTGTTCAAGCTATCTATGCCAGACTTTCGGGTTTGAAGTGTTCTTGTGCTACTAAATTTGTGTGAAAATATTACCCAAATCGGACAACTATATCATATATAAATAATACGAACTATCGGTCGAAAACAAATTTTGTATGGAAATAGATATCTACAAGGACATTCAACTCTGGTCACATTGCTGTAAGTATTTATTTGTTACTCTAAAATATAATTTGCGAAGTTTGTACAGACTATGCCATAGTCGATCATACTCCACTCCTTGGGTCCCGCCAGTTTGTTTCGCCTCATTTGTTTGGTCTGTCAACAAGGTGTCTTCAGGGAAACGTTTCGACTTGTGATTTTTATCGCGCTGTATTTGAAGTTAACGAAGAAGCGATCGGAAATTTTTGACCTGGGTACAGGGAGTTTGTAGTTGGGTATACTCAACTATAGCATTCTTACTTGTTATTTTTGGTAATTGTCAGTTCTTCAATCCAAATATCATAATTAAATCCTGTTTAGACAAACTGGCAGTAGGCCGAACATATGATGCTCGGAGTGGGCTATAGCATCTAGAGTGCGTTTATATTTTCTCCAATGAGTTTTTTTTTTGCAACACTGCTTGTCAAAAGCGGACGTGTAAAATTTTTTCTGTTACAAAAATTTGTGAAAATTTAACAATTAAGTGGTGTGTGAGCTTGAGATGTACGCACGTACTACCGCATCGTCGCGAATTAAAGGTATCCTAACTATCTAATCAAAAATCAATAATCAATCTAATACTAAGAGAGCAAAGGAAAAAATCGGCATAGGCATGTCGCCGCCTGTGCGAAAGAAAGTGATATAAATAGAAAGCGGACAATGTCCAAACTCAAATTATTTCTCGCCACTACAAACGGTCGATGATCTTCCTGATCAGTGCGATGTTAGCGTTGAGCAAATCGTCAACAAAACCAAAGTTTTTGTACCACCTATTACAGTACTTAAATGTACAGTGGAGCAACTCCATAAATTTTGCAAAAAAATAAATTGCAATAAATACTCCATCAGGAAGATTTCGATTGGCATCAAACTCCACTGCGTGGAAAGAAAAGACTATGATGAAGCCTGCCGCTCACTAAAAGGGCAGTTCGAGTTCTTTTCGTATGCTGATAAGAATGATAAGCCGTATAAGGCGCTACTAATAGGGCTTGATATCATTGATCCAGGCACTGTCAAAAACATGCTAATCGACATGGGACTACAATGCGTAGATGTAAAGCTTGTCCGAAGGAAGAGAGCTAACAACAGCGAATTGGTCATTTATGTGGTCTACTTCACTAAAAAAACTGCAACTCTTAGCGACCTAAGAAAAAATCACTCCATCATTAACTTAGTCAGGGTCACCTGGGACTACCAGAAGCGCAACAGTAACAAAATCACTCAGTGTTACAATTGTCAGATGTTTGGACATGGATCAAGCTACTGTGCCGTCAAGTCTTATTGTTCACTCTGTGCGGGACCCCACAAGTCAACCGACTGTAAGGAAAATTCAGCTATCAAGTGCGTCAACTGCAGCGGCCCACATAAATCCAACTCTGCCGATTGCCCTAGCAGACTTAATTATCTCAGCTTAAGATCTCGATTCCAATCTAATCGCGACAGCTTACCAACAAGGCATAATGCCAGACAGCCTCAGCCGTTTAGCAGAGATAACTTTCCGAGTCTGCTTAAGCATGATTCTGAACCAGTTAACCCCACCTGGGTAACACCTCCAAATATTTTTAAGGGAAACCAAGCTCTCTTTACCCTTGAGGAAGTCAAAAACCTCACTTTTGAATTAATAAATAATTTAAGAAATTGTAAGTCAAAATCTGACCAATTTGAAGTTATAACTTCACTTGCTTGTAAATTTCTATCATAATGTCTGACAACATATCGATAGTAACATGGAACGCCAGAGGCATTAGAAGTAAAAAAGTTGAGCTATATAATTTTCTTCTTCAAAACAAAGTTGATATCTGCCTTCTTACAGAGACTTGGCTTAGCAGCTCAATTTCAATTAAACACACTGACTTTCACTGCCTGAGAAATGATCGAGTGCACAACAGAGGGGGAGGGGTAGCTATTATTATAAAAAAGAATATTCGCTATAGCTTGCTACCCCTCCCCAACACTTCAGTTATAGAATCTATTGGCATAAACATAACTAATCCAGCAGGTACGCAGACTGCAATCCATTGTTGCTATTTCCCCGGAGGACAGGCAGATAATGTTAAAAAACAACAGTTCAAAAACGATTTACGGTTACTGACAAATATTAATGGTAATTTTGTACTAGGGGGAGACTTTAATTGACATCGCAGCTGGGGCTGTTGTCGGGCAAATTCATTTGGGAACGTACTTTATGATTTCCTAGTCGCAAATGGAACAACTCTCTTCTACCCAGCAGACCAAACACACATTCCAGCTAACAGTAGGAGTCAAGGGTCAACACTTGATATATTTCTATCTAACTGTTCTCAACTGTTATCCAATATCAACGTTATTAATGATCTACATTCAGATCATCTCCCTCTCATCTACACACTAGACCCACTGTCACAAACGATTTTTACTATGATTATAAAAACGCAAATTGGATGGACTTTGCCAAAATAGTTAACTTATTAGTAAACAGATTAGGCCAACTTACAGTCCACAATTCTGATGATATTGATAACTTAATCTCTGTTTTTAATAATATTTGTGCAGCAAAAAATTTCAGCGTTCCGAAAGAGAATGTTAGATCTTTTCCAAAGCCTCTTCCACTAATTATAAGATCACTAATCAAACGTAGGAATATCCACCGCAGGAAATGGCAGAGGTATAGAAACCGGACTGACTTCGCTCTCTTCAAATGGCTAAGCCAAATTATCACTAACAAGATTTTCAAATTCACCAATGAATCCTAGAATAATCGATTATCGACTTTAGAAAATGGATCTTCCCCTTTTGGAATCTAACAAGAGTCTTAAAAAACAAACGTGTTGGTATCCCTACTCTCAGCGAGGGCTCAAGACGTTATTCCACCCCAGAGCAGAAAACCGAGTTACTAGCGCAAACATTTAGCCTAAATCACTCGATTACCTTGAATCTTAGTGATTCCAGCACAATCAGTGAGGTCAACGATTCCTTGCATGCATTAGATTCGTACTCACCCATCCCTGATGAGGCGTACTATATTTCTGACGCTAATTTAGCAATGATTTTAAAAAAGTTAAGGTCCAAAAAAGCGCCAGGCCTAGATGAAATTGAAAATATATGCCTAAAAGCACTTCCTCGTAGGGGTATACAACTTCTAACCCTTATTATCAATGAGTTCTTGCGCCTCTGCTATTTTCCAAAGGCATGGAAATTAACAAACGTTATTGCCATTCGGAAGGCAAACAAACCGCCTGAGATGGCATCTTCTTATCGCCCTATAAGTTTACTTTCTTCAGTCAGTAAAATTCTTGAAAAAGTCATCAAAATTAAGCTATCTCAATTTATAGATGTTAACCAAGTACTCCCCCCGAAACAATTTGGTTTCCGGCGAGAACATAGTACTTTACATCCCTTAGCTAGAATTAAAAGCATTGTAAAATCCAACTTTTCTAGATGTAAATCTACGGGTATGGTTTTATTAGATATAAAATCAGCGTTTGATTCAGTCTGGCACAAGGGTCTTGTTCATAAAATGAAAACGTTGAACTTTCCCAATGAATTAACCAAATTAATATGCTGTTATCTTGACAAAAGGTCTTTCGCTGTACACATGGCAAACGCCAAGTCACAGGCGATTAATATAGTAGCAGGTTATCCGCAAGGCTCATGTCTTTCACCTCTTCTTTACAACATATACAAGTCGGACTTCCCAATTTTAAGAGGATGCACTGCTTCAATTTTTGCGGATGACACGGCTGTCCTCTGCTCTGGTACGCTTTCTTCAGAGATCGCAGACAACCTCCAGAATGCCTTCAATACCTTGGTGTCCTATTTTACTAAGTAGTGGAAGATCCTAGTTAACCCTGATAAAACCCAGGCCATTTACTTTACCAGAAAGCGCAAAGATATATATCTTCCCAATAGGTATATTGTAATAATAAATAATAATAATAAATAATAATAATGGTAATAATAAACTAAATATACTCGTGCGTAGTATATATCCTTTAATAAATAGGAACTCACGACTAAGCATAGCCAATAAAATGTACATTTTTCAATCAATTTTTCAAGCAGTGATATTTTATGGGGCTCCTATTTGGGCAGATATCGCAAAATGTCACCTGAAAAAATTGCAAATCAGGCAAAATAAAAGTTTAAAGATGATTCATAATCTACCCTGGCAGCACTCTACTATCGATCTTAATTAACAAGCTAATATTGAGTTAGTTGTGGATAGACTCGCTCGTTTGCACCTTCATTTTAGAAATAGATGTATATATTCAACATATTCACACATTAATGTTATAGCAGACACTCTTTAAATTTTAAAGCACCACACCTTAGTTTTTAAGCATCACATTTCATGGGTTTTAGTAAAAATGTTGTTTCCCAACACTTTAATATTTTTAATAGCTATAATTTTTTGATTAAAAGTTCTATGT
>JBAMCL010000082.1:0-10568 GCA_037075165.1 Hirtodrosophila histrioides
TGTTTTTTTTTTTGATATGCATTTAATTTCTTGTAATATTGATCATTTAACCTAATAAATTTAAAATGTTCGTGTAAGGGTGTAGATTTGACTGGGGACGTGGGTGGGCGAAAACAATATTGGTGTGTTTGTGTGTGAGTTTTAAATTATATATATATAATGAGTTTTATAAAAGACGACCTTCAGGACACTGGCCATGAGACCATAGGTCAAATAGGTAAATTTCAAAAAGTACCTTGTTCACAAATCAGTCAGTCAGGCAGGATAAGATTTAAGATTAATATGACAAGGTAAAAGATTAATGTAATATGTTCGAAAATATCAAATTGATATTAATCTTAAATCTTATCACGTCAATCTTAAATCTTATCATATTAATCTTAAATCTTATCGGCAAAAGTGATATGAAAAAGTGTCAAATTGAGTGCCATATCATATCAATTGTTTTTCTCTGTGTGATGAATAACAAAAGTAGCAATTAAAATTGTTGTTTGATAAAAATGTACCGTCTTGGGTGACATTATACAAATTCCTATAACTCTTGGCTTAGTGTTCCCCTTTCTTCGGTAATTAAATTATAACATTTCGAATGATTCATTGTAGATTAACTTCACATTTGCGGCTGCCAATAAAACTAATCAGGCTTTGCTGCAATATATTTTGTATTTAAGCAAATTCATTATAAGAAGTGCATTCAGTTGGATTATAAGTTTAATCCGAAAGGAACCCAGCTTGGAATACATTAAACCTTAGCCTGAGAATGGCTAAGTTCTCTTCTATAGCGCTGTCAGTTCTTATACTGGGCATTCTGAGTTGCTCTCAAGGCGCTGATAATGTGGTGAGTGATAATAAATATTGAACTTAAGATTGATAAACTGAATGAAACTGGTCAGACACAGCTTGAGGACTCGGCAGCACAGCTGGAGAATGAGTGTGCATTGTTTTGTTCTGATACCCCAAAGTCAATGCGAGAAATGTCGAAACTCTGTCCACAGAAGGATGTGCAGTTGGCAAATCTACAAAGAGAATTAGGGGAGCTTAGAATGCAACAGGAACTAAATACTAAAAAGCAACTAAATAGAAAAGAGAGAGTTGAGAAGAGGGACAAACAGGAAGGTAGAAAACGCAGCTTCGTTCTAAAGAGAGATCCAATGCGCCTTTCAAAGTCCAAAGAGATTCAAGATCAATTAACATCCTGTAAATCAAATATGATTTCCAAGACAGCAGCGATCACGGAGCAGGCCAAGCTAATCTTTGAGTTTCAATCCAGATTCAATGCGGCCCAAACCGATCTAAAGGAAACTACTAATCAACTGAAGAGTTGCCAACAAGGCTCATACCAGCAGAAAATAAGGGCTACCAGCTGTCTGCCCTTCGAGAACTCGACCCGCCTGCATATGGTCAAGTTACCCGGCCTGAGAGCCTTTCAAGTGTCCTGCAATGGTCGCCTGGCTGGACCCGGCTGGATGCTCATACAACGTCGCATTAATGGAGCTGTGGACTTTTATCGGAACTGGCAAGAGTATCGCGTGGGCTTTGGAGATTTGCGTAGAGAGTTCTTCATCGGGCTGGAGAAACTCCATCTGCTGACAACCCATGAGCCACATGAGTTGTTAATTCACCTGGAGGATTTTTATAATAACACTAAATACGCTCGCTATGACGCCTTTCAGATTGCTGGCAATGACACCGAATACAAAATACTCTCCCTGGGTGAGTACAGCGGCAATGCCGGCGATGCCATGCGCATAGACGAGGGCATGAAGTTCACCACCCACGATAAGGATAACGATCGAATGCTGGACAGAAACTGCGCCCGATTCACCCACGCTGCCTGGTGGTACAAGAGCTGCTCCTGGAGGTAAGCTAAGCTCACAATTATCGATCAGACTATATTCTATGGTGTCTCTAACACTTGCAGCAATCTAAATGGTGCTTACAGCTCTGCCAAGGCTGAGGAAATTATTTGGTGGAGCGCCAGCAGCTCACCCACTCTGGATTTAAGGCTGAAGTTCGTGCAAATGCTCATTAGACCAAGGAATCTCAAGGAACATCGCATAGAACTGCGATAATGTAACTTAAATATAGTATTTTATAGGCAATGTTTATGTATTTGATTCGTAATTTGAAAATATGTATATAAGATCTTTATCCTAATAATCTTATATAATAATAGAATACTATATTAAATATAAATATATTTTTATACCATGTTCCCGAAGGGAAAGAAGTATATTGGTTTTGCGAAATGTCCGTCTTCCTGTCTATCCCTATGAATGTTTTTTTTTTCCACACCCTTAAATGTAGAGCAACCAAACTTGGTACACATGTTGGTGTATATCCTTAACTTATCAAAAGTAAAGATCCCCACAATTTGGTGAAAACCTGTATCTTCCACACTTTTGAAGCTACAGTCACCAAATTTGGCATACACCTTAATGTTAAGATTCCTGACAGATCTGCATCAAAAATTTGTGGTCACTCCCACCTCCTCCCCCGCAAATCGGCGCATGCTATCCCCAAATCACGTTTTTTACAGGAATATATCTCCTACAGTTTCATAGCTAGAGCCACCAAATTTGGCATACAAACTAATGTTGACCCACTGGACAATTCATGCATCACAACATTTTTGAACCCCCCCCCCCCCCCTACCCACACATTCCCCCTCAACTGAGCAAAATCTATATCTCCCACAGCTGTACAGGTAGAGTCATTAAATTTTAAACATATTCTTTTCTTCGAACCCACAAATAACCAAATTATACAGGACTGGGAACAGAGTATTCTGCTGTCGGGTACGTCCGATTGCAACGTTCTTACTTGTTTTTCTTTCCAATTGCAGCAATTATAAATATTTAAACTAAATATATTCCACAAAAATTTAAGTTCTTAGAACAGTTGAACATAATTTGGTATTCTTTTTTAGTTTTTAAAGCTAATTATGAAAGTTGTGTCTATAAAAGCTGATTCAGAACAGGAACTTCGAACTCTAGGAATTCCTTGAACCTCAGAATTGGCTTTTATTAATAAAACCTTTACAAGAAGGTAAAAATTATTGCATTCATTGAAGGAATTGGGGCTCAGAAGTGGATGCCATAGAACTCGTAGGTAAAAATAATAATACGAATGTTTCTTTTCAAATTCATAAGACTATCAACATAACAATATTGTTATTTGGTGTGTCTGGTAAAAAGTGATATAGTAACTGATCGGTTGGAAAGTGTTAAGAGAAACGTCAGCAATGAAATGACAACTGAACACAATCAAAATAATGAAAAGAGGGCCTAACAAGCCATGGCAAAAGTGCTTGACAATGGCTAAGATGATACGCATATTAGTTGAGGAAGTAGCCAGTAGGCAGTCAAGTTTGGAGTTCTATTTACTGTTGGCCACATTCTCAAGCTGAAAACTGAAAACTTGGCCAGCTAGCTGGAGCGGAGGGAACAGCTGATGTTGCTGCTGGGGCGAGTGCTCTTTAATCTGACAGTTATTTGATTTGATTGCTGTTCTACGGCTAGAGCGAGAGTGAGATGGCAATGGTGTGTGCGAATGGGATGCAACTAAACGTTGCTGTTGTTGCCGCAGTTGATTTCAACACTTTGCGCCGCATATCCACTCCAAGCGACAACCAAGTGATGCCTTTTGTTGATCGAGTGCTTGCTACGCACTCCACGCACTTCACCAGCTCGCAGCAACAACCACAGCAACTGCTACATATTCCACGCTACTTTAAGGCGCACGAATCGAACGTAGAGAGAAAAAAAGTACGAGCACTTATAATAAGTACATTTTTTGGGCAGTGGCGATTAAATCACGGCCCGACCCGGACCCGGCCCCTTCGAATCGAGCCAAACAAGGCCACAAGCGAAGCGACTCCGCTGCTGCTGCTGCTGCTGCTGCTGCCGCTGAATGTTGCCCCGATTTGTGGTGTGTCTGTGTAGGCAGCCCGCCTCGGAGTCTCTGAGTCGCGGAGTCGCGGAGCTGGTGGAGTGCGCGCTCAAGTGGTTTGTTAACCCATAGACGGGTCGCATAATGAACCCACAAAACAGCGAGGCGCACTTTCTCACGTTAGCGGCAACTGCGGCAGCTCAGAGTGCGCCTGCGTCTAGGCAACATGGCCAAGACAAGTGCCAAGTGCGACATTCACAGGCTCCAGCAGCAGCTCCAGCAGCACACACACACACGTAAATTAAACTAAAGGCTGTAAAACGTCAAAATATACGAGCGCACAGCGATTTAAACTGTCAACGCGGCCGTAAACATTGTCAGAGAGCGAGTCCGAGCCAAAACTGGAACTCCAACTGTCCGTTGCCAGTTTGCCAGTTGCCAGTTGCTGCAACTTGCCTCAAAAATTTGCTTATGAGCAGTTCAGTTGCTGCTGCAGCTGCCGTTGCCGCTAATGCGGCTCGTAAATCCTGGCAACTGTTTGGCCTGGCCTAAACCAAACTGCCTGCTGCCTGCCGCCTGTTGCTGCCTCTCGGGGAGTTACGTGTTTCGTGTTCAGCCTCTGATGAATGTTGTGATGTGTTGCAGGCGCTGTTCGTTAGATTTACGCGCCACAATTAACGTTCTAATCATCGCAATTTGTAAGCCATGCTGCAGATAATCAGCCAACAAGTCTATTTCAACTCAAGTGCGACTGCAAATTGTGGAAAACAATGCTTAAATCTGGTATGTAGATTCCCATTTATCACTATTTATATAGACCATGCCTTCTTTCAGCTAGATTTTACTTAACAGCGTTGCAAATCAACTAAATCGAATTTCTTCAACAAGTTTCTAAGTTCTCAACATATTTGTGGCATGTGGTTTTATGATCTTGAACTTTGTGGAGTGAATGCTTTCTATACATAGTATTGAAATCTTAAAACCAAATTTTCATAATAAAACTTATCACATCAATTTAAAACATCCGCTTAAAAGCCTCTATAATTCCTTTTTGCCATGAGAAATATAGATTTTTTTATAAATAAAGTGAAAGTAGTCGGTTAATCATATTAAATTAAAATAATGACCACCTTTGCACTTATCCTCTTGCCTCATAAACATAATATATGCTCCAAATATTTTAATTAAAACATTAATTTAGAATCTGTCGAATTCAAGCAAAAGTTAACCATGAATTCAATTTTTATACCCAGAGAGGGTTTAATTTGGAAGGGGAAAAGGGTTGGCGGTGCGGTTCTTTCTCTCAGTTTTAAAGCTATCGTAATGAAACTTGGCACAGATCTTTCTTTTTGCTGCAGGCAGTACATATGAAGGAACCAGCCGGATCGGACCACTATAACATATAGCTGCCATAGGAATGATCGGTCGACAAATATGTTTTTGTATGAAAAACTTTTTTGTTTATAAAGGTATCCTTACGAAACTTATCAAACAATGAATCTAGAGCAATGAATTTTTACAATCTGACCAAATGTGGTCAAAATCGGACTACTAAATCACTATATTAAACTTTTTGTTTATACAAATATTTCATCCAAACTAAGTGAGAGTTTAATTATACTTTAAATAGCTTTCTATAATTTTATCAAAATCGCTCCCAATCAGACTAAATTAAGTTTTGTATAAAATTTAATCCCTGCTAGGGTATATAGCTTCTGCACTCCGAAGATAGACGTTCCTTCTTGTTTTTGTATAAACTTAACCTCGTAGATTTCTCAAAAGAAATGAATTTAGCAATTGCCAAAGCATAAATTTTATAATGGTAATAACTTTGCATATCCTTCATTATCAAATCTAAAGATATATTGCGTTAAAAGATAGCAAACATTAATTTATTTAATTTGATTTATTGACAAATTGTAAAGCCAACACTTATAGCCACATAACACCAACACATTTATCAAGTTTCACACCACGCTGTTGCCATAAAAGCTTAGCGCGGACAACAACCATAAGTCAGCCATAAGAGAGCTTTGCTTAACAGTTGCTCTTCTGTATAGCAGCCATTTGAGCGCGCTCTTTAAACTTAAACTGTTCCCCTGCTGACCCCCCCGCTCCATCGTATGAAGATGGGCTCGTGTTGAATTATACAGGACTCAAAACGAACACGAATTAATGCAAAAGGATAATCACAGCTTACTGAAAGTAAAACATTTATTTTATTATTTTTACACAATTTGTGTTGATCAATAAAAATCAGAATAAAAATATAATTTTCAGTAATGAGTAAATTAAAAAACCAATTGAATCTAGAGGAAGAAATATGTCAAAGTTATAAGAACTTAAAGTATGTACAGAAATGAAACTAATTCAACATTCGCTTTAACAACAAAGAAAACCCTTCAGATCTTATTGGGATATTTATTTGAGTTTCCTCCAAAAAGTATGCTATACATTTTTTCGTGGAATTGATTCACCTGTGGAATTCGGAACAGGTTCAATAGAAAGACCATTTGCAATGAAGACGGGCGTACTTAAGTCTAAGTTTCTACAGTTTTGAGTATAAGTTGTACAATTGTTGTAATAAAGGGTATTCGTGTTTGTAACGTAAACAGGACACGCGCTCAACTCTATTCCATAGTGCACAATTACGCACACAAACAAAGTTGGCGTCGTCATTAATTTTTAAAGTTCTTTTCTTTCGAATTGTTGCTTAACTAATAAAACTAAACAAAGCGTAAATACTTGGAACAAAATGCGCTACGAATGGACGAAGATTTTCTTAATGTCCTCTATGGACAATTGTCCTAGCTGTGCCCACAGCCGCTGTGTGTGTGTGTGTGTGTGGGAGTGTGTGTAGGATTGTGTGCTAAACTTTAAATTGTCCAATGTTACGTGCTCCGCATGCGGAGTTCATAAATCCAAGCGCTAAATGTAAACATCAACAGTTGAGAGAACTTGCGACTCGCCAGCGAGCCAACAACAACAGCAACAACAACAACTGGAGCTACAATAGCGACGACAACAACAACAACAACTTAAACTTGCAAAGTTCAAACGCAAACTAATGCAGCAGCAGAACAAAAGGGAGTCGAAGCCAACAACAACAACCCAAAAGCTCACGCTCTCTCGCTCGCTCGCTCTCTCTCTCTCTCGCACTCGCTTGCATAAGTGTGCACACTTGGCAACCACTTTCACCGTTATGCCAATGCCTTGTTGTTGTTGTTGTTTGTGCCCTGTGCTTGTTGTTGTTGCCGCGCTTAATGCACATTATTCCTATTGTTTGTCTATGTGTGTGTGCGTGTGTGTGTGTGTGCGTGTGTAGGTGTTGGTGTATGGGCGAGCAGCCAACGCAAATAAAATAAACTTCATTTTGTTTTCGTTTGTTGTAGTTCATATAAGCAATGGCATTATGCGCTTCTTCCTGCCGTCCTTACGCATGTGTCCAATGGTAATGACCTCAGCACACACACCCACACACCACACACACACACACAACCACACGGGCTGACCTACTCAGCGTTGGCCATACATATAAAGAAACGCTTGTTGCACCAGCTTTAGACCTGGCTTTTATAGCCACAAAGATTAAGTTTCCTACCAGTTTGATAATGATGTCAAAGTAGAGCGCACAGGACACCCACACACATGCACACACACACACACATGCACACTCACCTGGACACACACCTGCAATGCTAATATGATATTTAGCGTCCCACTAATTGGACTGGCGCGCTTAATTTCCCTGTTTGACATATCATTAAACACATAAACAACTATTTAACCTTTGGCTTGCATACAAGCGCGCACAGTTTGTGAAGCTTATATGTCCTGAGAGTAGGCAATACGCTAAAGGACTCCATAAAAGTGCAGGCAATACGCTCAAGGACTACATAAAAGTGCAGAGATTCTGGTATTCTGTAAATTATTATATCTATTTATTTGAATAGTTTTATTTTCTAATTTTTATTTTAATTTTCTTTTAATTTTTTTTTTTATTTATTCAAATTATTTTGTTTATTTTTTTAAATTTATTTAATTTATTTTAATTATTTCATTTATCAAATCTCAAATCTAGTAATATAATTTGATATAGAATGTGTGTTTAGCGACGTAAAGTTTTCAAAATAAAGGCTTGACGTCAACCATTCAGGATTGAATATAGAAAGTGGGCCAGAGGTTAAGGCATCCGCCTTACAGACTGCAAACGGGAGGACTCGGGTTCGAATCTAGCCGACTACCACTCATATACGGACAGGTTAAAATTCGAACAATAAAGTCACTGATGAGGATGCTTGGCAGCATCCGAAATAGCGCTATATGACCAGCCAACACTTTTCATATCAATCTTTCTATATTCACCCTGAATTGTTGACCTCACGTCTGCTAAATATTTCAAATTTTAATATATAGATTTATAGATTTATAGAACACATTTTATAAAAGCCTATTCGAAAATAAGTACATTTGAGTCTAATAACAAGACAAACACATTGGGGGGAATTTTATTTTCCAGTCCGGCTAGCTATGCCCCTCCCTATTCATAGCTAAGAATTGTCTGTGGCATTAATAGAACCAATTCCTAGAAAGTAACCAGCTACTTATAAAAAGATTTTAAAGATTATGAACATAAATTCTAAAGAGAATGGGAATGAAATCGCCAACCCGATGGGGGGAGTTTTAGTAGTCAGTCCGGCACGCCGTGTCCCAACTCACAGCTAGGTTAGTTAGAGATTTCATTGAGGATCTAAGCAAGGATAAGAAGAGGATGAGAATGATATAGTGATAGAGTGGGAACTATAGTGAAAATTTTCCGACGGAGGAGGATTATTTGACACGCAAAATTTGAAACAATCTTGAAAACTTACAATTCAAATTTGAAGTTTCCATATATTTCTTACAGACAGACAGATATGGCTAAATATATGGACACTGAAATATATATACTTTATAGGGTCACTTTATAGAGTCGCTTTATAGGGTCATTTTATAGGGTCACTTTATGGGGTTCCTTCTTGTTTGTTACACACATTTGCAAGCCTCTAGATATTTTTAATAACCATTTATTTTTGAATAAAAAGAAATTAATATAGTTATTTTATTATACACCTATGAAACAAATATGATCTAATATCCCATAGTTACTTTTGCATTCTAAAGTAAATATTAACCTGTTTGACTTATAATTTATGTTAGTTAATTGGTTAATTTATGGCTACAGCTGATAAGCTGACCTCTTGAAATAGAAACTCATTGAATGTAAGTGTTTACACTGTGCTTCAAGAGTCACACGCCTGCTGCACTTCACATACACTGACAGAAACAATCTTATCGTTGTGAAGTGCATTTATTAGCCCTTTGTGCTGTAATGGGGAGTATCTGTCTGCAATTGAGGTACACATTTAAGGGGTTGTAAAGTGAGAAACCCCATTCAGACATTTCCGGCTCTATAATAAACTAATACCCTCTGCTAGGGTATAATAAATATTACTGCTGAACTTGTAAGCCTTGTGAATATTTATGCTTATCTATAGAAACCAAAAATATCCATTCAATTTGACGTCATTTGCTAAGATATCGCACTAATATCTTAGCCGGATATTGGCTCGGGTTGTAGATAGATAAAGTAATATAAATAATACTTTACCATCAAGACAAATTTATTTATTTTATTAAAAACTTTCACATACTATTATTTGGCTATTTAACTATAATTTACTTAGCTTCAAGTTAAATGCAATATCAAGTTTCATTTAATGATTTCTCACTGACACAATAAATAAACTTATTAAGTAAATATTTGGACAAGGCTTATAGGAACTTCTGGACTTCATTATATAGATATAAATACGTTTGGCTAATTGTGGATTTTGTGGGTAAGCATTGTTATTACCATTTATGAACTGCTCGGCAGCAAATGTAATCAAATGTTGTACTCTGATAGTTATCAACAGTTGACAATAGAGAAATGCTAGTCACAATTCTGTGAATTATTCACAATCGAGGTATCTTTTGGGGAATTGTCGGTCAATAGGATTCCAACGAAATCCATTGAATAAGCCACTTTAACCTGCCATGACTTTCATTTGTTGGCCCTGAACTCTTCAGCCAAGGAATGGGGAGGGGGTCCCCCGAAATCGGGGCCTAATTTAGTTATTATTTACAACAAATACAAACATTACGCCAAATTGGCATATAACAAACAAAACTCCGCTCCACGAATGTTGCATATTAACAAAATACAAACAATGGAGAAAGTAAATAATTCACCCTGCCCGACTTGGGGATACCCGTGCGGAGTTCTTGCTGTTACCTGATGTTGGTTAGGTTTGTAAATTGGAAAGATTATATAATAACTTCACTTGTCTAGTTATTAACCAAATAAAAACAGAAGACACTCAGGTAATAGGCTAACAGAAGGAAAGATTAAATTAAGGCGAAGGGATTTGTAACTCATTTAGACAAATGGCATTATTCTTATAAATATAACTAATTGTACAGTCTGATCCCTATAAGTTTAACCAACTCATCAGTTCACTTCAGAAAATGTTATTTATTTTATTAAACAATAACTTCACTTATCTATTTATTAACCAAATAAAAGCAGAAGACATTGACAAATAGACTAATAGAAGGAAAGTTTAAATTAAGGTAAAGGGATCTGTAACTAATTT
>JBAMCL010000085.1:0-193213 GCA_037075165.1 Hirtodrosophila histrioides
TGTATGTGTATGTGTATGTGTATGTGTATGTGTATGTGTATGTGTATGTGTATGTGTATGTGTATGTGTATGTTTCCGTTATTTAGGGAACAATTCCGCAACAACAGTAGTTTATGTGCGTTTTTTCCCGTTATTAAAGGAACAATTCCGTAACAACCGTAGTTGTGTGAATTTTTTTCGTTATAGTTGGAACAATTCCTAACTCATCTAAGTGAAACAAAATTTGTCGTACGATAAGTTCAAAAAACCGAGGTTTCCCAATTCCTTTTTGACTCTTTGTAACCGAAACATAAAAACACATTCATGCCTTCTTTCATTCCGAAAAGTTGCACGATAAAAAATAAAAAAAAGACCCCTGTGCAAGTAACTGCACTGAGTGAGTATAAGAAATAATTCAAATAAAAAAACAACAACAACAAAACGTCATTTGCGAGAGCGCAGCCGCAAATCTATATATATAAAAGAGTTCATGCTTACTGATTGACTGACTGATTGGCAATCATCGCACAGCCCAAACCATAAGAGCTAGCATACTGAAATTTTTAGGTTCCATCTATGATGAAAGTGCACACTAAGACGGGATTTTGGAAAATTCCACTCACAAGCGTGGAAAATGGGGGTCTCAAGTTATATGGACGAAAGTCTTATTTTAGTCCGATCACCTTTAAATTGATTTTCAAAGCTCTTCACGTAAAATAATTCGACACGTGTATGAGCGATTTTAGCACCGTGGTCGGAAAATAAGCGAAAAACTCGGGCATTTGACATTTTTAATTTTCATGCGACTGGCTTCAAACTCATTTTAAAGGTTCTTCACCAAAACATAATAGTCACGGTTGCCAAAGATTTTGGAAAATCAACCCACAAGGTCAGAAAATTCCCGGAAAACTGTTGTATTAAACTTTTTTGATTATCGTCCGATTAACTTCAAACTCATTTTAAAACTTTTCTGTTTATCGTCCCATTATTTTGAAACTAATTTTCAAAGCACCTCGCAATAAATATTCGACACATGTGCTACCGGTTTTGAAATAGCCATGTCCACGGAAAAGGGATGAAGTCTGGAACTCAGCATTTTCGTTTTTCATACGAATGGCTTCATATAATTGTATTTCCAGCCAATACTTTTCATATCAACCTTTCTATATTCACCCTTTATTGTTGACGTTGATCCTGTTAAATATTTCATTTACAAATTATACGTCGCTAAAACACACATTCAATTGTCGAAATATTACAAAAAAAAAAAAAAAAAATCCTCGGTTCTTTACGGGCAATACAACGGCGGAAAATTGTTGGAAAGCTTTAGTCTGGATTCTTAGTATTATTCTTGGAATTGGCTTCAAATGCCTAATGTTTTTAGAAAATTCATTCCTACGCGTCGCCACGGGCGGTATATTGTAGTCAAAGTCAAATAAGTGGGATTATTGGATTAGTTAGATCGGCTTCAATGACATTTTCATAGCCCTACAGAAAAAACTTTCGTCACGTGGCTCAACTATTTAGAGTCCTACCCCCTACTGTGATACGCTATATCCATATGTGTATTTTTTACGGTTGACGAAAGTAGTCAAATTTAAAATAATGCACTTTCATCTAAATATTTCGCCGAGCAAGGCCGGGGTATTACCGGCTAGTAAGCAAATACTTTGCAAGACAAATAATCACCAAAGCCACCGAAGCCGCGGGCGCTCTTCGGGCAGCAGCCATCGGGCCAGATCAATTGTGTGGTGCGTTTTCAGTCGAATGAGTGACTTTGTCGGTTTCGCGTATTAAAACAGATAGACACACTACGACAGCAACGATAGTATTTTCGAGCAATTACTTGAGGAATTTTATACGTTGCAGGTATCCGGGAGCGTTGGTTCGTTAAGTTCGAAGTTAGAAAAAAATTTGAAAATGGAATCTGAACAATCGCGCGAGATAATTGATGCCGCAGTGCAACAGGCAGTAGCGGCACTAGACCAACAGTACCTCGAAAGAGAGGCGAGCCTTAGGCAAGAGTTGGAACAACAAATTTCGCAGGTGTCCTCTAGGTTAAAAAGCACTCAGTTGTCGGTACCAGAGGTAATAGTGTATAGGGATGTCGAAATTAGGGACGGGGTCAAGTGTGATGAACCCCTCGACACCGTTAAATGTTTGCCTGAATTCCACGGCACACAGGAAACATTTGTGGCGTGGAGACAGGCCGCGCATGCCTCATACAAAATTTTTGAAAAGTGTGACAGCAGTTCTCAGTATCACGCTATAAAAATTATCAGAAGCAAAATTAGGGGTCCTGCTGATGCGATTCTCGCGTCATTCAATACACCATTGAATTTCGAGGCCGTCGTAGCAAGGCTTGACTTCCTTACAGTGACAATCGACCCATTCACGTAATTGGTACGCTTAGGCAAAGCAGTTTGTCAATTTTACAGTATTATGATGAGGTGGAGAAAAAGCTTACCTTACTTACCAACAAGGCCCATATGACATACGGCAAAAGTCTGGCAATGGGTATGTGAAAAATTTAGGGGTGACACACTTCATGTGTTCATCTCTGGGTTGAAACGCAGCTTAACCGACGTGTTATTTGTAACGCTCACAAGGCGCCAGCAGCAGCAACCACAGGAAAAGAGCGGCGGTCCTCAGGGTAGTCAGGGTAAGAACCCGCATTTTAAAAGGCAGTTCGGTCAGTCGTCGAACAAGACCCAAGCCAGCACTGGGGGCGAGAATGCCACGGAGCCAATGGACGTTGACCCGTCTTGTTCGAAGAGTGGAGCACTTGAAGACAAGTGCAGAGGAGGGGTCAGGTTACGCCGACGCGGCACAAGAAGCGTCAGCCGAAATATAGGACAGTAATGAACCTGACTATGATAGCGATAGCGTTAATTTTTTAGGGGCACGTGCCGGCTGCCGTTCATCCGGCGGACAGTGGCAGGAACAGTAATGACATTCTTAATCGATACTGGCGCGTCAAAGAATTACATCAAGCCAAGCGACAAAAAGGCGTCACCCCGGTCCAGGTCCATGAAAGTTGTCCATGTTTGGTTGCGACACATTTTTTTTCTTACTAGATTCCTTGTCCACCTTTGATGGAATCATCGGCCTTCCCCTGCTTAAACAAGTGGGCGCAGTCCAATGCTTAAAAGAGAGCAAAATAAAAATTGGTTTTAGAGGCGTTGCAGTACTATGAATGCACGGACGTCAACCATACAAAGAATAGGGAAATCGAGGCACCTCCTGCGGTGAAGGCAGATTTTCTGCGAATGCTTCACCGGAATAGGTGAAAGGCAAAAGGCTTGTGTGGACTCTAACGAGGCGCTACCTTATAACACGGCCGTCGTGGCCACGATTCGTACACCAGACGAGACCGAGGTCTATTCAAAGTTGTACTCCTACCCGAAAGGTGTTGAAGATTTTGTCGCAGCAGAGGTCAACGACCTCCCAAAAAATGGCATTATCAGAAAATCCAAATCACCATACAATTATCCGTTGTGGGTGGTGGATGAAAAAGGCTCAGACGAGATGGGCAATAAAAATAAACGTCTAATAATAAACTTTAGTAAGCTCAATCTTAAAACGATTGCCGACAAATACCCTATGCCGTGCATCGCAATGATATTGGCAAACTTGGGTAAAGCCTAATTTTTTACGACACTCGACCTGAAATCAGGATATCACTTTGGCAGAGCGAGACCGTGAAAAAACGGCTTTTTCAGTTAACAGTGGGAAGAACGAATTTTGTCGGTTCCCCTTTGGTTTGAAAAATGCTGGCAGCATCTTTCAGCGGGCTATCGACGATGTTCTGCGAGAACAAATCGGAAAGTCCTGCTATGTTTACGTGGATGACGGCATCGATTTCTCGGAAAACAAAACGGACCACGTCAAGCACGTTGACTGGGTGTTGAAGAGCCTCATGGATGCAAACATGCGTGTGGCACGTGAAATCACAATTTCTCAAGGAAAGTGTTGAGTATCTCGGCTTTATAGAGACTAAAAACGGCGCGAAAACAGACCCTGAAAAGGTAAAAGCCATTCAGCACTTCGAAGAGCCGAAAACGGTATTTAGCGTAAGGTCTTTCATGGGCTTAGCAAGCTATTATCGTTGCTTTATCAAGGATTTCGCGGCGATCGAGAGCCATTTTCCCTGACATCCTTAAGAGGGAAAATGGCTCAGTGAACAAGTATAGGTCAAGGAAAATTCTGGTACAGCTTAACAATTCACAACGTAACGCGTTCGAAAAAAAAAAAAAAATATTGGCGTCGGAGGACGTAATATAAATGTACCCAATCTATAAAGAACTTTTCGATTTGACCACGGACGCCTCCGCCTACGGCATAGGGGTAGTCCTCTCCCAGAATGGCCAACCCATTACAATGATATCCCGCACGCTAAAAGACAGAGAAGCAAACTACGCTAGTAACGATCGGGAATTGCTAGCCATCGTCTGCGCTTTGGCAAAGCTTCGACACGTTTTCTACGGGGTTGGGGATATTAACATATTCACCGACCACCAGCTACTCACGTTCGCCAACGCCAAGATCAATCGTTGGAAAGCGCGTATTGACGAAACAGGAGCTTTACCTTTTTATAAGCCAGGCAAAGAGAATTATGTGGCCGACGCGCTGTTGCGCCAAAACTGGAATGCCCTGCAAGGCATCAACAATGAGCCAGAGTCTGACGCGGCTACGATCCATAGTGAGTTGTCACTGACCTACACTCTAGAGTCAACTGACAAGCCGTTGAACTGTTTCCGAAATCAGATTGTTCTAGAGGAAGCTCGATTTCCTCTAAAGAGAAATTTCATCATATTCTCTGAAAAAACTCGACACTTGATAAGTTACGATGAAACACTAGTCAAGACCGCCGTCAACCCAAATGTAGTGAACGCTATTCTTTGCAGTTTGCCAGCCTTGACTAAAACCCAATGATCCTGTAAACCCCTCCTTTCCACAAAATTCTGGTCTTGTAAGAATTTTGTAGCCGACGTCTTCAACGTTAATGATAGAGAGCATAATAGAGCCCATAGGGCCGCTCAAGAGAACATAAAGCAGGTCATGCAGGAATATTACTTCCCGAAAATGACAAGATTGGCAAACGAGGTGGTGCTTAATTGTATAATTTGCGCCAGTGAAAAGTACAATAGGCACCCGAAGAAACAGGAACTTGGCCAAACGCCAATTCCTTCACAAAATGGAGAAATGTTGCACATTGACATTTTCTCCACTGGCCAGAAATACTTCCCACCTGCTTAGATAAATTCTCTAAGTTTGCGGTCGTGCAGCCAATCGCATCCCGTACAATAGAGGACACAATGCCCCCTTACTAGTGCTGATGAACATTTTCCCACTGGCAAAGCAGATATATTGCGATAACGAACTCGCGTTCAAGTCAGAGACTATAAGGTCTATGCTAATGCAGCTACCGGACAACTTGGTGGCCGATTGCGATGGTCAAATGTTGGCCGTGACAAACTGTTCACAAACGGCAACAGCCACACTCTGTAGGCAACCTGAGGGCAGCACTCGCGCACAAGGCCTACACTCTGGGTGCACAGCTCATTGTCAAACGCAACCACACCACCTCGATCCCGTCACTGTGGTTGATAACGGCATCATCATCATAAACGACCGAAGCGACACTCGACTATGACGACTTCGCTGAGGTGAAGATCCACGGGACGAACCTCATCACGTTCAACTCGTTTTCCATCATCGATACATGAACCGTAATAGCGTCCAGAATCAGTTCCCGGCAGTGGCAGCACCGCCGCTACTAAATATCATTTGAAATTTGGTCAGCATATGTAGAACAAATTAAAACTTAAATTTGGTGAGTTTCGTTACACTATCTACAAAAACAAAAAAGTTTTTCATACAAAAACATAATTGTCAACCTATTATTCCTATGGGAGCTATATGATATAGTGATCTAATCCGGCTGGTTTTCAAATATGTACTGCCTGCACCAAAATTAAAGACTTGTGCCAAGTTTCATAGTCATAGTTTTAAAATTGAGCAAAAAGTTAGAATGTAAACATTCGGGCTGGCATCATTTTCTAACTTTAAATATTATATTATTATTCAATAAGTAATGCACCTACAGGGCACCAAGACCTATCAATCGTAGCGTCTCACAATTCTCTACAGGATCCTAAAGCGGATCTTAAATGTGGGAACTCACTTCAATCTTGATCGCGATCCAGCATCATTGTATGCGTGGAGTTGAGCGAAAGTATGCATGTGTGCGTCGTCCGTGTGAGCTTTGTCTATGATCGCCATCAAAATGAGCGCGATCACAGAAACTAAAGATCGCACTCCTCTCAACCGAAAGTTTCTTGATCGCAGCAATATCAACATATGCTTGATATTTGTCTCCGATCATGAAGCTTTTTTGTTGCCAAATTACGCTCATTAGCCTATTTGGTGGTACTTTTTTGAATGATGCTGGATCGCGATCAAGATTGAAGTGAGTTCCCACCTTAAGATTTAAGGCCGAGAGAGCGATTGTTTTATCTCTTTTGCACTTTCATGTTGTTATGTAGCAGCTGGCGCATACCGAGATTTTTATACAATTTTCAAACACAAATTTCTTATACTTCCCGATGTATGTATATTTAATTATTTTTTTCGGCAGTTCCACCTAATTTTATAATAAGAAAGTACTGTAAAAATTGCAGGCTTCTAGCTTCTACCGTTTGGGCTGCCCAAATGTCACCAATCAGTCAGTCAGGTTGAACTGTTTTATATATGTACTAGCAGGTAATATCCCGGCCTTGCCCGGGGAAATATTTAGATTAAAATGCATTTTTTTTCTTGAATTTGACTACTTTCGTCAACCGTTAGAAATACAACTAAATAGTTGAGCCACGTGACTAATGTTTTCAGTGTAGGGCTATGAAAATGTCTTTGAAAACAAAAAAAAAAACAACAAAAAAATGTCCCACTCATTTGTCCTTGACTTCCATTTCCTGCCCGTGGCGACACGGAGTAGATTTTCCAAAATCATTTCGCATTTTAAGCCAATTTCAATAATAATACTAAGAATCCAAATTAAATCTTTCCAACTGTTTTCCGCCCGTTGTATTGCCCGCAAAGTACCGAGGTTTTTGTATTTATAGTATTTGGAAATTAGTATAAAGCCACGTATATTTTTAAATACCGGAAGCACATGTGACGAATTATTTAATGTGAGGTGCTTTGAAAATTAATTGGAAGCAATCGGACGATAATCAAAAAAGTTTCATACAACAAGTTTCCACGAATTTTCCGACTTTGGGGGTAGATTTTCCAAAATCGTTGACCACCGCACCATTATTTCTGCCTATAGAACCTTGAAAATGAGTTTGAAGCCAATCGCATGAAAACTAAAAATGTCGAATGCCAGAATTTTCCACCGATTTTCCGACCATGTGGTCGAATTTCCCAAAATCGCTGACACACGTGTCAAATTATTTAATGTGAAGAGCTTTGAAAATGAGTTTGAAGCCAATCGGACGATAATCAAAAAAGTTTCATACAACAGTTTTCCACGAATTTTCCGACTTTAGGGGTAGATTTTCCAAAATCGTTGACCACCGTGCCTATTATTTCTGCCCATAGAACCTTGAAAATGAGTTTGAAGCCAATCGCATGAAAATTATAAATGTCGAATGCCAGACTTTTCCACCGATTTTCCAACCATGTGGTCGAATTTCCCAAAATCGCTGATACACGTGTCAAATTATTTAATGTGAAGAGCTTTGAAAATGAGTTTGAAGCCAATCGGACGATAATCAAAAAAGTTTCATACAACAGTTTTCCACGAACTTTCCGACTTTGGGGGTACATTTTTCAAAATCGTTGACCACCGCGCCTATTATTTTTTCCCATAGAACCTTGTAAATGAGTTTGAAGCCAATCGCATGAAAATTATAAATGTCGAATGCCAGACTTTTCCACCGATTTTCCGACCATGGAGCTGAATTTCCCAAAATCGCTGATACACGTGTCAAATTATTTAATGTGAAGAGCTTTGAAAATGAGTTTGAAGCCAATCGGACAATAATCAAAAAAGTTTCATACAACAGTTTTCCACGAATTTTCCAACTTTGGGGGTAGATTTTCCAAAATCTTTGACCACCGCGCCTATTATTTTTGCCCATAGAACCTTGAAAATGGGTTTGAAGCCAATCGTATGAAAATTAAAAATGTCGAATGCCAGACTTTTCCACCGATTTTCCGACCATGTGGTCGAATTTCCCAAAATCGCTGATACACGTGTCGAATTAATTTACGTGAAGAGCTTTGAAAATGAGTTTGAAGGTGATCGGACTAAAATTAGACTTTGGCCCATACAACCTTGAGACCCCCATTATCCGCCCTTGGAGATGGATTTTCCAAAATCGGTGAAATATGTGTCAAATGAATTTTTCTGTAGTACCTTGAAAATGAGTTTGAAGACGATTGGATGGTAAACAAAAAAGTTTCATACAACAGATTTCTGCGATTTTCCACGCTTGTGGGTGGAATTTTCCAAAATCGCGTCTTAGTGTACATTTTCATCATAGATGGAACCTACTATGAAAATTTCAGCATCCTAGCTCTTGTGGTTTGGGCTGTGCGATGATTGCCAATTAGTCAGTCAGTTAGTCAGTCAGTCAGCACGAACTCTTTTATATATATAGACTAGCAGGTACTATCCAGGCCTTGCCCGGGGAAATATTTAGATGAAAGTGCATATTTTTTTTATTTGACTACTTTCGTCAACCGTAAGAAATACAACTAAATAGATGAGCCACGTGACTAATGTTTTCAGTGTAGGGCTATGAAAATGTCTTTGAAAAAAACAAAACAACAAAAAAATGTCCCACTCATTTGTCCTTGACTTCCATTTCCCGCCAGTGGCGACGCGGAGTAGATTTTCCAAAATCATTTGGCATTTTAAGCCAATTTCGAGAATAATACTAAGAATCCAGATTAAATCTTTCCAACTGTTTTCCGCCCGTTGCATTGCCCGCAAAGTACCGAGGTCTTTGTATTTATATTTGGAAATTAGTATAAAGCCACGTGTATTTTTCAAAACCGATAGCACATTATTTAATGTGAGGTGCTTTGAAAATTAGTTTCAAAATGATTGAATGATAAACAGAAGTTTGAAAATGAGTTTCAAGTCAATTGGACGATAATCAAAAAAATTTCATTCAACAGTTTTCCGCAAAAAAACCTTAGTCAGTCAGTCAGTCAGCACGAACTCTTTCTATATATACTGACTGACTGACTGACTGATTGGCAATCATCGCACAGTCCAAACCTTAAGAGATAGGATGCTGAAATTTTCACAGTAGGTTCCATATATGATGAAAGTGCACACTAAGACGGGATTTTGGAAAATTCCACCCACAAGCGTGGAAAATCGCGCAAAACTGTTGAATGAAACTTTTTTGCTTACCATCCAATCAGCTTCAAACTCATTTTCAAAGTACTACAGAAAAATTAATTTGACACCGATTTCACCGATTTTGGAAAATCCACCCCCTTGGGCGGAAAATGGGGGTTGTATTGGCGAAAGTCTAATTTCAGTCCGATCACCTTCAAATTCATTTTCATAGCTTTTCACGTAAAATAATTCGACACGTGTATCAGCGATTTTAGGAAATTCAAACATATGGCCGTAAAATCGGTGGAAAGCTCTGGCACTCGATAATTTTACTTTTCTTGCGATTGGCTTCAAACTTATTTTCGAGGTTCTATGGGAAAAAATAATAGGCGCGCTGGGTAAAGATTTTGGAAAATCTACCCCCAAAGTCGGAAAATTCGTGGAAAACTGTTACATGAAACTTTTTTGACTATCGTCCGATTGACGTCAAACTTATTTCGAAAGCTGTACACACTAAATAATTTAATACGTATCAGCGATTTTGGGAAATTCAGCCCCATGGTCGGAAAATCGGTGGAAAAGTCTGGCATTCGAAATTTTTAAATGTTATGTGATTCGCTTCAAACTCATTTTCATGGTTCTACCCAAACACATACTAGGCGCAGTGTCCAAAGATTTTGAAAAATCTATTCTAAGGCCGGAAAATTCGCGGAAAACTGTTGGAAAACTGTCAAGGACAACAGACATTTTTATAGGACGATAATCAAAAAAGTTTCATACAACAGTTTTCCACGAATTTTCCGACTTTGGGGGTACATTTTTCAAAATCGTTGACCACCGCGCCTATTATTTTTTCCCATAGAACCTTGTAAATGAAGCCAATCGCATGAAAATTATAAATGTCGAATGCCAGACTTTTCCACCGATTTTCCGACCATGGAGCTGAATTTCCCAAAATCGCTGATACACGTGTCAAATTATTTAATGTGAAGAGCATTGAAAATTAGTTTGAAGCCAATCGGACAATAATCAAAAAAGTTTCATACAACAGCTTTCCACGAATTTTCCGACTTTGGTGGCAGATTTTCCAAAATCTTTGACCTCCGCGCCTATTCTTTTATCCCATAGAACCTCGAAAATAAGTTTGAAGCCAATCGCATGAAAACTAAAAATGTCGAATGCCAGACTTTTCCACAGATTTTCCGACCATGTGGTCGAATTTCCCAAAATCGCTGATACACGTGTCGAATTAATTTACGTGAAGAGCTTTGAAAATAAATTTGAAGGTGATCGGACTAAAATTAGACTTTGGCCCATACAACCTTGAGACCCCCATTATCCGCCCTTGGAGATGGATTTTCCAAAATCGGTGAAATATGTGTCAAATGAATTTTTCTGTAGTACTTTGAAAATGAGTTTGAAGACGATTGGATGGTAAACAAAAAAGTTGAATATCGTCCGATTGACGTCAAACTTATTTCGAAAGCTGTACACACTAAATAATTTGATACGTATCAGCGATTTTGGGAAATTCAGCCCCATGGTCGGAAAATCGGTGGAAAAGTCTGGCATTCCACATTTTTAAATGTTATGTGATTCGCTTCAAACTCATTTTCATGGTTCTACCCAAACACATACTAGGCGCAGTGTCCAAAGATTTTGAAAAATCTATCCTAAGGCCGGAAAATTCGCGGAAAACTGTTGGAAAACTGTCAAGGACAACAGACATTTTTATTGCCCTACAAAAAAACCTTAGACACGTGGGCAAACTAGTTAGTTGTAATTCTTACGGTTGACGAAATCAGTCAAATAAAAAAAATATGCACTTTCATCTAAATATTTCCCCGGGCAAGGCCGGGATAGTACCTGCTAGTTATATATATAGATATAATTTTATTCTTATAACAAACAACATGAGTCAGATTGAAATGTTCTTTATATTCAGATTATCAAATAAAGACTTAAGGCTCGCACCAATGCTATCGCAAATCTAAGCGCTGTGTAAGAGATTTTGAAAAAGCTTTTGCTCTTCATACAGAAATATTCTCTCAAAGAAATTGGGGCAAAAGTGCTCTCATTGATAAAATGCAATTAATATTTGCGTTAGCACTTTGGTGGGTGTGGGAATATCGCGCGAGACATGTTCTCAGCGGATGTTTATATTATTGGCTGTTTATGTTACCAGGCTTGTGTCTGTGGCTTATGTATTGCTTATATGCTATGACATTCTTATGACCATTTTGCCAAGTGCGAAGTTACTAGGCAAGAGTTCTGAATTTTATGGTTCTGGGCAAGATTTTGTATGTGCGTGGGAGGTATGGTTATGTCACTTCCCCATCCCTTAGAAATTTGCATGACCTCAGGCGGATATTTTCGGGTACAAAATCGGGTTCTTTTCATTTTGAGGATTTACAATTATTTCATTTTCTTGTTTTCAATTTGAGGTGGATTTACAAAATTTTTATTTTCAAGTTGATTTTTATATTTATTATTAAGATCACCTTATAAAATGTCATAGCATCAATGTTTTGTCTTCCACGTTCATTTGTTGAATGAGTTCTTTGTTTACATATTTACTTAGAGCTAGCTTAAGCCGCGGAGCTGCGCTGCGGTAAGGGGATCCACTATGTGCACTTATGCTGTAGTCGGGCAGCGTGAGAACGCTGACCATGCATTTGTTACATACTGCGCATTTGCGGGTGATCATATTTCACGCGCACATTGAACTTATGTTTAATGTAAACACTGCGACAAAGTACCACAGTGTATAGTGTATGTACTCCAATGAGTACAGTGGATATTCAATATATGCGCATAGCACATCTCCCTCCTTTTGAAAAATAACGTATTGAAAAGTTTTAACCTATCCTTATGCACCTTTTGTCTTTTATTTTTATTAAATTATTATATTATCATTTTCTTCTATGCTTACTACCTTGGGCCCTGTATTTTTACTCCCTGTACCCATAAAATGGGTAAAAAGGGGATATTGGATTTGTGCAAAAGTATGTAACAGAAAGAAGGAGACATCTCCGATCCTATTAAGTATATATATTCTTAATCAGTATCAAAAGAGATTTCGATTTTGCCATGTCCGTCTGTCTGTCTGTCTGTCCATCTGTTTGTCTGTCCGCCTGTCTGTCTGTCCGTATGAACGTGTCGATCTCAGCATCTATAAGAGCTAGAGACACTAAATTTGGAATGTAGCTTCCTGTATAGCATACGCAGATCAAGTTTGTTTCCAATCTCAGATATCTCCCTCCGTTCCCCCGCAATTCGATCAAAACGTTTTACAGCCACACTTTTAAAGATATAGATATAGATATAGATATAGATATAAAGATATAGATATAGCTTTGGCATGTACAATACTTAAGTCACTCTTAGTCTACTGTCAAAATATCATCGGATAATAAACACGGAAGTTATTTAACAGACAAGATTCAGTACTGAAGCGAAGGGGGAAGAAGCAGCACAGCCACGACTTAAAATGCCTCGCCTGCGCTGTCGCGTGTGCTGTCGCTTGTGTGTGTGCGTCTTTGTGTATGTGTATGTCTATGTATAAATGTACGAAGAAGCGATCGGAAATTTTCGGCCTGGGTACAAGGAGTTTTGTAGTCGGGTATACTCGACTATAGCATTCTTACTTGTTTAATACTATAAATTGGAAAATGTGTAATGGACAGAAGGAGACGTTTCCTACCCAACAAAGTATATATATTCTGAATCAGCATGAATAGCCGAGTCGATATATCGATGTCCTTCAGTCCGTCTGTTTCTATGCGAACTAGTCTCTCAATTTTAAAGCTATCGTAATAAAACTTGGCACAGACCCTTCTTTTTGCTGCAGGCAGCAGATATGTGGCAACCAGCCGGATTGGACCACTATAACATATAGCTGCCATAGAAAAGATCGGTCGACAACTATGTTTTTGTATGAAAAACTTTTTTGTTTATAAAGGTATCCTTACCAAACATTATCAAACAGTGTCTCTAGTGTTTATACAATCTGACCAAATTTGGTCAAAATCGGACCACTATATCACTATATTAAACTTTTTGTTTATACAAATATTTCATCCAAACTAAGTGAGAGTCTAATTATCTATATATGTATATAAAAGAGTTCGTGCTGACTGACTGACTGACTGACTGACTGACTGACTGACTGACTGATTGGCAATCATCGCACAGCCCAAACCATAAGAGCTAGGATGCTGAAATTTTCATAGTAGGTTCCATCTATGATGAAAGTGCACACTAAGACGGGATTTTGGAAAATTCCACCCACAAGCGTGGAAAATCGCGGAAAACTGTTGTATGAAACTTTTTTGTTTACCATCCAATCGTCTTCAAACTCATTTTCAAGGTACTACAGAAAAATTCATTTGACACATATTTCACCGATTTTGGAAAATCCATCTCCAAGGGCGGATAATGGGGGTCTCAAGGTTGTATGGGCCAAAGTCTAATTTTAGTCCGATCACCTTCAAATTCATTTTCAAAGCTCTTCACGTAAATTAATTCGACACGTGTATCAGCGATTTTGGGAAATTCGACCACATGGTCGGAAAATCGGTGGAAAACTCTGGCATTCGTCATTTTTAGTTTTCATGCGATTGGCTTTAAACTCATTTTCAAGGTTCTATGGGATAAAAGAATAGGCGCGGAGGTCAAAGATTTTGGAAAATCTGCCACCAAAGTCGGAAAATTCGTGGAAAGCTGTTGTATGAAACTTTTTTGATTATCGTCCGATTGGCTTCAAACTCATTTTCAAAGCTCTTCACATTAAGTAATTTGACACGTGTATCAGCGATTTTGGGAAATTCGACCACATGGTCGGAAAATCGGTGGAAAACTCTGGCATTCGTCATTTTTAGTTTTCATGCGATTGGCTTTAAACTCATTTTCAAGGTTCTATGGGATAAAAGAATAGGCGCGGAGGTCAAAGATTTTGGAAAATCTGCCACCAAAGCCGGAAAATTCGTGCAAAGCTGTTGTATGAAACTTTTTTGATTATCGTCCGATTGGCTTCAAACTAATTTTCAATGCTCTTCACATTAAATAATTTGACACGTGTATCAGCGATTTTGGGAAATTCAGCTCCATGGTCGGAAAATCGGTGGAAAACTCTGTCATTCGACATTTTTAGTTTTCATGCGATTGGCTTTAAACTCATTTTCAAGGTTCTATGGGATAAAAGAATAGGCGCGGAGGTCAAAGATTTTGGAAAATCTATCCCTAAGGTCGGAAAATACGCGGAAAACTGTTGAATGAATTTTTTTTAATTTTCGTCCAATTGACTGCAAACTCATTTTCAAACTTCTGTTTATCATTCAATCATTTTGAAACTAATTTCAAAGCACCTCACATTAAATAATTCGTCACATGTGCTACCGGTTTTGAAAAATACACGTGGCTTTATACTAATTTCCAAATATAAATACAAAGACCTCGGTACTTTGCGGGCAATACAACGGGCGGAAAACAGTTGGAAATATTTAATTTGGATTCTTAGTATTATTGTTGAAATTGGCTTCAAATGCCAAATGATTTTGGAAAATCTACTCCGTGTCGCCACGGGCGGGAAATGGAAGTCAAGAACAAATGAGTGGGACATTTTTTTGTTGTTTTGTTTTTTTCAAAGACATTTTCATAGCCCTACACTGAAAACATTAGTCACGTGGCTCATCTATTTAGTTGTATTTCTTACGGTTGACGAAAGTAGTCAAATTCAAGAAAAGAAATGCAATTTCATCTAAATATTTCCCCGGGCAAGGCCGGTATGTTACCTGCTAGTCTATATATATAAAAGAGTTTGTGCTGACTGACTGACTAACTGACTGACTAATTGGCAATCATCGCACAGCCCAAACCATAAGAGCTAGGATGCTGAAATTTTCACAGTAGGTTCCATATATGATGAAAGTGCACACTAAGACGGGATTTTGGAAAATTCCACCCACAAGCGTGGAAAATCGCGGAAAACTGTTGTATGAAACTTTTTTGTTTACCATCCAATCGTCTTCAAACTCATTTTCAAAGTACTACAGAAAAATTCATTTGACACATATTTCACCGATTTTGGAAAATCCATCTCCAAGGGCGGATAATGGGGGTCTCAAGGTTGTATGGGCCAAAGTCTAATTTTAGTCCGATCACCTTCAAATTCATTTTCAAAGCTCTTCACGTAAATTAATTCGACACGTGTATCAGCGATTTTGGGAAATTCGACCACATGGTCGGAAAATCGGTGGAAAACTCTGGCATTCGACATTTTTAGTTTTCATGCGATTGGCTTCAAACCCATTTTCAAGGTTCTATGGGATAAAATAATAGGCGCGGTGGTCAAAGATTTTGGAAAATCTACCCCCAAAGTCGGAAAATTCGTGGAAAACTGTTGTATGAAACTTTTTTGAATATCGTCCGATTGGCTTCAAACTCATTTTCAAAGCTCTTCACATTAAATAATTTGACACGTGTATCAGCGATTTTGGGAAATTCGGCCCTATGCTCGGAAAATTTGTGGAAAACTCTGGCTTTCGACATTTTTAATTTTCATGTGATTGGCTTTAAACTCATTTTCATGGCTCTACCCAAACACATAATAGGCGCGGTGTCCAAAGATTTTGGAAAATCTATCCCTAAGGTCGGAAAACTGTTGTATGAAATTTTTTTGATTATCGTCCAATTGACTTCAAACTCATTTTCAAACTTCTGTTTATCATTCAATCATTTTGAAACTAATTGGCAAAGCACCTCACATTAAATAATTCATCACATGTGCTACCGGTTTTGAAAGTACCTCGGTACTTTGCGTGCAATACAACGGGCGGAAACAGTTGGAAAGATTTAATTTGGATTGTTAGTATTATTGTTGAAATTGGCGTAAAATGCCAAATGATTTTGGAAAATCTATTCCGTGACGCCACGGGCGGGAAATGGAAGTCAAGGACAAATGACTGGAACATTTTTTGTTGTTTTTTTTTTTTTTTTTAATAACATTTTCATAGCCCTACACCGAAAACATTAGTCACGTGGCTCAACTATTTAGTTGTATTGCTTACGGTTGACGAAAGTAGTCAAATTCAAGAAAAAAATGCATTTTCATTTAAATATTTCCCCGGACAAGGCCGGGATATTATCTGCTAGTACTTTATATAGTTTCCTTTAATTTTATCAAAATCGGACCACATGAAGTTTTGTATAAAATTTAATTTCTGCTAGGGAGTGCTAGAGTGCTTCGGCACTCCGAAGATAGCCGTCCTTTCTTGTTTTTTGTTAATATTGCGATAGTCGATGACTAATCTCCACATTTTCTAATTTGAACCTGGGAGTGATTTTTTGGGTACTAATAAAAGTGAGCTATTGTACTATTCAGACACAGACGGTTCAACAATTTTATTTTCAATTAATTTACCAAATTCTTTTTGGATTTCTTCTAATTGGCTATGCGGGCTTGATAGTTTTTTATGTACACCGGTTAATTATCCTTAAGTCTCAAATTTTGTTTGTGAAAATTATTTGTTGTGATTGGTTCGATTTCATGTCCGAATACGTCACTGAATTTTGTGCATAAAGCGACTAATTGCGATTTGAATTGCTCTGGAATCTATTTCTTAATTGAGCCATGACTTTCTCTGTTCTTGAACCTTGGTTCGTTTGAATTACTTCATAATTTAAAAGAGGTTCATATTTTATATTATTTATATTAACTAATTGATCGGTACTGGTTGTATTCAGTAAACGGACAAATATATTTTTGGATGTTGCTACTGTGTTTGTAACATATATATATATATATATATTTTTTTTTTTTTTTTGATATACCAGGTATAATTTCCTGATTGGGAATTAGAACACTATTTTCTGTTGTGTTTAATTTTAACAATCGGATCTTGTTGGTAGCAGCATTGAATTACTACCAGAACCGAATGTTATTGGAACATGAATAGGGTATTTCAAATTATTTGGTCTGATTATGAACCAATCGATCGATGGTTCACATTCTAATATGCAGTTAAATTTTTTTATAAAGTCAAGTCCTATTATTCCATCATACGGAATTGCAAAACTTAAAGTAACTAAATGGAAATTGTGTAGAATAATGTATCTGTCAGTCTGTAGCTCAATTCGAACTAGGCCATTGCACGTGATAACACCATGCCCAATGCCTTGAATAATTATTTTGTTCTCTTTTTGGATGTCATTAAAGACATCTGAATTTTCTTTGATTCATGAAATGTCTACTCCTGTATCGAGCGAAAATTTAAGTGTATTATTTGTATATGTATTTTTGAATGTTACAAACATATTGAGACTTGGATTTAACATGTGTACCTTATGATTTAATTTTGAGTTTCTAAAGGTGTCTGGGAGTTTCCCGAGTAAAAATTTTTTTTTTTTTGCCGTTTTTTGGGATGCTCAAATGGATAAATTATTTTTTAAATACTACCAAATCTAGCGTTCTGCCTAATATTGAATTTTCCCTTATTTCTGATCTAACCTGAACACCGGGCATCGTGGTTAATACGATTGCTTTTTGGGTTCTTGTGCAATGTATTAACGGTGAAAAGTGTAACCAAAATGTATTAATATTTTTTTATGTTTTCTAATACATATATATTTATGGGGGTTGTTGAGACCAATTGTTGAACTCTTCCATTAAATTAAGTGTATCTAACATAAACTTTTATTATTACCTTATTTGTGCTTGTCATCTTTTTAGATAGAAATGGATACATATTAATGCATACAGACAAAAGTACAGTTTGGTTTATGTTTGGTGTTGACTAAAAAGTTTATAAGAATTGATTAATTTTTTTTTCATTCATATTCTTTTTATTATGTATCGCTATTAATCATCATTGTTTTTGTTTTGTGTCTTGTTTAAATCATTGCCTTGCCTTGCTTATATTTCTTTTTAAGGCATCTATTGTAGCTTATATAATTTAAAGAACACATTTACTGACATTAATACTACCATGATGACTAACAACGTACTTATTAAATTTAAATCGAGAGTTTCGACTTATTTATCACATTCGCAGTGATATCCACTGTTATTGTATCTACTAGAGCCATTTTTGGAATGTGTACATAATATGTACATATTATGTACGTATCAAAAACTTCAACCGATTTAATATTCGATTGCATTCATTACATAACAAAAATTTTTTTAAATAAAAATTAAATTTTCTATTTTTATTTTTTTAACTTATTTTTTCATGCTGATATTTTTGTTTGGCTTTACGGTTTGCTGTTTAAGCGTTTTAGCAATTTGGCCTTACATTTCTTGAGGCTTTGCACTTCGCCGCCTCCCTTCGCACACATACCACTCTACTCACTGCGTTTTTATTCTTGTTGCTTGAGCGCAGCTTTTTGAGAATGTTGGTCGCATCGAAGCCGGCATTGTCGCACAGCTGGCGAGGTATGATCTCCAGGTCCTTTTCCATCGCTGCAATCGACAGCTGCTCCTTGCCGGCAATGGAGCGCAAGTAGTCGCGCAGAATCTTGGACAGTTCCTTAAAGTCCTGTTACGGTCGTCATGTATTAAGATCACCCAATAAAATGTTCATAGCATCAATGTTTTGTCTTCCACATTGATTTATTGAAGAAGTTCTTTGTTTACATATTTACTTAGAGCTAGCTTAAACCGCGGAGCTGCGCTGCGGTGACGCTAGCAGCGGAGCGGCAACGTTATGTATATCTATATATATAAAAGAGTTCATGCTGACTGATTGGCAATCATTGCACAGTCCAAACAATAAGAGATAGGATGCTGAAATTTGCACAATAGGTTCCATCTATGATGAAAGTGCACACTAAGACGGGATTTTGGAAAATTGCACCCACAAGATTGGAAAATCGCGCAAAGCCGTTGTATGAAACTTTTTTGTTTACTACCCAATCGGCTTCAAACTCATTTTCAAGGTTCAATGGGAAAAAAGAATAGGTACGGTGGTCAAAGATTTTGGAAAATCTACCCACAAAGTCGGAAAATTCGTGAAAACTGTTGTATGAAACTTTTTTGATTATCGTCCGATTGACGTCAAACTCATTTTCAAAGCTCTTTACATAAAATAATTTGACACGTGTATCAGCGATTTTGGGAAATTCAGCCCTATGCTCCGGAAAATTTGTGGAAAACTCTGGCACTCGATATTTTTAAATTTTATGTGATTGGCTTCAAACTCATTTTCATGGTTCTACCCAAACACATACTAGGCGCGGTGTCCAAAGATTATGGAAAATCTATCCCTAAGGTCGGAAAATTCGCGGAAAACTGTTGTATGAAATATTTTTGATTATCGTCCAATTGATTTCAAACACATTTTCAAACTTCTGTTTATCATTCAATCATTTTGAAACTAATTTTCAAAGCACCTCACATTAAATATTAAATTATTAATTAATTAATATTCAATTTCTATTACTTATATCCTGTGTCCACTACATCATATTTCCACATTTTTCGTCATTTTTTTTTTTTTTTGCTTTTGGAAAATCCCCTAAGGAATTAAATGTCAAATCCGTCATATTTTGAAGACGATGCCATTCGCCCCGGCATTTTTAGTATTTTCTTATCGAACTCACGATGTTCATCGATGAACAAAGGTAAACAATGACGAATTGTGAGCCTAGTTTAATTTTTAATATAAATAGTAATATGCTTATATCTTAATATTTCTGTATTTAGTAAGGATGAGGTTAGATTAGGTTAGGTTTCGGTGGCTGGAGCAGGGAAAAACTATCGTTAACCTACTCCACACTTGGGTCAAGAGCTGGCCACTTGTGGTACCACATGACGTCTTTTAAACTTTGAGTTCCCCTTTAAACCAATTTGAAGAGTTGAGGAATTTGAGGATACTGTGTATCCCAACCTCGGAAACGTCCGAAAGGGTATCAAAACTATAGTGTCCCAGGAACCTCGTTCTGCTAAGTGCGTTGAATAACTTCCGTGTTTATTATCCGATCAACTTGAAATTTGCACAGTAGATTAAGAGTGACCGATGTAGTTTACATGCCAAATCCCAAAGTGATATCTTTAAAACTGTGGCTTTAAAACGTTTTGATCGATTTGCGGGGGAACGGGGGGAGATATCAGAGATCGGAAACAAACTTGATCTGCGTATGGTATACAGGAACCTACATTCCAAATTTGGTGTCTCTAGCTCTTATAGTTGCTAAGATCGACGCGTTCATACGGACAGACAGACAGACGGACAGACAGACGGCCGGACAGACAGACAGACAGACGGACATGGCCAAATCGAAATCTCTTTTGATACTGGTCAAGAATATATATACTTTATAGGGTCGGAGATGTCTCCTTCTGCCTGTTACATACTTTTGCACAAATGCAATACCCCCTTTTTACCCATTTTATGGGTACAGGGAGTAAAAAGGTCGGAAGACCAAACTGCCTAATCATTGCCATAACCTTCTTCTTTTCTGCTTCCCAATGAGCAGGAGACGTGCGAATACCTTTCAAAACCCTATAGCCCTCATCGTGGCGTATTAAATTATCTATATGATCCTCGTTAAGAGCGTTAGCAGCCGTAATGCCTTGAGTGGCGCTGTGCTTACGTAAGCAAATGGAAGTGTTACTTCTAATGTTAATCATTTCTAACTTCTTGTAGTTAAGAAATAATTTATCTGTTCTACAACCTCTTTTTTTTTTTTTTTACGTTTTCGAAAAAAACAGGAAGTTTATTTCTGATGCGTTTTAGGTTAAGTACACGTTTAGATATATAGTATGTATGTATGATATATGTATGTCCACTTGAAGACAAGAAAAGTATTGCAATTAATCTGCATAGTTAAATTTATCTACTCGACAGATGTCCTGAACTTTGCAGTGACATCAAAAAATTGGCTTTCAATACGGCCTTACTATAGCTTAGAATCACACCCAAAATACAAATTTCAAATACATTTAAGGTTGAAACTCAAAAATCGTCGAAATAGCAACACCCCCAAATAAAATTCATTATAAAATCAATATAAATAAATAAAATTTAAGTGATAAATCAATCAAGAACCAATCTTAGTTGGGTAATTTAGAAAAACTTATAAAAATCAAAATATGCCAACTCAAATAAAGGTTAATAATACTGATATATATGAACTTTGATACCAATATTCAAAAGTTTTCACAGTGCAAAGGGGGAAGGGTAAATCATTAACAAAAAAACAAGATATTTTGTTTTCAAAAAGAAACATTTAAGATCAGTATTTAATCAAAGAAACTATAATCAAATATAAATTTCGTAAAAAATCACTTGAGCTTAAACAAAATAATTCGAAATTGAGAATTTTCAATGGATTTCAAAATTATACAAAGGCAAAGTATAACAAATTGAAAGTTATTACCACTTTCGGTGCTTAAAACAATTATCGCCGTTCAATAACGCACGTCAGACGTCAACAAGAAGCGCTAAACAGCTGCGCAAATAGACTTAAATACAGTTTGAGGGAGGGGGGGCGGAGCTATAAAACAAAATAGTACATAAAACGATATAAAAACAAGCCATGGAATGGCATACAAATATAAATATTAACAAAGCTTAGTCGTTAAGGTCAGCAATGTCAAATTGCAGTAGTCACAGCAGCAACACCAGCAGCAACAACCTGTTGCATTGCATACTAAACACAACTCGTTATGAAGTTTATGACAACAACAACAAAAAGCTATTAACGTACACACATAATTGCTATTGCCACAACAAAAACGAGAGCTGTGCCCAACAACAAGGAGCAGTCACGTGAAAGCTACAAGTGGCGCTGCTGTTACTTGGCCTTTAAATTAGAGTTATTAAAAATTGGCAAAAATAAATTGTAGTCAAAATATAATAGCAAGTGGAACAACCTTAAAACAGGTGTGATAACAAATTTAAGCTTTGTAATGTGGCCCTACTGCTGCTGAAGATTGTAGAGCGCTGCGGCCACAATCAGCATCTCATTCAGATAACCCATCAGCGGCATCTCATGCAATGCATAATGGTCTAGCATCTTGAACTCTCTAAGCGTGTCAATAGTTTTGCGCATCTGTGAATGACAGGCGGGCTCATTGACGCGCAGCGTGGGCAGCTGGATGTTGGGTGCACGTGTGGATGTCAGAGCGCCATCGATTACGGCCAATGATTGAGTGTTAGCCAGATGACCAGCCAAGCGCTGTTCCTCGTATTTGCTCAGCGGGGGTTTGGGCTCCTCATTCTGTGCATTACCCTCCTCGTCCGATAGATTATCATCGTCATTGGGTTTGGGCACACTTTGCGTGCGTTTGACCGCTTTGCCAGGTTCCGCGCACAGCGTAAGATACTTCGGTATGATGTCCTTAAAGTTGCTGGCTTCAAACAGCTGCAGATCATCGCAGTCGCCACGAAAGGCATCCGATATAAAACTGATTATGCCATTGGTATTGAGGCACAGTATGAACTTGTAAGTGGAGCAGCCAAAGCGGATAGTTTCACTGATCTCCGTCTCCACACACTTAATCAGGGATCGTACATGCAGTAGATTAGACCTGTATGCCAGCGGCATATGCTTCAAGCGCTCCGAGTAATGTTTGGCTTCTGGCCAGCATATGAGCGTGCGCAGGCAGCGAGCCAGCTTGAAAAGTGCCTGTTTGAAGGTCTGCTCCACCTCGGACTCGTTTATCTCAAAGGACTCAGCTAGCAGAGCAAAGGGTTCATTCAGACGTAGCTTTCTGAGCGTCAAGCAACACTCGAGATGAGTTACATTTGCATATTTGCAAATGTGACGCTTGCGCAGCGACAAATGCTGGCTGCTAACGCCCAAATACAGATTGGAGGCCATGTCAATCGATCCCAATGTCATGCTGCGCATGGTGCGTTGTGGCATATCCCGCTTGAGGAATACTGCTTGCCGTACGGCGGAGGCAACCGCGGGTGCTGCTACTGGTGGTTGGGGTGACCCAACTGTGCCCGAGGCATTCAATTGACTCGGCAACGAATTGCTGCCCATAGCCAATGATTGTCTAGTGGTTGCCTTAATAATGGTATTGGGTGGCAGGGAGTTAATTGCTAGACCCAGAGATTCCTTTCTAATGCCAACCAACGGTGTCGATGTTTGCCAGGCCATTTGATTGGATGTACTGGCAGTGGTGCTCGGCTGCACCACATATTTGGGTGTTTTCAGCAAGGGAGCTGCTGAAGGTGGTGTTCTATCATAATACCTAACTTCTGATCTAACTATGGTTGTACAACTTTCTTTACATTTTCTTTTAATGCCAGCAAAGATAGTTGGAAAAGATAGCTCCTCAGATTCACAATCTGCGATCATATCTAAAGGACGCTGACATTCGCCAGGAGCTAAAACTATTCTCTGCATGGCAACATTTTCGATAGGGACATTTTCTAACAGAGTTTCCTGGCCTCCTGGTTTCTTCTTCTAAACTATTTTGCTCATTAACAGAGGCTTGAGCAGATCTTTCTAATAGTTCTCTAACTAACTCCCTATCGTCAGCTGATGCAATAAATGGAACACTGTCAGATGAAAAGGAAGACAGCCACTGTTCGTTAACAGTAATGTGGTGTTTCCTATAAAGCTCTGTATTTACTAAAAATCTGATTGCATCAGCAATTTTTGAGGGCCTAATGGTTTCAGCCATGAAATTATGGGAATATGCCATTCTACATCTAAGGTGAATCTGAACTACTTAAGCTTCATTAAACGCCCTTGGAAGGGACGTTACTACATTGCCAACTGGAATTGGCACATTGGCACAAACTGCTATTGCTGGCCACTTGTGGTACCACATGACGTCTTTTCAACTTTGAGTTCCCCTTTAAACCAATTTGAAGAGTTGAGGAATTTGAGGATACTGTGTATCCCAACCTCGGAAACGTCCGAAAGGGTATCAAAACTATAGTGTCCCAGGAACCTCGTTCTGCTAAGTGCGGGGCATTGACAGAGCAGATGTTCTACGCTCTCTTCCTCTTCTGCTGTGCCACAACTTATACAGAAGTCGTGGTGTGGTACGCCCAGTCTATTGGCGTGAGTTCATATTAAGCCTGTGAGAGCCCCTATGATTATAGAGATGTCGGATCTTATGTGTTTAATCAAAGCAGATGTGCGCTTTGAGTTAAGAGAAGGCCATGTGAGTTTGGAGACCGTGCACGTAGTGAGATTTCTCCAGCGTTTAGCAGTTTGACGCCTGGTATACTCGTTACTACAGAGGCATGCCGATGTTGCTCCTATCAGCGAGGAGTGTATCGTTGGTGCCTTGTCTGGCTAATTCATCTGCCAATTCGTTACATTCAATATTACGGTGTCCAGGCACCCATACGAGGCTTATACTGAGCTGTTGGGCTATCTCGTTCAGAGACTGACGACACTCAGTGAGTGAGGCTGCATTGTTGGTGCATGAGTCGAGCGCTTGGCTTGGCTATCTAAGTAGATGTAGATGTTCCTTACACTGACGTTATGCATGCATAGGCAAAGGGTGGCTTCCTAGATGGCCCTCACCTCTGCCTGATACACGCTACAGGGATCGGGAAAACGGAAGCTAAAACTGATTCCCAAATCGAGAGAGTATACACCGCCGCCCACTCGTTCATCCAGCTTCGACCCATCTGTGAAGATTCTGATCGAGCCTGGTACGTGTTGAAGCAGCTTTTCCCAGTCTTGTCGACTGGGTATGCAGACCCTGTACAACTTGTCGAAAGTCAGTCTTGGTATGCAGTAGTCTGATATAGGGGGAATCCTAGGTATGGACTTGAGAACTACGGAATGCCCCGTGTTGCCCGCCGTCCAGTTATTGGATTCCCTGAGTCTAATAGCTGAGTTTCTAGCTAGTTCTTTGGATAGAATATTTAGCGGAATAAGGTGAAGCATGATGTTCAGGGCTTCCGTTGGTGTGGTTCGTAGGGCTCCACTAATGCAGATTTCTGCACTCCTTTGGACTTTATGGATTGCTTTGAGGTTGGATGGTTAGTCAAGTGCGGGCCACCACACAAGCACTCCATATAGAAGGATGGGTCGAATGACTGCTGTGTACAACCAATGGACTATGAGTGGAGAGAAGCCATCTATGGCCTTCTTGCAAGTAAAGAGGGCAGTAGTTGCTTTGCTTACTCTCTGCTTTGTATTATCTTTCCAATATAATTTACTGTCCAGAACTACGCCTAGATATTTCGCTTGAAAGCTTTGGGTGAGAATCGTGTTGTTGATTCTAGGAAGGTTTAAATTCGGGGGTTTGTATTTCCTAGTGAAAAGAACGAGCTCTGGTTTGCTCAGATTCACACCTAGTCCACAGGTTTTGGTCCATTTTACTAGAGTGTTGAGTGCTGTTTGCATTCTGTCGAAAAGGGTTTGCAGAAATTTACCCTGGGTTATGATTGCAACATCATCCACATAAACTACCGCCACGTGCCCCTCCCCTTCTAGTGTATATAGCAGTAAGTTTACCACAAGTACCCAAAGAAGTGTAGATAGGACACCTCCCTGGGGAGTGTCCTTCCTGACGCACCTGCTGATCGAACACTCTCCTAAGCAGGACCTCACTGTAACCGCAACAGACTTATGAGTTCCACCAGGGGATCCTCAACCCCAGACTCGTCAGTGCAGAGGTGCTAGCTTCTGGGAGAACGTTATTAAAGGCCTCTTCTATGTCACTAACTATATTCCTTATCACTTAGCGATCTCTTAATGCGGGAGACCAGGGAGTGCAGAGCTATCTCAGTGGACATGCCTTTGGTATATGAGATAATCCGAAAATTTTTAAACCAAAGGCAGACATTTTAAGTTGCCCAAACTCTACTGGATACAAGCTTGAAAATATATAAGCAATATGGTTTTACGGTGGCTTGTGTGTTCTTGGCAGAAGCTAACCTACACGTACCTCTTGCTTTCATTTATTCTTTCAAAAACAAGTAAGAATGTTCTAGTCGAGTATACCCGACTACGAAACTCCCTGTCCCCAAGTCTAAAACTTCCAATCATATGTTCGTCTCACACATGCACGCACACATACACAAAGCATACACACACACATGCGAGCCACAGCGTACGCAAGGCATTTTATGTCGTGGCTGTGCTTCTTCTTCCCCCCCTCGCTCCAGTACTGAATATTGTTCGTTGAATAACTTCCGTGTTTATTATCCGATCAACTTGAAATTTGCACAGTAGATTAAGAGTGACCGATGTAGTTTACATGCCAAATCCCATCTATATCTTTAAAACTGTGGCTTTAAAACGTTTTGATCGATTTGCGGGGGAACGGGGGGAGATATCAGAGATCGGAAACAAACTTGATCTGCGTATGGTATACAGGAACCTACATTCCAAATTTGGTGTCTCTAGCTCTTATAGTTGCTAAGATCGACGCGTTCATACGGACAGACAGACAGACGGACAGACAGACGGCCGGACAGACAGACAGACAGACGGACATGGCCAAATCGAAATCTCTTTTGATACTGGTCAAGAATATATATACTTTATAGGGTCGGAGATGTCTCCTTCTGCCTGTTACATACTTTTGCACAAATGCAATACCCCCTTTTTACCCATTTTATGGGTACAGGGAGTAAAAAGGTCGGAAGACCAAACTGCCTAATCATTGCCATAACCTTCTTCTTTTCTGCTTCCCAATGAGCAGGAGACGTGCGAATACCTTTCAAAACCCTATAGCCCTCATCGTGGCGTATTAAATTATCTATATGATCCTCGTTAAGAGCGTTAGCAGCCGTAATGCCTTGAGTGGCGCTGTGCTTACGTAAGCAAATGGAAGTGTTACTTCTAATGTTAATCATTTCTAACTTCTTGTAGTTAAGAAATAATTTAGCTGTTCTACAACCTCTTCTATCATAATACCTAACTTCTGATCTAACTATGGTTGTACAACTTTCTTTACATTTTCTTTTAATGCCAGCAAAGATAGTTGGAAAAGATAGCTCCTCAGATTCACAATCTGCGATCATATCTAAAGGACGCTGACATTCGCCAGGAGCTAAAACTATTCTCTGCATGGCAACATTTTCGATAGGGACATTTTCTAACAGAGTTTCCTGGCCTCCTGGTTTCTTCTTCTAAACTATTTTGCTCATTAACAGAGGCTTGAGCAGATCTTTCTAATAGTTCTCTAACTAACTCCCTATCGTCAGCTGATGCAATAAATGGAACACTGTCAGATGAAAAGGAAGACAGCCACTGTTCGTTAACAGTAATGTGGTGTTTCCTATAAAGCTCTGTATTTACTAAAAATCTGATTGCATCAGCAATTTTTGAGGGCCTAATGGTTTCAGCCATGAAATTATGGGAATATGCCATTCTACATCTAAGGTGAATCTGAACTACTTCGGCTTCATTAAACGCCCTTGGAAGGGACGTTACTACATTGCCAACTGGAATTGGCACATTGACTACTGCTCCCTTAATGGCATTTTGACGGACATATCCTAGAGATTTTATTATTATAAAAGGAAGGCGGGGAGAAATAAGCCGTTCCTCTAGAGGCGTTAAGCCTTTCAGGCATTCGGGAAGATCCGGAAATTCTAGGCCATTTGTTATTGAAGCCTTTGGTTTTTTGCCTAATTTAATACTGCGGCTACATGTCTTACAGACATGTCTATACTTATTATTTGGTGAGGGGAAAACAGAGGATAGGTATAGAATATCTGCACTAACTCGTTCACTACACTTGCTTTCAATAAGCTCTTTAGAAATTTTGTCTAATTGATGCGGAAACCACAAGCCCTTGCAACAAATGCAAACCTGATCTGGTCCCTGCTTGACTGTTCTATTAAATTTAGCTATTAGGGCTTGTAAACTGCTATTGGAACTCTGTGATTGCCTATCCTCTGGAAGGGTATTCGCACGAATCTGACTACTTTGGGTTGCATTTCTACTATTCTCTGCTATTATATTTTCGGGATTGCTTCTATACTGACTAACTCGCTGCGTCAAATTCCTATTGGCGTCAATGGCTGCCTGTCGTGCTTGTATCCGAGCACTTCGCCTTGCACTTGTATTTCGTGCCTGCTCTATTATTCTACGTATAATATTGCTCCTAGCCTGTGATCTTAGACTTCTATCTCTTTCCCTTTCTAAGATGCGTCTTCCTAATTCTTGACGCTGGCTAGCGCGCGAAATAGTATCCTGTTCCTGTTCGTTTGCCCTATAAACTGGGTCTAATCTGCGCGTCGATCGACCCAAAGTGTTAGCTGTCCGTTCTCGTTCTCTAGTAGGAGTATTATTTCGGCGAGTACTGCGCCGAACAGTATCCTGTCCCTGTTTGTTTGCCCTATAAACTGAGTCTAATCTGCGCGACGATCGACCCAAAGTGTTAGCTGTCCGTTCCCGTTCTCTAGTAGGAGTATTATTTCGGCGAGTACTGCGCCGAACAGTATCCTGTCCCTGTTCGTTTGCCCTATAAACTGGGTCTAATCTGCGCGTTGATCGACCCAAAGTGATAGCGGTCCGCTCCCGTTGTCTATTTGGAGAATTATTTCGGCGAGTACTGCGCCGAAGTGTATCCTGTCCCTGTTCGTTTGCCCTATAAACTGGGTCTAATCTGCGCCACGATCGACGCGAAGTATCAGCGGCTTGTTCGTCCTGTCTTGTAGAAGAATTTGTTCTTACGAGCGCGCGCCGTTCAGTGTCTTGACTCTGTTCGACAATCCTAAATCTGCTATTGATCCTGCGAGTTTGGTGACGCTAGCTGTTCTCTATTCTCTCAACTTGAGTATATTCGACATTGTCTCTACGCTGCCTATGCGACTCTATATTATTCAATCTCTCCTGCTCAGCATAGTCAGCATTAGCCCTATTTAACTGATTTCTAGTTCTCTACCGTTGAGATCTATTGGATGCAGATAATCTTTTTGCCCTGGGCATTTTGGTATATATGTAAATATATAAAAGTTATTAAACTTTAATTATTTAACTTCTATTAAGTAATAATTAAGTAATTTAAATATTTCTTTGTATATATAAAAGTATTAAATATTTTATATTAAAATTTAATCAAATATATATTGGATATTTAATATAAAATATTATTCAATAATCTATATATATAAAAGAGTTCGTGCTGACTGACTGACTGACTGACTGACTGACTGATTGGCAATCATCGCACAGCCTAAACCATAAGAGCTAGGATGCTGAAATTTTCACAGTAGGTTCCATCTATAATGAAAGTGCACACTAAGACGGGATTTTGGAAAATTCCACCCACAAGCGTGGAAAATCGCGGAAAACTTTTGTATGAAACTTTTTTGTTTACCATCCAATCAGCTTCAAACTCATTTTCAGAGATCTACACAAAAATTAATTTGACACATATTTCATCGATTTTGTAAAATCCACCCCCATGGGTGGAAAATGGGGGTCTCAAGGTTGTATGGGCGAAAGTCTAATTTTAGTCCGATCACCTTCAAATTCATTTTCAAAGCTCTTCACGTAAAATAATTCGACACGTGTATCAGCGATTTTGCGAAAATCGACCACATGGTCGGAAAATCGGTGGAAAATTCTGGCATTCGACATTTATAATTTTCATGCGATTGGCTTCTAACTCATTTTCAAGGTTCTATGGGCAAAAATAATAGGCGCGGTGGTCAAAGGTTTTGGGAAATCTACCCCCAAAGTCGGAAAATTCGTGGAAAACTGTTGTATGAAACTTTTTTGACTATCGTCCGATTGGCTTCAAACTCATTTTCAAAGCTCTTCACATTAAATAATTTGACACGTGTATCAGCGATTTTGGGAAATTCGACCACATGGTCGGAAAATCGGTGGAAAATTCTGGCATTCGACATTTATAATTTTCATGCGATTGGCTTCAAACTCATTTTCAAGGTTCTATAAGTAGAAATAATAGGCGCGGTAGTCAAAGATTTTGGAAAATCTACCACCAAAGTCGGAAAATTCGTGGAAAACTGTTGTATGAAACTTTTTTGATTATCGTCCGATTGACTTCAAACTCATTTTGAAAGCTTTTTACATAAAATAATTTGACACGTGTATCAGCGATTTTGAGAAATTCAGCTCTATGGTCGGAAAATCGGTGGAAAAGTCTGGCACTCGACATTTATAATTTTCATGCGATTGGCTTCAAACTCATTTTCAAGGTTCTATGAGCAGAAATAATAGGCGCGGTGGTCAAAGGTTTTGGAAAATCTACCCCCAAAGTCGAAAAATTCGTGGAAAACTGTTGTATGAAACATTTTTGATTATCGTCCGAATGACTTTAAATTCATTTTCAAAGCTCTTCACATTAAATAATTCGACACGTGTATCACCGATTATTGGAAATTCAGCCCTATGCTCGAAAAATTTGTGGAAATTTCTGGCATTCGACATTTTTAATTTTCATGTGATTGGCTTCAAACTCATTTTCATGGTTCTACCCAAACACATAATAGGCGCGGTGTCCAAAGATTTTGGAAAATCTATCCCTAAGGTCGGAAAATACGCGGAAAACTGTTGTATGAAATTTTTTTTGAGTATCGTCCAATTGACTTCAAACTCATTTTCAAACTTCTGTGCAATACAACGGGCGGAAAACAGTTGGAAAGATTTAATTTGGATTGTTAGTATTATTGTTGAAATTGGCTTAAAATGCCAAATGATTTTGGAAAATCTACTCCGTGACGCCACGGGCGGGAAATGGAAGTCAAGGACAAATGTGTGGGACATTTTTTTGTTTTTTTTTTTTTTTCAATGACATTTTCATAGCCCTACACCGAAGACATTAGTCACATGGCTCAACTATTTAGTTGTATTGCTTACGGTTGACGAAAGTAGTCAAATTCAAGAAAAAAAAATTGCATTTTCATCTAAATATTTCCCCGGGCAAGGCCGGGATATTACCTGCTAGTATATGATATAATTAATATATTAAATAAATAATAATTGTGAAAATTATAATAGAATACTCTAAAAGTCTTTACAAAGACTCTTTTATTTTATATAATATATAAACCTGAAAGTAATAATAACACAATATTCTGTTTAAAATATAAACCTGAAAGTACTAATAATAAAATATTTTATCTAATATTTAAACCTGCAAACAATAATAATTAAATATTTTATAAATTTTAATAAGTGTCAACAAAGACTGTTGTATAGAAATCTAATTGAACTTGCATTTATTCTGTTTTCCAATAAAAAAATGGAAGCGCGAAAACTGGCAGCTCAATCTAACAAATCCTAGGCACACACGTTCATTTATCGGGCAGGGCCACGTTCATCACTAGCCACACGCACATATACATATATCCACGTAGAATATGATAGAAGTTGCACAGGGGCGATGGGACGTTTATTCACTAACAGCAGGCAGTGTAACGGTTGTTATTTATCACAAACACTCGCGCACATATGTATGTAGTACTTATCGGCGAAACTAGCCTCCAAACATGTAAAATTGCTAATTGCAAATTTTCTTATTGTTAAGTTGAAAACACGGCGAGATCGTTTCATATATCACCAAATTTCACTGTCTCGAAAAATGTTATATGCAAATATATATTGAACAATTGAAAATAGTTAAATGGCGCAAATTGTATAAAATCGACAATCGATTGACGACGACGAACAGTTTGCTATGTATCACCAACACTCGCGCACATATGTATGTATGTATGTATATATTTATCGCGAAATTAGACGCAAAAAATGTAAAATTGCTTATTGCAACTTTTCTTATTGTTAAGTTGCAAACACAGTGAGAATATATTAAATATTTCACAAAATGTCACTTTTGCAAATAGTATATGCAAATGTATATTATTATGGATAATATAACTGGAAATCGTAAAAAATCGCAAATGTTTGGGAAATCGTCAATCGATTGATCAAGGCGAAAGGCTTGTAGCATCAAGTAAAGAACAAATAGAGTTGCCAGTCTTTGCGCCACTTTTGCACCTAAAATTTTCAACGCGGCAGGTCCCATACGCTTCGTATTTGTTCGGTGGGACCTGCCGCTTCGTGTGGGACCTGCCGCTTCGTGGCCGAGTTCGTGGCTCTGTCGCAGATGCACGATTGAGAGACAGTAGGTTACGCCATGCGCATGTCCGTTAGTCGCCGTTATTCGGCGACCAAACCTGTGACGTCAAAAGTCATGAAATTCAGCGCGCGCTTTTGAATTTGTTCCAAAATCACTGACTTTTTTTACTGTATCGGACCGTGGGGCTGTAATTCCAGTCCGATTTTGAAAATATTGCCAGCATATTGTATAGAATATCTGCACTAACTCGTTCACTACACTTGCTTTCAATAAGCTCTTTAGAAATTTTGTCTAATTGATGCGGAAGCCACAAGCCCTTGCAACAAATGCAAACCTGATCTGGTCCCTGCTTGACTGTTCTATTAAATTTAGCTATTAGGGCTTGTAAACTGCTATTGGAACTCTGAGATTGCCTATCCTCTGGAAGGGTATTCGCACGAATCTGACTACTTTGGGTTGCATTTCTACTATTCTCTGCTATTATATTTTCGGGATTGCTTCTATACTGACTAACTCGCTGCGTCAAATTCCTATTGGCGTCAATGGCTGCCTGTCGTGCTTGTATCCGAGCACTTCGCCTTGCACTTGTATTTCGTGCCTGCTCTATTATTCTACGTATAATATTGCTCCTAGCCTGTGATCTTAGACTTCTATCTCTTTCCCTTTCTAAGATGCGTCTTCCTAATTCTTGACGCTGGCTAGCGCGCGAAATAGTATCCTGTTCCAGTTCGTTTGCCCTATAAACTGGGTCTAATCTGCGCGTCGATCGACCCAAAGTGTTAGCTGTCCGTTCTCGTTCTCTAGTAGGAGTATTATTTCGGCGAGTACTGCGCCGAACAGTATCCTGTCCCTGTTTGTTTGCCCTATAAACTGAGTCTAATCTGCGCGACGATCGACCCAAAGTGTTAGCTGTCCGTTCCCGTTCTCTAGTAGGAGTATTATTTCGGCGAGTACTGCGCCGAACAGTATCCTGTCCCTGTTCGTTTGCCCTATAAACTGGGTCTAATCTGCGCGTTGATCGACCCAAAGTGATAGCGGTCCGCTCCCGTTGTCTATTTGGAGAATTATTTCGGCGAGTACTGCGCCGAAGTGTATCCTGTCCCTGTTCGTTTGCCCTATAAACTGGGTCTAATCTGCGCCACGGTCGACGCGAAGTATCAGCGGCTTGTTCGTCCTGTCTTGTAGAAGAATTTGTTCTTACGAGCGCGCGCCGTTCAGTGTCTTGACTCTGTTCGACAATCCTAAATCTGCTATTGATCCTGCGAGTTTGGTGACGCTAGCTGTTCTCTATTCTCTCAACTTGAGTATATTCGACATTGTCTCTACGCTGCCTATGCGACTCTATATTATTCAATCTCTCCTGCTCAGCATAGTCAGCATTAGCCCTATTTAACTGATTTCTAGTTCTCTACCGTTGAGATCTATTGGATGCAGATAATCTTTTTGCCCTGGGCATTTTGGTATATATGTAAATATATAAAAGTTATTAAACTTTAATTATTTAACTTCTATTAAGTAATAATTAAGTAATTTAAATATTTCTTTGTATATATAAAAGTATTAAATATTTTATATTAAAATTTAATCAAATATATATTGGATATTTAATATAAAATATTATTCAATAATATATGATATAATTAATATATTAAATAAATAATAATTGTGAAAATTATAATAGAATACTCTAAAAGTCTTTACAAAGACTCTTTTATTTTAAAATGCATTTTTTTCTTGAATTTGACTACTTCCGTCAACCGTAAGAAATACAACTAAATAGTTGAGCCACGTGACTAATGTTTTCGTGTAGTGCTATGAAAATGTCTTTGAAAAAAAAAACAACAAAAAAATGTCCCACTCATTTTTCCTTGACTTCCATTTCCCGCCCGTGGCGACACGGAGTCAATTTTCCAAAATCATTTGGCATTTTAAGCCAACAATAATATTAAGAATCCAAATTAAATTTTTCCAACTGTTTTCCGCCCGTTGTATTGCCCGCAAAGTACCGAGGTTTTTGTATTTATATTTGGAAATTAGTATAAAGCCACGTGTATTTTTGAAAACCGGTAGCACATGTGACGAATTATTTAATGTGAGGTACTTTGAAAATAAGTTTCAAAATGATTGAATGATAAACAGAAGCTTGAAAATGAGTTTGAAGTCAATCGCATGAAAATTAAAAATGTCGAATGCCAGAATATTCCACAAATTTTCTGACCACGTGGTCGAATTTCCCAAAATCGCTGATACACGTGTCGAATTATTGATTGTGAAGAGCTTTGAATATGAGTTTGAAGCTAATCGGACGATAATCAAAAAAACTTCATACAACAGTTTTCCACGAATTTTCCGACTTTGGGGGTAGATTTTCCAAAATCTTTGACCACCGCGCCTATTATTTTTTCCCATAGAACCTTGTAAATGAGTTTGAAGCCAATCGCATGAAAATTAAAAATGTCGAATGCCAGAATATTCCACAAATTTTCTGACCACGTGGTCGAATTTCCCAAAATCGCTGATACACGTGTCGAATTATTGATTGTGAAGAGCTTTGAATATGAGTTTGAAGCTAATCGGACGATAATCAAAAAAACTTCATACAACAGTTTTCCACGAATTTTCCGACTTTGGGGGTAGATTTTCCAAAATCTTTGACCACCGCGCCTATCAGTTTTGCCCATAGAACCTTGAAAATGAGTTTGAAGCCAATCGCATGAAAATTAAAAATGTCGAATGCCAGACTTTTCAACCGATTTTCCGACCATGGAGCTGAATTTCCCAAAATCGCTGATACACATGTCAAATTATTTAATGTGAAGAGCTTTGAAAATGAGTTTGAAGCCAATCGGACGATAATCAAAAAAGTTTCATACAACAGTTTTCCACGAATTTTCCGACTTTGGGGGTAGATTTTCCAATAAATTTGACCACCGCGCTTATTATTTCTGCCTATAGAACCTTGAAAATGAGTTTGAAGCCAATCGCATGAAAATTAAAAATGTCGAATGCCAGAATTTTCTACCGATTTTCCGACTGTGTGGTCGAAATTCCCAAAATCGCTGATACACGTGTCAAATTATTTAATGTGAAGAGCTTTGAAAATGAGTTTGAAGCCAATCGGACGATAATCAAAAAAGTTTCATACAACAGTTTTCCACGAATTTTCCGACTTTGGGGGTAGATTTTCCAATAACTTTGACCACCGCGCTTATTATTTCTGCCTATAGAACCTTGAAAATGAGTTTGAAGCCAATCGCATGAAAATTAAAAATGTCGAATGCCAGACTTTTCCACCGATTTTCCGACCATGTGGACGAATTTCCCAAAATCGCTGATACACGTGTCAAATTATTCAATGTGAAGAGCTTTGAAAATGAATTTGAAGTCAATCGGACGATAATCAAAAAAGTTTCATACAACAGTTTTCCACGAATTTTCCGACTTTGGAGGTAGATTTTCCAAAATCTTTGACCACCGCGCTTATTATTTCTGCCCATACAACCTTGAAAATGAGTTTGAAGCCAATCGCATGAAAATTATAAATGTCGAATGCCAGACTTTTCCACCGATTTTCCGACCATGTGGTCAAATTTCCCAAAATCGCTGATACACGTGTCGAATTATTTTACGTGAAGAGCTTTGAAAATGAATTTGAAGGTGATCGGAATAAAATTAGACTTTCGCCCATACAACCTTGAGACCCCCATTTTCCACCCATGGGGGTGGATTTTCCAAGATCGGTGAAATATGTGTCAAATGAATTTTTGTTTAGATCTCTGAAAATGAGTTTGAACCTGATTGGATGGTAAACAAAAAAGTTTCATGCAACAGTTTTCCGCGATTTTCCACGCTTGTGGGTGGAATTTTCCAAAATCCCGTCTTAGTGTGCACTTTCATCATAGATGGAACCTACTGTGAAAATTTCAGCATCCTAGCTCTTATGGTTTGGGCTGTGCGATGATTGCCAATCAGTCAGTCAGTCGGTCAGTCAGTCAGTCAGTCAGTCAGTCAGTCAGTCAGCACGAACTCTTTTATATATATAGATGAGCTTAATGCAACAGTCATATTAACAAGTAAGAACGTTGCAGTCGGCGGTGGCGTCCGACGGCGGACGCACCCGACTGCAGAATACTATGTTCCCAGTCCTATGTATATAATATGGTTATTTGTGAGTTCAGAAAGAAACGTGATTTTGCTCCTTTGGGTGCGTGGGGGTGGGGGGGTCCAAAAATTTTTGATGCAGTTTTATCCAGGCGGTCAACGTTAGTCTCTATGCCAAATTTGGTGACTCTAGCTCTACTGGTGTGGGAGATACAGGTTTTGCTCCAAAAATTTTTGATGCAGATCTGTCAGGAATCTCAACTTTAGTGTGTATGCCAAATTTGGTAACTCTAGCTTTAAAAATGTGGAAAATACAGGTTATCCCCAAATTTTGTGGGAGGGGGTGGGGGTGGGGGGCTGATCTTGACACTTTATAAACTGACGATATACACCAACATGTGTGCCAAATTTGGTTGCTCTAGCTCAAAGATAAAGGCAAAAAAATTGCGTTCATACGGACAGACGGACAGACGGACGGACGGACAGACGGACAGACGGACATTGCGCAAACCCAATATACTATTTTTCCCTTCGGGAACATAGTATAAAAAGTTTCCAACCTTGGCGGTAGGTTTTCCAAAATCTTTGGCCACCGTTATTATGATTTTGTGTAGAACCTTGAAAATGAGTTTGAAGCCAATCGCATGAAAATAATTAATGTCGAATGCCAGAATTTTCCACCGATTTTCCGACCATGTGGTAGAATTTCCCAAAATCGCTGATACACGTGTCGAATTATTTTATGTAAAGAGCTTTGAAAATGAGTTTGAAATCAATCGGACGATAATAAAAAAAAGGTTCATACAACAGTTTTCCACGAATTTTCCGACTTTGGTGGTAGATTTTCCAAAATCTTTGACCACCGTGCCTATTATTTCTGCCCATACAACCTTGAAAATGAGTTTGAAGCCAATCGCATGAAAATTATAAATGTCGAATGCCAAACTTTTCCACCGATTTTCCGACCATGTGGTCAAATTTCCCAAAATCGCTGATACACGTGTCGAATTATTTTACGTGAAGAGCTTTGAAAATGAATTTGAAGGTGATCGGAATAAAATTAGACTTTCGCCCATACAACCTTGAGACCCCCATTTTCCACCCATGGGGGTGGATTTTCCAAAATCGGTGAAATATGTGTCAAATGAATTTTTGTGTAGATCTCTGAAAATGAGTTTGAACCTGATTGGATGGTAAACAAAAAAGTTTCATACAACAGTTTTCCGCGATTTTCCACGCTTGTGGGTGGAATTTTCCAAAATCCCGTCTTAGTGTGCACTTTCATCATAGATGGAACCTACTGTGAAAATTTCAGCATCCTAGCTCTTATGGTTTGGGCTGTGCGATGATTGCCAATCAGTCAGTCAGTCAGTCAGTCAGTCAGTCAGTCAGTCAGCCAGTCAGTCAGTCAGTCAGTCAGTCAGCACGAACTCTTTTATATATATAGATCTATATATAGATCTATATATATTTCTATATATAGATCTATATATATAAAAGAGTTCGTGCTGACTGACTGACTGACTGACTGACTGATTGGCAATCATCGCACAGCCTAAACCATAAGAGCTAGGATGCTGAAATTTTCACAGTAGGTTCCATCTATAATGAAAGTGCACACTAAGACGGGATTTTGGAAAATTCCACCCACAAGCGTGGAAAATCGCGGAAAACTGTTGTATGAAACTTTTTTGTTTACCATCCAATCAGCTTCAAACTCATTTTCAGAGATCTACACAAAAATTAATTTGACACATATTTCATCGATTTTGGAAAATCCACCCCCATGGGTGGAAAATGGGGGTCTCAAGGTTGTATGGGCGAAAGTCTAATTTAAGTCCGATCACCTTAAAATTCATTTTCAAAGCTCTTCATGTAAAATAATTCGACACGTGTATCAGCGATTTTGCGAAATTCGACCACATGGTTGGAAAATCGGTGGAAAAGTCTGGCATTCGACATTTTTAATTTTCATGCGATTGGCTTCAAACTCATTTTCAAGGTTCTATAGGCAGAAATAATAAGCGCGGTGGTCAAAGTTATTGGAAAATCTACCCCCAAAGTCGGAAAATTCGTGGAAAACTCTTGTATGAAACATTTTTGATTATCGTGGGATTGGCTTTAAACTCATTTTCAAAGCTCTTCACATTAAATAATTTGACACGTGTATCAGCGATTTTGGGAAATTCGACCACATGGTCGGAAAATCGGTGGAAAATTCTGGCATTCGACATTTTTAATTTTCATGCGATTGGCTTCAAACTCATTTTCAAGGTTCTATAGGCAGAAATAATAAGCTCGGACGTCAAAGTTATTGGAAAATCTACCCCCAAAGTCGGAAAATTCGTGGAAAACTGTTGTATGAAACTTTTTTGATTATCGTCCGATTGGCTTCAAACTCATTTTCAAAGCTCTTCACATTAAATAATTTGACACGTGTATCAGCGATTTTGGGAAATTCGACCACATGGTTGGAAAATCGGTGGAAAACTCTGTCATTCGACATTTTTAATTTTCATGCGATTGGCTTCAAACTCATTTTCAAGGTTCTATAGTCAAAACTAATAGGCGCGGTGGTCAAAGATTTTGGAAAATCTACCCCCAAAGTCGGAAGATTCGTGGAAAACTGTTGTATGAAACTTTTTTGATTATCGTCCGATTGGCTTCAAACTCATTTTCAAAGCTCTTCACATTAAATAATTTGACACGTGTATCAGCGATTTTGGGAAATTCGACCACATAGTCGGAAAATCGGTAGAAAATTCTGGCATTCGACATTTTTAATTTTCATGCGATTGGCTTCAAACTCATTTTCAAGGTTCTATAGGCAGAAATAATAAGCGCGGTGGTCAAAGTAATTGGAAAATCTACCCCCAAAGTCGGAAAATTCGTGGAAAACTGTTGTATGAAACTTTTTTGATTATCCTCCAATTTACTTTAAACTCATTTTCAAACTTCTGTTTATCATTCAATCATTTTGAAACTTATTTTCAAAGCACCTCACATTAAATAATTCGTCACATGTGCTACCGGTTTCGAAAAATACACGTGGCCTTATACAAATTTCCAAATATAAATACAAAAACCTCGGTACTTTGCGGGCAGTACAGCGGGCGGAAAAGTTGGAAAGATTGAATTTGGATTCTTAGTATTATTGTTGGCTTAAAATGCCAATTGATTTTGGAAAATCTACTCCGTGTCGCCACGGGCGGGAAATGGAAGTCAAGGACAAATTTTTTTTTTTTTTCAAAGACATTTTCTTAGCCCTACACTGAAAACATTAGTCACGTGGCTCAACTATTTAGTTGTATTTCGTACGGTTGTCGAAAGCAGTCAAATTCAAGAAAAAAAATGCATTTTCATCTAAATATTTCCCCGGGCAAGGCCGGGATATTACCTGCTAGTAATATATAAACCTGAAAGTAATAATAACACAATATTCTGTTTAAAATATAAACCTGAAAGTACTAATAATAAAATATTTTATCTAATATTTAAACCTGCAAACAATAATAATTAAATATTTTATAAATTTTAATAAGTGTCAACAAAGACTGTTGTATAGAAATCTAATTGAACTTGCATTTATTCTGTTTTCCAATAAAAAAAATGGAAGCGCGAAAACTGGCAGCTCAATCTAACAAATCCTAGGCACACACGTTCATTTATCGGGCAGGGCGGCGTTCATCACTAGCCACACGCACATATACATATATCCACGTAGAATATGATAGAAGTTGCACAGGGGCGATGGGACGTTTATTCACTAACAGCAGGCAGTGTAACGGTTGTTATTTATCACAAACACTCGCGCACATATGTATGTAGTACTTATCGGCGAAACTAGCCTCCAAACATGTAAAATTGCTAATTGCAAATTTTCTTATTGTTAAGTTGAAAACACGGCGAGATCGTTTCATATATCACCAAATTTCACTGTCTCGAAAAATGTTATATGCAAGTATATATTGAACAATTGAAAATAGTTAAAAGGCGCAAATTGTATAAAATCGACAATCGATTGACGACGACGAACAGTTTGCTATGTATCACCAACACTCGCGCACATATGTATGTATGTATGTATATATTTATCGCGAAATTAGACGCAAAAAATGTAAAATTGCTTATTGCAACTTTTCTTATTGTTAAGTTGCAAACACAGCGAGAATATATTAAATATTTCACAAAATGTCACTTTTGCAAATAGTATATGCAAATGTATATTATTATGGATAATATAACTGGAAATCGTAAAAAATCGCAAATGTTTGGGAAATCGTCAATCGATTGATCAAGGCGAAAGGCTTGTAGCATCAAGTAAACAACCAAATAGAGTTGCCAGTCTTTGCGCCACTTTTGCACCTAAAATTTTCAATGCGGCAGGTCCCACACGCGTCGTATTTGTTCGGTGGGACCTGCCGCTTCGTGTGGGACCTGCCGCTTCGTGGCCGAGTTCGTGGCTCTGTCGCAGATGCACGATTGAGAGACAGTAGGTTACGCCATGCGCATGTCCGTTAGTCGCCGTTATTCGGCGACCAAACCTGTGACGTCAAAAGTCATGAAATTCAGCGCGCGCTTTTGAATTTGTTCCAAAATCACTGACTTTTTTTTACTGTATCGGACCGTGGGGCTGTAATTCCAGTCCGATTTTGAAAATATTGCCAGCATATTGTAGGGAACTTCATACCGCTTCGATTGATAGGTGGTGCTCTGTAGGTGCCATAGATTTTAAATAATAAGTAATTGAAGTTAGAAAATGTTGCCAGGCTGCCTGGATGCTCACCAAATTTCATTGAAATCGGACATATATATCTTATACTTGCCGTAGGAGCGACCGGAGTTGTTGTATGCCAACGCTGCAAAATGTGCTGGAATGGCTGAAGAACGAAATAAAACTACAATAAATGAATTAAATACTACCCGTCTTACTTGTTAAATAGCATTGCCATCAAAAGTGGTAAATTTGCATACATTTTTCATATAACAAGTCAAGTTGCAACCGATCGCTCCCACGGCAGGTATAAGATATATATGTCCGATTTCAATGAAATTTGGTGAGCATATGTAAAACATAATTCAACTTAAATTTAGTGAGTTTGGTTACGCTATCTACAAAAACAAAAAAGTTTTTCATACAAGAACATAGTTGTCCACCTATTATTCCAAGCCAAAAGTTGCAGTCGTCTTGTCATAACCTATGAGCTCTCTCAATCGTGGGCGTAACCTACTGTCTCTCAACCGTGGCTCTGATGCCATACAAATTACGCTCTCGAGCTGTCACGAGAATGAGAGCGCATTTCACATCAGGGCCACACGACGGAATACGAAGTCTAAGTGGCCCTGATCAAAGCAAATTTTTCGACTCGCTGCCGTTGTTCTACTTGGGTAGTCTATTATAATTGTTCGTTGGTGATAATAGTTTGTAATATGACTAGAAGTGAATGAATTCAAATACAATAAAATAACGAACGTGAACATACATATATTCCAGCTATGGAATGTGCATACGCACATTTATGTATGCATGTACATATGTATGTATGTGTACATAAGAAATATGCACCGTGCATGTTAGTACGTGTGGGTACGGATACGCACTTCACAAAAACAAACACTTCACATGGGATCACATTAACATCTTCTGTTAAATACTTAAAAAACTTTACATAATATAATGATAAATTGTATTTCAAATGTTTACATATGTTGAAAAAACAAAGCAATGTATATATAAATATAAATATTTTCTTATATTCATATTTTAATTTTTACCTTTAATCATTATAATTTATAATAAATACATTAAATACATAATTACTACAAATTTATATGTACATGTATATGTAAGTAGCTGCTGCTTCGCCGTTCTACTGTTCTGAATCTTGTTTTTTGAATAACTTCCGTGTTTATTATCCGATTGATTTGAAATTTGGACAGAAGATTAAGAGTGACTTAAGTAACATACATGTCGAATTCCAAAGCTATATCTTTAAAAGTGTGGATGTAAAACGCTTTTATCGAATTGCGGGGGAACGGGGGAAGATATCTAAGATCGGAAACAAACTTGATCTGCGTATGATATACAGGAAGCTACATTCCAAATTTGGTGTCTCTAGCTCTTATAGTTGCAGACAGACAGACGGACATGGCCAAATCGAAATCTCTTTTGATACTGATCAAGAATATATATACTTTATAGGGTCGGAGATGTCTCCTTCTGCCTGTTACATAATTTTGCAGAAATCCAATACCCCCTTTTTACCCATTTTATGGGTAAAAAGGCTATTTCCAGTTGTCACGAAAGTGGGCTGTTGAATAATAAAAATGCTGGTTTTTATTATCCTAAGCTTAATTATTTATTTTAACTTTATAAATTGAAACAGCGCGTTCATTCTTATTCTGTTGTCGAACTAGTACATTTTTGTATGTTAACAGAAGCGTTCAAAAAGTGGGTGTGAAAGCATATGTTAAAGCGAGACAACTACTGTTAAGCAAATTTCATCATGATCTGCAATGATTACAGCTTGTATGGATATGTTAAAAAAAAGAAACGTTAAGAATCTAGACGTTAAGTTTGAATTCAAATTTCTAATTGAATGCGTTCATCAACAATTGCAACAATTGCAACATGGCTTGAGTTTGCTGCCAGTAATGTAACCGATTTGCCGCCACTGGTGACAGATCGCCTTCTGGAACCAATGTGTATGAGGGGCCTATCAGCAGATGCGCAGGAGACAAGTATGTCGAGTCAGTGTCAGGCGTTACGAACAGTGGGCGAGAGTTAACCACTGCCTCAATTTGTGCCAAGAGATTGTGCATTTGTTCAAATGTGAGGGTAGCGTTGCCCACGATGAAGTTGCAGATGAAGTTTGACAGTGCGGCGCATGCGGCGGTATAAAGTTCCACTGGATTCCCTCATTGGCCAAGGTCTGCAGAACGGTGTGATTGTGCAACTCCGATGCAAGCAGTTGCTCCATATCGTTTAAAGCCCTCTTGGCGCCGACAAAGTTGCGGCCATTATCGGTGTACATTTGTGCACATTTGCCACGTCGTGACTCGAACCGACGAAGCGCTGCCAAAAAAGTTTCCGTGCTGATATCTGTTGCCAGCTCCAGGTGCAGCGCAGAAGTAGCCAAACAGACAAAGAGAGAGATGTAGCCCTTTTCCTTGCGTGGATTGCGTCCCTTGTGCACCTTGAGTGTGATAGGGCCAGCGTAGTCGCAACCAGTGTTCTGAAATGGAAATGCTTGTCGAACCCGAACTGCAGGCAGATCAGCCATGAATTGATGAGCAGTGTGATGACGTTGTCTGAAACATTTCAAACAGTCATGCGTGAGCTTTCGAATTAGATTTCGTGCACCGAGAATCCAATAACGTTGACGAACGATTACAAACAGTGCGGAAACGCCTGGATGCAAATGTGTCCGGTGCTCATGCTCCAGAATTAACCTTGTAATGCGATGGGTCTTCGGCAGAATGATCGGATGCTTGGCACAAAAGGGTAGTTCCGAATTACTTCAACGTCCACCAACACGTAGCAGCCCAGTATCGTCAATGATTGGCGACAGTCTGAGCAACTTGGAACTACTTCCAAATGGAGTGTTATTACTCAGCAACCTGCGCTCACTCTCAAATGCTGTCCGTGCGTGTCGAAGACAAATCGTGCGAGCGTCCTCGATCTCTTTGAACGTGAGAAGGGCCGAGCGGGTGTTGACTTCATCGTGTTTCTTGCGCCGAATAAACTTCAAAACATACGCCACCACCCGGACAAGTTACGAGCAGCTAACTCGTCAAGTACAAGCGGTGCATGATTAGTTGTCGCCAAAGTTACTAGTGTAGTCTTTACTTCAACTTAAAATCGATTATCTGAAAGACAATTGGAATCCTTTTCGTTATGCAGTTTTACCGTATCGAGAGACTCGTCATGTAGCCAATGTGGTCCATTCCACCAAAGATCAAAGCTGAGCAGGTCAATAGCTAGCATGCCTCTCGAAGCACAATCGGCTGGATTCCATGGTGTCATGCATGTCGTGGTATTGTGTCCAAAATCTCAGCTGTGCGATTGGCAACGAAAGTTTTCAATTTTGATGGTGTGTGAGATAACCAGGCCAACACGATAGTTGAATCGCACCAAGCGTGTACTGCTATATCCGTATGGCGCAAGGCGGCCTTGATGGAAGCAACGAGTCGACTCAGTAGCAGCGCTCCGCAGAGTTCCAATCGAGGAAGAGATTGTTGCTTGAGAGGGGCAACACGTGTTTTTGCAGCAATAAATGTGACCTTAATTCTACCGTCAGTGTAGCTTAATTCGGGTGTAGACGACAGCGGCGTAAGCTTTGATCGATGCATCCGAGAATGCATGTAGTTCGATGTTGCCGGAAACGTATCCAACATACCGCATTATTTTGAGCTCTTTTAGTGCGATTATATCCTTGCGATATTTTTGCCACAATTCTGCCAGTTTGAGTGGTAGCTGAGAGTCCCATCCTAACTCGTGGAGCCATAGTTCTTGAAACAGGATCTTAAACTGGACGACAACTGGTGCCAATAGCCCCAAAGGGTCAAAGATACGAGCAACATCCGATAGTACTTGCCGTTTTGTACTCCCCACCGGTTCTGTTAGGCTGACACTGTAAACGATAGTGTCATTGCCTGGTTGACAATGAATTCCAAGAACCTTAGTTGTGGCATCTTGTGAATTGCAAAAAAAATCTGCAGATGGGCTTGACCCCTGGTTGTCGATGCACTTGCTGTTTGAAACCCATTTAGCCAGTTCAAGATGCGCTAGAGACATTAATTGAATGAGCTCATCTCGGTGTTGCAGCAGCTCCTCCTCTGTATTTGCTCCCGTTAAGACATCGTCCACGTAGAAGTCTTCCAGCAGAATCTTGGCAGCATTCGGGTAGTCTTCTTTGTAATCGCTAGCTAACTGCTCCAGCACCCTGATAGCCAAAAACGGAGCACAGGCAGTACCATATGTGACCGTGCACAATTGGTAGTGCTTGAGTGGCTCAGCAGGGTGCTCTCTCCATACGATGCGTTGATAGTTGCGGTGGGTATCGATAACCCAAACTTGACGGAACATTTTGACAATATCTGCTGAAAATACGCATTTATGCATTCGAAACCGTAAACATATAGCGAACAGGTTTCGCTGAATACTTGGTCCCACATGTAGAGCATCGTTTAAAGCTCGTCCGTTACGATCTTGATGAAATCCATCGAACACCACTCGCAACTTAAGACCCACAACCGGGTGGTGAGGCATGTAGAAAGCTCGACCATCCGGTGTACGGATTTCTTCTGGTCGGAGTTCGCGCATATGGCCTTAACGAATATAATCTTGCATGAATTTAACATACCGTGATTGCAGGCATGAGTCTCTTTGCAAACGTCGCTCTACGGCTTCAAAACGTAATATCGCTCCTTGAAGTGAGTCTGCGAATGTACAATTCGGGACCTTAAATGGAAGTTCTACGATATACCTTCCATTGGGGTCCCGCGAATGAGTGTTGCGGAAGTGTTCGTCGACTTGCAAGTCGTCAGGATCGGGCTGCGGGCACGGTGGTGGTTCCTCCAACTCCCAGAAACGTTGAAGCGAGGCGTTGATGTCAATAGTGAATAGAAATGATGTAGTAGCTAGTGTGTTCGAGGTGACAATTGATGTGATCACCCATCCAAAAATTGAAGATACGGCGATTATGTTGCCGTGGCTGTCCAGCTTCTGCTGCCCAGTGAACACAGCCCAAACACAGTCAGTACCCAATAGAACGTCTATTGGCGATGCATTGTGGAACATGGTGTCTGCAAGCGGAATATCATTGATAATCTCCAGAGCAGATGCATCAATCCGATCCCTTGCCAGTGACGAAGTGATTTTGCCCAAAACGTGTGCAGTCACGTTTAGAGAATGCTGCGAAAGTCGTGACTTGATGTGTAGTTTGCTTAGACCTCGTGTGGTTTCAGCCTTTACTTCTGAGATGCCGGAGACAAGGATTCGAGATGGCAATCGTGCAATTCCAAGTGCATTTATGCACCGCTCCGATATGTATGATAACTCGAATCCGCTGTCCAACAGCACCCGGCAGGGTGTGTATGTGCCTTGTGCATTTTTTTGTCTTGCATGAGTCTTAGCGCCTGGCGCTCGTGCAATGTGACTCATTGTCACATCCGCTGTGCCCTGTTGGTCCTGTTGATCATCATTAGGGCTGATACCGATTGGTTGAACTTGATTTCCAGCAGATTGCAGCGACGAAACTTCCACGTGTATAAGTGAATGATGCCGGGCACGGCATTGCTTACAGAAATGCAGCGATCCACATTGATGTACCATATGACCGGGGCTTAGACAATTGAAGCATAAAGATTTCTGCTTGACAAAGGAACGGCGGTTCTCGACAGATAAGCCCAGGAATTGCGGACAGGCAAAAAGCAAATGTTCATTAGAAGTGCACTTCACGCAATTACCCTTTGTTGACACCATAGTGTGCGATGACTTCTTCGGACGATCGTTTAGTGTATCAATAAATGTGGTATCGCAGTGGCTCAGCTCAAACTCCTCACAACGTGCGTCCAGAAATGTGAACAGGTCATCCAAAGAAGGGGATGGGATCACACGGCTGACGTCCACCCATTTGCGTCGTGTCTCTGAATCGAGTTTCGCTAACAGCAGGTGGATAACCCAGCAGTCTCGACTAACTTGGCCAATCGCATCCAGTCCGCGCACAATTTCATTTGCACTGTCTGTAACCATACGCAGTACTGATACATTGGCACTCGTGGTTGTGGTCAACTCCATAAAGGCTTCTAATAACGAGTTGACAACATGACGAGGTCGATTGTATCGTTCAATTAGGCGTGCCCACGCAGTTTCATATGCAGTACCTGTTATTGGCAAATGACGTATTAAATTGGCTGCATCGTTAAAAAGATACGATTTTAAGTAAAGAAACTTTTGAATATTTGCCAAGTGTGGTTTGTTATGGATTACACTCTCGTACAATTCTTTGAATGCAGGCCATTCTTTATAGTCGCCACCGAATGGTTTAATTTGTATTTTTGGCAACTCTGCATCTCTAACCGGCATCACGACGTAGGCGTCTATTGTTGTCTCGCTCACACCTGCAGTCTGTTGATTTCGCTCTGCAAGCTTGCTTATTAGTATTGGTGTGTCAAGAGACCGCTTCAGCCCATTAAGCCGCATTAGGGCGTTAATATACTTGGCCTCATATGCATCATGGTCTACTGTGGGATCGACATATCCCTCCAATGTATCGAATTTGATCATACCCAGCTCAGCCCGTTCGAAATCATTCCAAACGGCGTTGAGCCTAATCAGCACTGCCTCGACGGCGTCTAGCGTGCATCCCTCTGGGGGATTGTCTGCATATTGCAGCAATCGTGTGATTCCTGCCTTTGCTCTGCCTCGTACGTGATTGAGTTCTTTAAGTTGATCCATGTTGATTACTTAAACACTTGAAATATAGTTCACAGAAGATCCGGCTCGAAGGACCAAAACTTATGTTGAATAATAAAAATACTGGTTTTTATTATTCTAAGCTTAATTATTTATTTTAACTTTATAAATTGAAACAGCGCGTTCATTCTTATTCTGCTGTCGAACTAGAACTGCTCGCCTAGTACATTTTTGTATGTTAACAGAAGCGTTCAAAAAGTGGGTGTTAAAGCATATGTTAAAGCGAAACAACTACTGTTAAGCAAATTTCATCATGATCTGCAATGATTACAGCGTGTATGGATATGTTAAGTGTTTGCGTAAATGCATAAAGAAAAAGGAACGTTAAGAATCTAGACGTTAAGTTTGAATTCAAATTTCTAATTGAATGCGTTCATCAACATGGGCAAAACAGTCGATTCAATTTTTAGCCCTTGGCAAATCTTGAAATTTGTTTCATTTTCTTTTATTTAAGATAAAAGTCATAGTTGTAAGTTATCTAATATATATTGAAAATTTTAACCAAAAATGGGTAGACTGTGTAACGTGTAACGTCCGTAACGGAAAATAGCGTTTTTTAAATTTAATAGAATGAATTTTAATAATTTTGTTGTCCGAACTAGCTTTGCAAACAGAGTTTACTATGCACTTTAATCTGATGAAAAACAAAAAACCTTCATTACCCGGACCATACACGGGCCAATTCAGTTGCCCACCTTGAGTGAGTTTTTCGGGTTGCGGCAACCGATTGCAATGTAATTGGGACGGTTGGTACAATGTGGTGCCAACTGAATTCTGTATCAAAACCTTTTGATACGAGCAGCGAGTTGCTGCAACTGATTGTGGTATAGTTGGACAACGCACAACTCGATTGGCACAACTCGTGTACTTTCTTGCTACTGTTTTCGCTGATCGAGTGGTTCAAATGCTGTTCGTTGTATGCAAAACACTTGCAGAGCTCTGCTTGAGGTTCGGGGGTAGGTTTGCCATAGTTGTGCTATAGTTGTGCTATAGTTGTGCATAGTTGTGTACATCTTTGTGGGCGTCTCCCTATCCGTTTTGGTTTTTCTCGCTACTGTTTTTTTTGTTCGCCTGGTATTTGTCTGTTGTTTTGTGCGAAACATTTGAAGATCTTTTGCTGCCTTTCATAAGCGGCGTTGTTTAGCACAAAATAATGGCATTATTGGATATTCAGATTTTCTTTTTGTTATTATTAACAAAATTCAAAATTTTTAAATTTTTTTTCTAAATTTTTGGTTTTTTGTTTGCTTAATATATTTAAATAGACCAGTTAGTTACAATAATTAGTTTATCAATTATTTATAAATGCGGCACTTGCCGACGCCATTTCTCGAGTTTTGCTACGAAGTTGGGTGATCTGATTGCAGCGTGCGAGGCGAAGACCCAATTTGAGTGACAACTGGTTGCCGCAACCGATTGTGCTAAAATCGGCCCGTGTATGGTCTGCATTACACTTTTTTTTTTAATATTAATGGGGAAGTGTGTAACGTCCGTAACGGCAAAAAAATACTCAACATTTTTATTTTAATATTATGAGCTGAAAGTATGTGTTCATAACGTATTTTCACCTGCTGAATCTGAATCTGGGCTTTAAATTGCTCTAGGTTGCCGAGAAGACGAAAAACTTCACCTCAAAGTAAGAAAAGGTGTGTTTAAATAACATGCGATCCCCCAATGCTCGGTATACCCATGGTTGCGCATGTAATTTACCATTTTAAAGCTACATCTAGTTTTAGAATTATCAGCTTTGAGCTTTCATGCACATATTATAAATATTCCAGTTATTGAAACATATCATTATTTTTCTGGTTATTCCAATGATAATACTATAAAAGTAGCTCGAACAGCTGGGTCTATTAAGTATAAGATACAATGTTAAGCAGTAAAATAAATAAATATAAGCTAATATAAGTGTTCGAAATATGTTTATAAGCAACGTATATGTTACAGCATTGAAGTATGTAGTTGCCAGAGAGCAACTCTGTTAAAACTTAATGTTATGAATAACATGATCGGCAAGCTGCATGTTTGCAGCTCTGCATAGTTTTTAGTCACTTTTGATACTTTGTATGACGCACACGAAGTGCTAGTAATAAATATACTTTTACAGGTTATGGGCCCAGACATTGCTGGTATGCGCGTGTGACTCCGTTTGTAAAACTAAGTTTTAATTGATCGTGAAAATTATGTCGTCGATGCATTCTATCGAGAAGGTCGACGATGAAAACTATAATGCTTGGTCAGTTCACATGAAGAGCGTATTAACTCATGCTGATCTGTGGTGTGTCGTTTGCGGGCGTGTAGTAAAGAGGGAGAGCGATGACGCTCAGACAAAGGCCGATTTCGACGCAAAGGATGAGAAAGCACTGGCGAGCATTATGCTGTCCATAAAAGCCTCGCAAATAAACAATGTAAAGCATTGTGAAACATCAGCGAATGTTTGGAACTTATTGCGGGATATTCAAGTGCCGAGAGGACCGGCACGGCGAGTGACATTGCTGAAGCAATTGTTGGCCACAAAAATGAAGGAAGAAGAAAGTATGGTTGCGCATCTTGGCAACTTCTTTGACGTGGTGGAAAAACTCCATGAGATCGAGGTTAAGTTACCCGATGAGTTTTTGTCGATTCTCTTATTGTCCACATTAACCAGCGCATACGAAAATTTCGTAGTGGCAATTGAAACGCGCGATTCCTTGCCGACGCTCAGCGCATTAAAAGTTAAACTTCTGGAGGAAGGGGAAAGGCGCAAGGCAGAGGAGTCAGTGGATGAAGGAGAGCAGAAAATGTTCGGCATGCGCGCACAAGAGAAAACTTCCAAGAATCAGTGCGCACAAAAGATGTTTGAGAAAAATGTTTGCGAAAAACGAAAAAGTCGGGCTGCTGGACGTGCGGCCGGCGCGGCCATATTGTAAATTGCAATTCCAGAGAGCGCAAAGGAAAGACCGAAAGTGATGTCGAAGAGACAAAGAGAGTATTTTCAGTGTTCAGTGCGAGATCGGACAAAAGAGATATGCAAAGTGCATGGTGTTTGGACAGTGGTGCCACAACACACCTATGTAAAGAGAAGGCTCAGTTCATTGAATTAATAGAGTGTAAAGAGCGCATCAGTCTTGCAGGTGACAATTACATAGAAGCAAGCGGTCGTGGTACCGTGCGTTTGTACTGGAAAAATAGTACAGTAGACCTGATCGATGTATTATATGTAAAAGAGCTGCAATGCAACTTTTTATCAGTTGCTAAAGCGAGTAATAAAGGATTTAAAGTGGAATTTCTGGCAAAAAATGCATACGTGAGAGATAAATTCGGAAATATAGTGTTGGCTGCAAAGAAGCAGCAAGATTTGTTCATGATAGAAACAAATATACAAAAGTGGTACGCTGTTAATGCGAACAGCTCACTGATTATGAAATGGCACAGCCGCTTTGGCCATTTGAATTATGACAGCCTGCAAAAAATTATAAAGTGCAACATGGTACACGGCCTGAAAGCAAATCAATGTGAAATAAAAAATCATGAGTGTGTAACATGCGCAAAGAGCAAAATATGTGTAATAAAATTTCCGAAGGCTTCACAATATCGAGCCAAAGATGTGCTAGGGTTGATACACACTGATATATGTGGACCTATGAGCAAGACATCGCATGGTGGAGCAAGATATTTTGCAACGTTCATTGATGACAAGACGCGATTTGTGCACGTTTGTTTTTTAAAGACAAGAGACGAAATATTTTCAAAATTTAGGGAGTTTAAGGCGTATGCGGAAAATCAAACTGGCAAGCGCATAAAGGCGCTCAGGAGCGATAATGGACGCGAGTACTTAAGCCAGGAGTTCGAGAACTACTTGAAGAGCAGCGGCATCAAGAGGCAGCTTACAGTCCCGCATAGCCCGTAACAAAACGGCGTAGCAGAACGTGCCAACAGGACGCTGGTGGAAATGGCCCGTAGTATGCTGGTGCATGCTGGCATTGGCGAGGCTGTAACGGCAGCATCGTACTTGAGAAATAGGGCAGAGACGTCAGCGTTGGCCAATGTGACACCCCAAGAAGCCTGGTCTGGAAAAAAGCCGTGTGTATCCCATTTGAAAGTCTTCGGAGCCAGAAGACAAAGTTCCAGCCGAAGGGAGAGGAGCATATAATGGTCGGCTACTCAGAAACTGCAAAGGCGCATCGTTTATATAACCCTCGTAAACGAAAGGTAATAGAAGCTAGGGATGTAATCTTTTTTGAATCTATTTTGGCAGGGGATGACCATGTAAAGCATCATGATCTGGTACGTGATGCCGAAATCGTGTTGGTCATGCCTCCTGACGCATCGGTGGATAAGGCGTCGGTGGAGCATCAAGTTATGCCAGCTAATGCAACTGGTATTGCCAATACGCCTAATAACGACGAGCTGGACAGCGATGGCAGTGCACACGAGCAGTTCATTGCAGAAGGAGCACGTCTTCTCACTGGAGCAAGCGAGGAGCATGTGCGTCGTGGGCCTGGGCGACCGCAGAAAGTATACACTGGACGGCGCGGGCGTCCACGTTTCAGGTACAGCTACCTAAATGCCATGACGAGAGATGACTTAAATGTACCTGGCAGCTTTAATGAGGCATTGGCTACAAGACATGCAGAAAAATGGAAGTCTTCAATGCAGAAAGAGATCGACAGCCTACGATCTAACAAAACCTGGGCATTGGTCGATTTACCGCAGGGCGAAATGGCTATCGGCTGCAAGTGGGTCTATGCTGTAAAGCGCGACAAGCATGGCAATGTTGAGCGCCTTAAGTCACGGCTGGTCGCAAAGGGTTGCGCTCAGCGCTACGGAAAAAACTATTTTGAGACTTTTTCTCCCGTAGCAAGGTACTCATCGTTCAGGCTGGTGATGGCCATGGCAGTTGAGCATGGCATGTATATGCATCAAATGGATGTGTCGGCTGCATATCTGAATAGCGAGCTAAATGAGACTGTGTACATGCGTCAACCGGAAGGGTTCGTCGATGGAAGTCACCCCAAGCGTGTGCTTAAGCTGCACAAATCTTTATATGGGCTTAAGCAGAGCGGTCGCGTGTGGAATGAGAAGCTGAACAGCGTTCTACTAGACATTGGATTTACACCTTGCACAAGTGAGCCTTGTGTGTACACGCTTCGAGATGACAAGCAGTTCAACATAATCGTTGTGTATGTTGATGATCTCATACTGGCCAGCTCGAGCAAAGATGACCTCATCAGGATCAAAGCGCTTATATCCGATCAGTTCGATGTGGTTGATGGCGACATTCTGACGCATTTCTTGGGAATGGAGATAGAGCGCAATGGTGAGACTGGTGGCATATCAGTGGGACACAAGCAGTATATCCACGATCTGCTACACAAATACGGTATGGAGAACTGTAAGCCAAACGTTATAGCGCTTGAGGCAGGCTTTCAAGTTAAATGCGAAGCTGAAGGATGCCAACAGGTGGATCAGGTCAAGTACCAGACGTTAATTGGTTCACTAATGTATTTGGCTATAACGACTCGTTCCGATATCCTGCACTCCGTCTCGAAGCTCGCACAAATGAATGCAGATCCTCATCAGGAACATGAAGCAAGTGCCAAGCGGGTGCTGCGATATTTAAAGGGTACTGCAGACCTGAGAATGCACTACGAGCGCCAAGCCAATCTATTGCTATATGGATGCAGATTGGGCAGGCGACAGCAATGACCGCAAATCGTTTAGCGGCTGGGCTTTCTTTGCAGCTGGTGCTGCGTTCAATTGGGAATCGAAGAAGCAGAGTATCGTCGCACTGAGTACCACAGAGGCTGAATACGTGGCACTATCATCAGCGGCTAAGGAGGCCGCATACATCAGCAAGCTAGTTAAAGAAATGGGATTTAGTAAGACGTCAGCGATAATGATGTACAGCGACAAACAAAGCGCGCAGTGTCTTTTGAAAAATTCCACATTTCATGCGCGTAGTAAGCATATAGACATAAAATATCATCATGTGAGGGAAATGTATAAGAATAATGTAATTGAAATGAAGTATGTACCCACGGAAAATATGATATCTGATGTGTTAACTAAAATTCTAGTTAGAGTTAAGCATGAAAAATGTATTGGAATTTTAGGCTTACATTAATTATTGTTTACATAATACGTTGAGAAGGAGTGTTCGAAATATGTTTATAAGCAACGTATATGTTACAGCATTGAAGTATGTAGTATGTATATAGTAAAAATGTAACGTCCGTGACGTAACGTCCGTAACAGACAAATAATTAAATTTTTTTTAAACGGGACTACTTATCTAAGCGGTATTGATATGGTCATATATTCCACTTAATTTTTTGTATTTGGACTTTTTTGTTTATTATGCAAAATTCGCTAAAAAAAAATCCGCAAATGCACATAAGTCTCATTTTTTGTAACGTCCGTAACGGAACTTTAGGTAAACATTTTTTGTTTTTAAACAGTAAACCTTTTATTTTAAATAAGGTTTAGAAGTACTCCCACAGAACTACATTTTGCAAAAATTTCATGAAAATATACCAATGTGAACGCCAGCTGTGTCAATTTCTACAAGCAAAGCCCATTTATGTAATTTTATATATGTGTGTATACAAATATAGTATGAAAAAAAAAACAAATAATACTAATAATATTATGGTTCATTTTAAAGCTATTAGGTAAAAGTATAGAGAAAAAATTTTTTTATAATAAATATACACTTTCAAGACGGAGACCCTATTCACAATATACAGCAAATTCCCCTGGGCGACTATTGGCCTTATAGATACAAAAACGGTGGATTTCACCGCAAACGTAATCAATAAGGTAGAATTAGAAGTAATAGATCAAAAGTCAATTATAATACTTTTGAATAATTGTAATAATTATGTGCATTAACTTATTTCTTAAATTGTACCAAACGCACATTAAATGTTTAAAAAAGAAATACCTAAGCAAAGGTAATATTTTAGATAAGACTTAATAAAATAAATAACAAGTAAGAATGCTCTAGTCGAGTATACCCGACTACGAAACTCCCTGTACCCAGGTCTTAAACTTCCAATCATATGTTCGTCTCTTACACATGCACGCACACATACAGAAAGCCGCACACATGCGAGCCACAGCGTACGCAAGGCATTTTAAGTCGTGGCTGTGCTTCTTCTTCCCCTCCTCGCTCCAGTACTGAATCTTGTTCGTTGAATAACTTCCGTGTTTATTATCCGATCGACTTGAAATTTGTACAGTAGATTAAGAGTGATCGAAGTAGTGTACATGCCAAATCCCAAAGCGATATCTTTAAAACTGTGGCTGTCAAACGTTTTGATCGATTTGCGGGGGAACGGGGTAAGATATCAGAGATTGGGAACAAACTTGATCTGCGAATGGTATACAGGAACCTACACTCCAAATTTGGTATCTCTAGCTCCTATAGTTGCTGAGATCGACGCGTTGATACTGACGGACAGACAGACGGACATGACCCAATCGAAATCTCTTTTGATACTGCTCAAGAACATATATGTATACTTATAGGGTCGGAGATGTTTCCTTCTGCATGTTACATACTTTTGCACAAATCCAATACCCTCTTTTTACCCATTTTATGGGTTGCTAGCTGCAGTTGATCTGCATCCTCAGCATGTCAACAAAAACTTTGTGACAGTGCGGAAAAAACAAACCAAGAAGCGCGCAAATAATAAGAACAAGCATGTTGTTGGTGTTGCTTCTAACTGTACTGGTCTGGAGGTAAGATATTTGCATGTTGATAAATTTTCAACGCAAACCGGAATTGCTTCCAAATCGTTTCGCCAATTCCAAAAAACCACCAGTGAGTGACGCCAGTAGCGTCAATACTAGTCTTGTTGTAGCAACTTCGGATCTACAACAGCACAACAACAGCACTGCTGCCTTTACCTAAGTGTGGCATTTTCATCACCCGCTCTCGTTTTGCATATCTCCAAGACGCTTTATTACTTTTTGATAAGGCCTTTGCTCTCCGCGCGATTGCACTTGTTATCGCTTGGATTGTTCGGTGCTCTGGAACTCTTTGCTGCTGCTACAGTGCATACTTCGCATTCTACGCCAGTTTGGCCCCTCGTCAAACGCTCGCTTTGGTTTTCGCATAACTTAACGGTGCCATATACATTGGCGTCACTCCCGTGGGTACCTGCACCTGCTGCTCATCACATGGACGATCAATTAAGCCTTCGCATCTATTATCAAAATATTTCCAGAATGCGAACCAAGTCGCAATGCTGAGTTTTTTGACGTCAACACCTTTCATGTCTTTCGTAAAGACAGAGGCTGTTAAGCTTCAGCGCTCGAGAGGTTAAGGTGTTATTGTGGCTGTGCGGCGAAATTTGCGAAGTTGGCTGCACGCCTTGCCAATAGTGATTCTACGCTTGATCAGTTGGCTGTTTTTGTGAGCGGTGACATTGACACTATTTGCATTTGCGTGTCATATATACCTCCAAACAGCGCTTTTGATCTGTATAAGGCGCATGTAGACAACGTTATTAGTCTTCACCAGGTCCTGGAAGACCACCAATTTCTCTGTGTTATGGGAGATTTCAACCTTGGCAAAATTATATGGTCTCCGTTTCCTAATAACTCTACTTATTTGCCTTCTAATGTACATCACCCTCATGAAATGATGGTGGTTGATGAATTTTGTAGTATGAGATTAACCAAAATTAATTCTAACTTCAATTTCTTACATAAGATATTAGACCTTGTTTTTCTATTGTAAAGTCGATGGTCACCATGTAAAGTCGACGTGTTCACAAAATAATAACACTGGCACGTCTGTGCCTTTTGGGTTCAGTTTTTACAATGTTTTATTTAATATCAATATATGCTTATAGCTAAAAAAGCGTGGCTGCGCTGCCGGCTACTCCAGCAGCGGAGCGGCTGCCTATATGTATATGGCTTATACCCTCTAGTTCTACTGGTATGAATACGTATTTTTCCGAGCTGAATTCATGGCTTACCATTCACGTACGCATTACTTCGACAAGCGACGTTGCATTACCATTCACCTATGAATTCATAGCTAAATAGTAATGCATGAATTCCTTTATGAAACTAGCCAAGTTGCTTGCAAAGTGTCACCCATGAATTCATGGAATACTATTCACGAGTCGTTTACGTGTCTGCCTTACCGCGGACAACTGAACTCCTAGATTACCCTTCAAATATACTACACCTCCCTTTTTAAAGAAATGACGTAATATACATATGTAGTCATTTAGAGAGCGTTAAAGTTGGTATAAAAATTTTGAACTTAATAGTAATGAATTTTTTTTTGTTTTGTTTTTTTTTTTGTGTGTTTTTGTATTTTATTTTATAAGTGTTTTAAAAATGTATAAAAAGTGTAATTAAAAATGTATAAAATATATAAAGTGTATTAAAAATGTGTTATCTCTATTTATTAAAAAATTTGTGTTCATTGATAAAATTTTTATATATTATATATTTTAAAAAAAAATAATTTTTTTTTTTTTGTATTATTATTATTAGGTTGATCAGACCCGTTATTATTTTTTCATGAAACGTTTCATTGAATATATATTTTTAACCTATCCTTATGTACTTTTTGTTTCTTATTCTTACTATCTTTAATGAAAATGTTATCATTATCTTCTATTTTCTCTACTATATATGGTCCTAAATATACTGGGTCTAAATTGTACCCTGTTTCGTTTCTAATAAGTACTTTATCTCCTACTTTTAAATCAAAATTCTTAGTATTTTTTTCATATACTAATTTCCTGTAAGCCTTGGCTTTTTCTAACATAATTCTAGCTCTTTTGTATACTATTTCTAATCTAAACTTTATTTCCTTAGAATAGTCATCTAAATTGTAAATAAGATCTACGTAATTAGTTTTGTTTAAATCTATGAACTGTTTTGGTAGTCTGCCAAATACTAGTTCGTATGGACAATACTCATGCGTTACTGATGGTGTCGTGTTGAAGCAATAAGTGAAATATTGAATCCAGACATCCCAATCAGTTTTGTCTGCAGAGATGTATGAACGAATGTAGTAGTAGTATTCAGTATTCAGTAGTAGTGTATTTTTATTTTCGCTAGCGTTCTTGTTATGCCGCTATGACCTCCTTGAATTGGGTCGTCATGGTTTGTAGACAATATTTGTTGCATCTCTTTTTCATCTTTTATTTGGGTCACCGGCTGGAGTAGCGCTACTCTTAAAGATTTTAATATTTTATTGCCCATATTTTTAAAAGAATCTATTGAAACGGATTCAAAGATCTTTTCGCTCGGTGCCACTTTGAGTTGGCAGATTTTTAATATACCGGCTTCTGTTTCAAGCCTTTGGAAGAACTGACCTAAGTCGAGGATTCCATTAGTATATAAATCGCTAACTTCAATTCTTGCGATAATTTTATTTCCATGTTTAAATAAACATTTAGATTCTGTTATGCGCAAGGTCACTACTTTTCGTACTTCATCATTTGTAATGGCTTCATGTACGTTGGGCTTAGATACATTTTTATGACTTTGCCTTGGCAAAAGTTCACAATTTTCTACTGTACAGTTTTTATTTTGTCTACTTTGTCGCCTGGTAATGACTTTCAGGACTTTATGTTGCATATCTTTGAGTTCTTTTATATTAATACGCGAAAGTGCGTCTGCTACGAAATTATCTTTACCCTTTAGATACTCTACAGTAAAATTATATTCCTCTAGTTCAAGCCTCATACGTGTTAATTTAGAACTTGGATTAACCATAGAAAATAAATATGTAAGTGGTCTGTGGTCAGTTTTGACGGTGAAATGTCTACCATAAATATATGGTCTGAAATGTATTATTGCCCAATGAATTGCTGCTAGTTCTTGCTCAGTAATACTCTTGTTACTTTCTCCCTTGGTGAATGATCTGGATGCGTATGCAATTGGAAGTTGGAGTCCGTTGTGGTTTTGAGTTAAAACCGCTCCACATGCTTGCTTACTCGCATCCGTTATTATACAACATTCTTTTGTGAAGTCTGGGTATTGTAACAGATTTGGCTTAATGAGTTGAGATTTTAGATGTAAAAATGCATTCTGACAATCATCTGTCCATTCAAAAGGGACATTTTTTTTACTAGTTATGTGCCGTGAATAGTCGGCGAAGTTTTTAATAAAGCGTCTATAATAATTGCAAAATGCAACAAAACGTCTAGCGCTGTCTGCGTCATGCGGTACTGGGTAATTTTTAATGACGTCGTATTTCTTGTCGTCAGGTAAGATTCCTTTATCTGTGCATTTGTGTCCCAAAAATGTGACTTGTTAATTACAGCATAATTCATTGTTTAAATTCACTTTATAATTGTGACATCTTCCCCTTCTACTTACAATTAAATTTTACTCGTATATACATACTTTACGGCCTACTTATAGTAATATTTGCGATTTTGATTTTTATACTATGTTCCCGAAGGGAAAAATAGTATATTGGGTTTGCGAAATTTCCGTCTGTCCGTATGAACGCAATTTTTTTGCCTTTATCTTTAAGCTAGAGCAACCAAATTTGGTACACATGTTGGTGTATATCGTCAATTTATAAAGTGTCAAGATCTGCATCAAAAATTTTTGGATCCCCCTGCCCGTTCCTACTTGTTCTCATTGTAACTTTGAAGAAATTAATAATTGTATCTCTGCTATTAATTGGAATCAAGTCTTATCGCATGTCAGTTTGGTGGCCTGTTATGTTGTGTTTTTGTAATGAGCTGCAGCTATGAACTGAGCAGAACAGCAATATTCAATATTGTCAGAATCCAATCGCAATAGAAATAGGATGTTTAGATCTTAGAGAACTTTTGTGTTTATTATTTGAATATTAAGTTTATTAGTATCTGAAAATTGAGTATGTTAAGCTAGATCTAGAATAACCAGAAATTCCATTGACATTGGTTCAATAATAAAAATAAATTTTCGACCTGGGTACAGGGAGTTTTGTAGTCGGGTATATAGTCGACAATAGCATTCTTAGTTGTTCATGTTGATCTTGCATATCAAACTTTATTTTATTTGTTATAATTGCCTTTTTGGCATAATCTATTATGGAATAAGAGTCTCCCAAGAATTCTCTTCCTAATTGATTATCATAATTTTTAGAAAAATTATGAATGTAAAATTTTTGGTTGGGCAAAGTTTAATAGATTTTAGATAAATACTTTGCTTTAGTTGCATAATACCGTTTATGGTATGCACATCTAAATTGGTGTCTTTGACTAGGAACTTTAAAAAATTTTGCTTCATAATCTTAATCGACTATCCCGTGTCGATTATACATTTAAGCTTAATATTATTCATAGTAATTATTAGAAATGGGTTTCCTGACTTTCGTCCTCTGTTTCTGAGTCCGAGGCAGCTTGATGAAAATTTTCTACGTCCATTTTCATATGGCTTCTTTCACGTTGTCTCTTAATGGGTTGGTTAGGAGCAGCAGAGCTATGCCCTTGCTGATGATTAAGTGGATTTTGGTTCCTACTCTCGTCAAGTTTCTGTTTAAACTCTTGGTGTTGCTGATTGCTTTCTGTTTGATGAGGTTTAGTATTGTTATAATTATTATGTGTATTATTATTATTGGGGTTTGAATTTTGATAATTATTTCCATAATTTCCACGGTTGTCATTGTTGTTATATTTCTGTGAGGTTGACGGACTGTTGGAATTGTTTTGAGATTTGGACTGATTAGAATTTATTTTAATTTTTCGTTCTATCGGACATAATGGTTTCATACACTCCTTCTTGTTGGACAATGTGACAAATTTGACTTGTAGTTATGTCGTCCCTAGCTAAAGTCATAAATAGCCTATCTGGAAGTTTGCGCATAATTACATTTTTAATAGTATTTCTCATTGCATTTGTATGCAACGTTGTGTTCATTTGATTGTTTTCTAGCTTTAACTTGTTCGCAATAGTTTTTGACTTATATTCTAATTCTTCTACGAACTTACGAGTACTCCCGTGGAATAGTGTGTTGTAGTCTTCTTTGCAGTTCCTCGAAAGGTGTCTGGATTTTGAATTTAACCTCATCCTTACTAATTACCGAAATATTAAGATATAAGCAATTTACAATTTATTTTAAAAATTAATTTTGCCGCACAATTCGTCATTGTTTACCTTTTCCCTAGTTCATCGATAAACATTTTGAGATCGATATGAAAATACTAAAAAATTCCGGGGCGAATGGCATCATATTAAAAATATGACGGATTTGTCATTTTTTTTCTTATGGGATTTTCTACAGGAAAAATGTGTCATATTTCCAAAATCAAAAAAATGACGAAAAATGTGGAAATATGATGTAGTGGAAACAGGCTATAGTGTGCAATTTGACTACTTACGTCAACCGTAAGAAATACACAAAATAGCGTATCACAGTATTCCCTCCCGTAGGATAGTTGAGATAGTTGAGCGACGTGACTGTTCCTTGTGTAGGCCTATGAAAATGTCTCTCCCAACTCATTTGACTTTGACTCCCATTTCCCGCCCGTGGCGACGCGTAGGAATGCATTTTCTAAAATCAATTGGCATTTGAAGCCAATTCCAAGAATAATACTAAGAATACAGACTAAAGCTTTTCAACAATTTTACGCCCGTAGTATTGCCCGCAAAGTAGAGAGGTTTTTATTAATATTTCGAAATTAGTATGAAGCCATTCGCATGAAAAACGAAAATGCCGAGTTCCAGATTTCGTCTCTTTTCTGTGGGCATGCATATTTCAAAACCGGTAGCACATGTGTCGAATTATTTAACGTGGTGTTAGTTTTGAATTAATTGGATGATAAACAGAAAAAGTGTAAGATGAGTTTGAAGTTAATCGGACAATCGTCAATCGGACGATCGGACAATCGAGCCTATTATGTGCGAGTGTAGAACCTTGAAATGAGTTTGAAGCAAATCGCATGAAAATTATTTTTTAAATTTTCCAACCATGGGGTGAATATCCCAAAAGCGCTGATACACGTGTCGAATTATTTTACGTGAAGAGCTTTGAAAATGAATTTGAAGGTGATCGGACTAAAATTACACTTTCGTTTATATAACCATGAGACAAAATCGGTGAAATGTGTGTCAAATTAATTTTTGTGTAGATCGTTAAAAATGAGTTTGAAACCGATTGAATGGTAAGCAAAAAAGTTTCATACAACAGTTTTGCGCGATTTTCCACGCTTGTGGGTGGAATTTTCCAAAATCCCGTCTTAGCGTGCACTTTCATCATCGATGGAACCTATTGTGAAAATTTCAGCATCGTAGCACTTACAGACCTATTGTGAAAATTTCAGCATCGTAGCACTTACGGTTTAGGCTGTGCGGTGATTGCCAATCATTCAGTCAGTCAGTCAGTCTTATATATTCTTGGGGATATTTGAATAAAAAAAAGAAAACTTTTTTCGTTGATCTGTCAACTTAGACTAAATTCAATTACAATTGTTCTTTTTACTCCCTGTACCCATAAAATGGGTAAAAAGGGGGTATTGGATTTGTGCAAAAGTATGTAACAGGCAGAAGGAGACATCTCCGACCCTATAAAGTATATATATTCTTGATCAGTATCAAAAGAGATTTCGATTTGGCCATGTCCGTCTGTCTGTCTGTCCGGATGAACGCGTCGATCTCAACAACTATAAGAGCTAGAGACACCAAATTTGGAATATAGGTATACCATACGCAGATCAAGTTTGTTTTCGATCTCACATATCTCCCCCCGTTCCCCCGCAAATCGATCAAAACGTTTTACAGCCACAGTTTTAAAGATATCGCTTTGGGATTTGGCATGTACACTACTTGGGTCACTCTTAATCTACTGTGCAAATTTCAAGTTGATCAGATAATAAACACGGAAGTTATTCAACGAACAAGATTCAGTACTGGAGCGAGGGGGGAAGAAGAAGCACAGCCACGACTTAAAATGCCTTGCGTACGCTGTGGCTCGCGTGTGTGTGTGTATGCTTTGTGTATATGTGCGTGCATGTGTAAGAGACGAACATATGATTGGAAGTTTTAGAACTGGGTACAAGGAGTTTCGTAGTCGGGTATACTCGACTAGAGCATTCTTACTTGTTTTCTTTCTCTTTGGGAATGGTATTTGTATTAACTTATCTCTTAAGTGCGAGCGTCCACGATCGGTGATCTTGTCTGCATTTCCTGTGATCATTGCCAACGCTTTTATCTTGACCGCGTAGCTGGTCATCAGGACAAGAAGACTGAATACCAATATGGAACCACTTATTAGGTCCATGGTGTTGAAAGTCACTTTCAGCAGGTCTATTGTATGAGTGTTATCCAGGTGCAATTCCTTTACCATTATCTCCTCGATTTTTCGGATAGCTTCGTTGGGTTGGAGGATTGCTGGGAGTGGTTGGTAATCTGTGCTACTTTTGGCGACAAATGTTTGCCCGTTTATTTCTATTGTTGAGTTGGAGAATTTATTTAAAAACGTTCCGCTCAGGTTCGTCGGCTTCTCATCCATGTATAGGGTACCTGTGAATTGGTTCAGGGGTATCATGGCGGGCTGAATGCTCTCTATTCTGGAGATGTGTTGATTATTTATTTTGGTGCAAGTTGTTGGTTTCCCGGTCAGTAGGCACGGTAAGCAAGTTGAGTTACTAATATCTATTATATTACTAGTTTAACATATTTTAATATTATTATTAGTTTTAAATTTGAAATTCATAATTACATTTTCACTTTCTATTTTATTAACAAAATTTCCGTTTTTTACGGGTCTTACAAGGATCTCCTCACAAAGTTCTTTTTCCGTTATTGGAATTTTGATAATGTAAATTAGAGTAGATCCGCTACTTGTTATGTAAGGGTCAGCGATTTGCATTGCTTCTTTTAAGTTTACATATGGTATCTGGTCAATATCTATTATTTCTTTTACTTTTTTATTTTCTGCTCGCTAAGAATATGTGGGTTGCTGATATCGGCTTTTGCCCACTGTATGTCATGATTGAGGTTGAGAATTTCATCTTTTAAAATTTGTATTTGGTACATCAGTATCATACTAATGTCTCTTTGAGCATTGCCTTCGTATTTTGTGCTGTTTGCTAAATTTTGTGTTACTCTAGTCATATTATTTATTCTCTCTATTATAATCCTATTTATAATGACCTGATTGTTAATGTTTTGTAGAACATTGTTAACTTTGCTTTGATTATTTGAAAATCGCAATGGTCCGGAGATCCTGCTATCCACTTCCATGCTGTACCTAGAAGTTCTATGTGCCCTTTAGTTCGTTTTTTGACTACTAGTTTCTGATCTCAGATTCAGATATCTCCCCCCGTTCAAAACGTTTTACTGGCTAAAGGCTATTAATATAGTCTGTGAGAGCTTCTCCTCCTGTATCTTCGTTTTCATATGCGGCTTCGACATACCCTTCTTCTGCAGACAACAGGAAGTTTCTTTGTCTCTTATCTATCTATCTATTATGTAATGGTCTTTTTCCAGTAAGGTCATTAAACGGTCGGTTCATGTAATTTACTCGTCGTGTTAATATACTGTGGTCTACCTCTATCAGTTCAGGTTTCGGAGCGGGTTTCGGGGCAGTCGGATGTTGGATCATTGATGGCATGTTGCCAGAGGGACGACTAAATATTGAGTTGTTACTAGGTTGTTGTGAGTCATATGGCCGTGATACCTGAGGCACATGCGCTAAGTGTGGAAAGAATTGCAGTCCAGATGCGTATTCAATTGGCCGCGGTGGATTTCTTCTCATTGGAAGTGGCGGTGCTTGATGGGCAGTAGTTCTTCTAGAAGTTCTCCGACTACTGTTGGCATAATTTTACCCTAAATATTCGCATAACTGAAATGCTTCTGGCAGATACCCTTCATACCTAGTAGCCTGGGTAGGTCACCATTTAAGCCCCTGATAAACGTGTCCGACGCCTTGTCTCTATAACACTTTTTAAATAGGTCCATTGACTCCCGACTCATTTCCATGCATGTCATTTTATTAAAAATAAGTGAAAGATGAGAGAAAATTTTCTGATAAAACTCGGGTACCGTTTGGTTCCCTTGTATCAGAGACGTCCTTTGATACTCTAGGGTGCCGGTGTCCCGTTTATCGGCGTAATGTGTGGTCAAACATCTTGAAATTGCAGTTCAGTTTAGTGGTGTGTTGTACGATTGGAGAACCTGATCTGCGTTTCCAACTATTTTATTCCTAGTTACACTCAGCATTCCATAGTATTTTGGTGTCCCAATTAAACTGTCATTAACCTTTAGTACTTGTTCTACGCTTTTTTTCCATGAGCTAAATTCTCCAGGCTGACCAGAGAATTCCCTTAAGCATTTGACTACGTCCGGGATATTATCTAGGTCTGCTAGATTCGTAGGGCTTACGTTTATTTCTTGGTCTACTAATATCTGAGCTACTCGTTGTGCAAGCTCTGCACTACACTTTGTATCTGGTTCTGCAATTCTCTCATGTTAATTTGCGCTGGTGGACTTGTATCGTTGACATTGTTGTTACCCAAGAGTTGAGCAGGTCGTAAATTATTCGGCTGGGCGATTTTAAGACCATTTAAGTAATTAATATGTAGGTACTGATGTTTATCTTCAAAAATTTCAATGCATGCGATGCCTTTCCACAGCTACTTGAGGCGCTTTTCCTTCGGCTTTTTCCCGCGATGTCCTTGCAGCCACTTGTGGTGCTGAGAGCGATCCTGCACTGCTTTGCGTACTTCTGGATCGTTCGCCAACAGATTTTTTTGTTTAACAACCACTTGGGGTTTAATTAAAAAAAAATCCGGCAGCCACTTGAAGTGTCTTTGGATGTCACTGTTTTCGCGAAGTTTCTTATTTGACAAAAGCGTATTAAGCTATACGCGACCGAAGGAGGAAGGACTTTACACGACGAGGCCCCACGTTAGGCGCCAATTAATATTGTTGTGGATATTTGAATAAAAAAAATAAAACTTTTTTCGTTGATCCGTCAACTTAGACTAAATTCAATTACAATTGTTCTTTTTAACGTTACCTCAACTTGCTATCGGCGACGTTGGCAGCGCAGTTGCACCCGGATGCGTCGAGCCTATGCTGAGGTACATGCTGACACGTTGATTCCCACGGGAAGTGCAATAGTCGAGGGAAAATATTTAAATCAATGTTTGAGTACAAGTAAACAAAAAACCCATAACGAAAATTTGGTCATCAGGATAGCACCCCCTATAATATTTTCAATTTATTTAAGGCATTAATCAATTAAAGTTTTTTTATACTTATTTTTCATATTTTGAATATATTTAAGACAAAATTAATAATGTGTAGTGGAAACACGACTGCTCGAGGAGATGCTGAAGAGGATGGAGACTCCGGATGCCGCACCCACCACATCCGATGGTGCAGGTTGGCTCAATGGAGTCAAAATTCTCAGCTGCCAGACGACCCCACCCTGGAGTGGGTCTCTCAAACAGTCGCCTCAATGGCCGCCCCGTGGAAGCGCGCCAAGCTGGAGGTAGTGGACAGAAAAAGTATTCCGTCCGTACCAAAGGCAAAAGTGCTTCTTCCGAGGTTGGTGCCTAAAGAGCAGGCTCTTAAATTACTCAAATGGCAGAATCCTAATGTGCCCACCAATCATTGGCAGGTCATTCTTGTCGCTAAGCCCATTAAAAGGGACAGCACATGATCCTGCAAATTAGCAAGGAAGCCAAGGATCTGCTTTATCCTAGGTACGGGAAGATGGCGTGGGGCGTGGGTAGCGTATACCTGCGTCTCAAGAAACGCCACCGCCACGACAACAATGACAACACGCTGATGGCTGGTGAGGTGGAGCAAGACCTGGGCCTTGTGTCAATGATGGAAGCTACCCACAGCCTGGAAATCGTGGAAGTGGCCACAGAAGCCACGCCCGAGGACCCCAAAAATTGAGGACAACGAGGATGGCGACACGACGTTGGTAGTCGAGCCACCGCGAGCGGAGGAATCCAGCAGCCATGCAGTTATAGGTCCTCCAGCTCAACTAACATAAGAGTAAGCTAGCGTCGGCGGAGATCCTTACAGCCCTGGAGCAGGGGTCCGCCGATGTTGCTTTAGTCCAGGAAACTTGGTTGGCAGCGGGCAACTTAGTGGCCGGGCTAAAGTTCACTAACTTCAAAACGCTCCACCCGACAACAGTAAGTAGGAACAGAACAGGTATCCTAGCAAGGAAAGGCATCTGCGCTTACCTTATGTCTAATAACAGTACTGGTGAACTCACTGTTGTAGCGCTGGAAGGTGACAAGGATGAGCCCACGCTCATAGCGTCCTGTTACATGGCGTAGGACAGGGAGGCACCACCCGATGAACTCAGGAGACTGATCGCGGAGGCAGGCCTGCGGTAGCAGCCCCTTATTGTCGGGACGGACGCTAACGCTCACAATACTGTGTGGGGCAGTCCGGACATCAACGACAGAGGTGAGTCTCTTCTTAACTTTATACTTCAATATAGCCTAAGGATAGAAAATGTTGGGGGTGAGCCTACATATGTGGGACTCACGTTTTCCAATAACCTAGAACTTACACTTGCAGCCGGGAATAGTACAGAAGTGACGGAATGGAGGGTTCTTGATAAACATTCTTTCTCATGTCACAAGTACGTCCAATTCAAGGTGCAATTCGACTATACTCCTCCTCAATGTGTATACAGAAACCCCCGGAACACAAACTTGGAAAAATTTGAAACAACGTTGGGAAGAAGGATACCCACACCACCCACAATCTCATCAAAAAATGATATAGAGAGGTCCCTGAAGACTCTGACACATCACCTCATGACGGCGTACCACACCAAATCATCAAAAAGCAAAAGGTGGACCAGGCCACCCTGGTGGACTCCAGAGCTAAAAGCACAAAGCAAAGATGTACATGATCTCTTCAAGCTTGCAAAACAAGCCGAAGAAGAGATTAACTGGGACGAGTACACTTCCTGGTAGCTATTATAGAAAAAGCCCATCACCACCAAGAATACGCACCGGAAGCATTTTTAGACATCTCCGGCGCATTCTTTTACGAATCAACTGAAGCGGTAATGCGAGGCATGACAGCCACGGCATCCCACTCTGCAATACACTCGTGGATACAGAACCTGTTGAGCTGCAAAAGAATCAAAGCCGAATGGAACCACCACCATAACAAAGGAAGCTCATGGAGGCACGCTACAAGGCGGAGTCTTGTCTCCCCTGTTATGGAATCCAGTGGTGGACAAACTACTTCAAAAATTCTACAGGAACGCCCCAAAGATAACTGCCTATGCGGATGACATAAACATTATTATCACGGGAAAATGGCCATGGGCCCTCAGCTCAGTCATGGAATACACGTTACAGGAAATTCTAAAATGGGCCACCGAAGCCGGACTTAGCATCCATGCGGAAAAGACGGACGTCATTCTCTTTACTAAGAGATACAAGGTACCGTGGTGGAACCCGCCAAAGTTGAACGGAATACCGCTCATGCCAAAAACGAACGTAAAATATCTCGCAGTAGTCCTGGACAGCAAACTGACATTTAGACTCAATGTTGAGGAAAGGGTGAAAAAGGCAACAGTCGCGTTTTACGCAGCGCAGAAGATGCTAAGTCGTACTTGGGGACTGTCACCACGACTGATGCATCGGATCTACATCTCAGTAGTGCGACCGATACTACTATACGGCGTCCTGGTATGGTGGCACGCCACGAAAAAGACCACATACCGGAAACTGATGGAAAGGACCCAGCGACAGGCACTTGGCTGTATCACGGAGGCGTTGAGGTCCATTCCAACCAAGGCACTCGAAACACTACTGTGTGTCAACCCCCTGGACATACACGCGCACCTACTTGCAACGAGGACTGCCCAACGTCTATGCGCATCGGGAAACATGGCACTTCAAAGTTTTGGACACAGTTCGATTGGTAGGGAGATGCAAAGTAGCACGGACTACATGACTCCTCGAGCTAATTTCAAAGAAACGCAAACGTCAATGGGACCAGAAGATTGGTGTACTGAACTAGACCAACACGCCAACACGGATGGCTCAAAAATGGATGCAGGAGTAGGTGCGGCACTGTATTTTGCAGAACCAGAAATAAGGTTGCCGCACAAGTTGCCCGACTACTGCAGCATATTCCAGGCGGAAGGCTTCGCAATAAGGAAAGCAACAGAAGTAGCTCTATCCACAACAACTATGAACGAGCGAATAAACATATTCGTAGACAGCCAAGCTGCTATAAAATCATTGCGGGCGTCCTCCATTTGTTCCAAAAATGTCCTGGCAAGCAGGGAGGCTTTAGATAATCTAAGCACTGCTAGAACGGTGCATATCTATTGGGTTCCCAGCCACCGGGCACGCGCAACACTAAGACATCGATACTGCAACAAACACTGGCTCGCATCACTAGAGGAAGCGGCCAGACACACTCCCAATGCGCTGCTGGCATTTGCCAAGCGCACACGAATCCTACAGGATCAACAAGCCTCCTAACGACCTTCAGTATCCGGCGACACTAAGGACCTGCTCGGTCTATATAGGATATGTGGTGGTCAACCGGTTCTACCATACCTAACTAAATAAAAGTTCTACATAAATTAAACAATATACAAATATATACTGTAGATTACACAGATAACATAAAAGTGAAGTTCTGAGTAAGGAAGTAGAACTAGCATTACATATTAAATTATAAAGATTGTTATAATTAGAACATATGATACGAAAAGGGTTATGGATAGCATAGTTAGTGTAACAAGCTTGAAGACAAAGGGGAAGAAAGTTTCTGGAATTTCTGATCGGAACTGCAAAACTAATCTGGCTAATTAATTCAGAAGAATCAATTTCTCCTTTAATTAGTTTGTGTAAGAAAAGTACACCAAGCATGGTTCTTCGATCAGAAAGAGAAGGAAGATTAATTAGTAAAAGTCTACTACGATAATAAGGTAAGTGAGTATTAGAATTCCAGTTAAGACCCCGGAGTGCAAAGAGAAGAAATTGCTTTAGAACCGATTCTATTCTATCCTGATAAACCTTGTATTGGGGATACCAAATACAAGACCCCTATTCAAGAATAGATCGAACAAGAGAAGTATATAGAGTTTTAGTAATGTAAGGATCGTTAAATTCTTTAGACCAACGCTTAATAAAACCCAGGACACCAAAGGCACGATTAACGGTGGAAAAGATATGTTTGTCAAACTTAAGCTTGGAATCTAAAACGATACCCAAATCAACCGACTCAATTCGAACAAGTGGCTTACCATTAAGAATATAACTGTTAAAAAAGGCATTCGCCTGAAAAAGGACATTACTTTATATTTACCACAATTAAGATTTAATAAACTTACCCGACACCAGGCTTGAAAACTGTCCAGATCAGTTTGCAACCTTTGACCAGATAAGAAATCAGTAGATGACAGACAAAGTTTAACATCATCGGCATACATCAGCACACGAGAGTGAATTATGACAGAACGAAGTGTAAGATATTTATAAATATCATACGAGTATACAATTGCAAATATTACAATTAGTATTGAATTAAAGATATATGTACATTAAGTGTAAGCCAACAGAGGACTACCCATAATACAACGGGTAAGCTAACAGCCTGGCAATGCCAAAGGGAGAAGAAGAAGAGCAAGCGTCACTACGAGTCCGATTCAAGAAGAGAGTAGATCACGCTGTAATGATTTAGAAATTAACAAAGTACGAATTGATTAAATAATAAAGTATAAAGACTAATTTAACTAAACAAATGATCAGAGTGTGTTTGTGTTTTACCCTTACAATAATCAGAAGTAGTACAAAATCAATTAAAATCGCCTACTAAGCAAAATATATGTATACATGCAAAGCGGTACTCGAATACATACGCAATTGATTGACAGTAAAGCACATACAAAATTTGAAAAATTGAGTGAACAAGACTATGAAAAATATACAGTGGACGGTATTAAGCGCCTCCTGAAGACATACAATCGACCAGTAAATGTAAACAAAAGTGAATTAATTCAACGATTGATCGATGCTCGCAAAGCTGATAAAATGATTAGAAGTTTGAAGCCAGCCAAATTTATCAATTAATTGCACTAAGCGCAAGGACCTGGGTCAACGTGGAAGTCCAAAGACTAATAATCCGTATGTAAGGTCTATAATATTTATATTCTTAAATAAATCCAATCATACCACACCTCCTTTAGAAACATTGCTTGATACTGGTAGCCCAATTTGTTTGATTTGCGAAGAACACGTACCAATGGAATATATTGAAAATTACTCTTTTGTTAAAAACTATTATGGAATAAACAATAGTAAGCTTAATATTATTGGAAAAACTCAATGTAAAATCATATTTGAAAATGAAGTATTTAATAAAGATTTTTTTGTTGTACCAAATGAAACAATGCAGTGTTCGGCTATATTAGCGGCAGACTTTTTGGAAAAAGAAAAATTCATAATTATCAAAGAAAGTAAAATAAATTCAAATGTAAGTACAATGAAAAGAAACGACAGCGAAATAGAAAATAATGAAAACGATTTAGTAAAAGTAGTATGCGACATAAATCAAACAAATGAAAGTAAAAAGACGAGGCAAGTAAATAATCAATGTAAGAACAATGGTGTGGTATTAGATATACAAATTAATAAAAATATGTCCGAGATGGAAAATGAATGTCTTAGTATAATGGCTATTGATGTAAAAAATGAAGATTTCTGTCCAATTATTAAAAATTCTAGTATCCATATAAACGATATTACAACATTACAAATTATATTTCAACAATATTATCTTAAAAATACTCGTCCCGAAAAACCAGAAACTAAATGTGAATTAAAAATAATACTTAACAATGAAAAACCTTTTCACTACAAGCCACGAAGATTGTCATACAAAGAAAAAGAGCAAGTGCAAGAAATTATAGACGATTTAGTAAAAAAAGGAATAATACGGCCTAGTCAGTCATGCATACTCAGCATCACCAATTGTATTAGTTAAAAAGAAAACAGGAGATATTCGATTGTGTGTAGATTATAGGACATTAAACAAAGTTACATCTAAAGACAATTACCCATTACCTTTAATCGAAGACTTAATTGATAAACTAGCAAACAAAAAAAAAATGTACACTACTAGATCTGAAAAGTGCGTTCCACCAAATAAAAGTTCAAGAAGAATCAATTAAATACACATCATTTGTAACGCCTATGGGACAATTTGAATACACTAAAATGCCATTTGGGTTAAAAAATGCGCCAGCGACTTTTCAGCGGTTTGTAACCAATGTATTTGATGATATGATCAGAGCAGGTAAAGTAGCTATATATTTAGATGACATAATGATAGCTTCTAAATCAGTCAAACAACATCTGAGTACACTTACAGAAGTTTTTCAAAGATTAACAATGAACAAATTAGACTTAAGGTTAGATAAATGCAAGTTTATGGAAGAAAAGTGTGATTACTTAAGGCCTGTTTAGACACACTGGCAGTAGGCCGAACATTCGACCAATTTTGCTGCCAGACATGTGTAAACACCTGCCAGATAGCCTGCCAGAACATTCCGGCAACCTTTTCAACAGAGGCTGCCAGAACTTATTCGCCCATGTGTAAACACCAAAAAAAAAAAAACATCTGACAGCTTTTCGACAAAAATTTTTATCTGGCATTCCTGTTGACCAGAGCTTTTTGACAATTGTACATTTGTGACGAGAGTTAGTGCGACACAATGGATGAAATCAAATGTTCTGAAGATACCCAAATTGCTACAGTGGATGGGCAAATATTTTATTGGTTTATTTATAATATACTAGCAGGTAATATCCCGGCCTTGCCCGGGGATATTTAGATGAAAATGCATTTTTTTTCTTGAATTTGACTACTTTCGTCAACCGTAAGAAATACAACTAAACAGTTGAGCCACATGACTAATGTTTTCAGTGTAGGGCTATGAAAATGTCTTTGAAAAAAAAAAAATAAACAACAAAAAAAATGTCCCACTCATTTGTCCTTGACTTCCATTTCCCGCCCGTGGCGACACGGAGTAGATTTTCCGAAATCATTTGGCATTTTAAGCCAACAATAATACTAAGAATCCAAATTCAATCTTTCCAACTGTTTTCCGCCCGCTATCTTGCCCGCAAAGTACCGAGGTTTTTGTATTTATATTTGGAAATTAGTATAAGGCCACGTGTATTTTTCGAAACTGGTAGCACATGTGACGAATTATTTAATGTGAGGTGCTTTGAAAATAAGTTTCAAAATGATTGAATGATAAACAGAAGTTTGAAAATGAGCTTGAAGTCAATTGGATGATAATCAAAAAAATGTCAAACAACAGTTTTCCACGTATTTTCCGACCTTAGGGATAGATTTCCCAAAATCTTTGGACACCGCGCCTATTATGTGTTTGGGTAGAACCTTAAAAATGAGTTTGAAGCCAATCACATAAAATTTAAAAATGTCGAGTGACAGACGTTTCCACAAATTTTCCGAGCATTGGGCTGAATTACCAATAATCGGTGATACACGTGTCGAATTATTTTATGTAAAGTGCTTGCAAAATGAGTTTGAAGTCATTCGGACGATAATTAAAAAAGTTTTATACAACAGTTTTCCATGAATTTTTCGACTTTGGGGGTAGATTTTCCAAAATCTTTGACCACCGTGCCTATTATTTTTTTCCATAGAACCTTGAAAATGAGTTTGAAGTCAATCGCATGAAAACTAAATATGTCGAATGCCAGAGTCTTCCACCGATTTTCCGACCATGTGGTCAAATTTCCCAAAATCGCTGATACACTTGTTAAATTATTTAATGGGAAGAGCTTTGAAAATGAGTTTAAAGCCAATCGGACGATAATCAAAAAAGTTTCATACAACAGTTTTCCACGAATTTTCCGACCTTGGGGGTAGATTTTCCAAAATCTTTGACCACCGCGCCTATTATTTCTGCCTATAGAACCTTGTTAATGAGTTTGAAGCCAATCGCATGAAAGTTATAAATGTCGAATGCCAGAATTTTCCACCGATTTTCCGACCATGTGGTCGAATTTCCCAAAATCGCTGATACACGTGTCAAATTATTTAATGTGAAGAGCTTTGAAAATGAGTTTGAAGCCAATCGGACGATAATCATAAAGTTTCATACAACAGTTTTCCACGAATTTTCCGACTTTGGGGGTAGATTTTCTAATATCTTTGACCACTGCGCCTATTATTTCTGCCTATAGAACCTTAAAAATGAGTTTGAAGCCAATTGCATGAAAACTAAAAATGTCGAATGCCAGAATTTTCCACCGATTTTCCGACCATGTGGTCGAATTTCCCAAAATCGCTGATACACGTGTCAAATTATTTAATGTGAAGAGCTTTGAAAATGAGTTTGAAGCCAATCGGACGATAATCATAAAGTTTCATACAACAGTTTTCCACGAATTTTCCGACTTTGGGGGTAGATTTTCCAAAATCTTTGACCACCGTGCCTATTATTTCTGCCCATAGAACCTTGAAAATGAGATTGAAGCCAATCGCATGAAAGTTATAAATGTCGAATGCCAGACTTTTCCACCGATTTTCCAACCATGTGGTCGAATTTCCCAAAATCGCTGATACACGTGTCGAATTGTTTTACGTGAAGAGCTTTGAAAATGAGTTTGAAGTCAATCGGACGATAATCAAAAAAGTTTCATACAACAGTTTTCCACGAATTTTCCGACTTTGGGAGTAGATTTTCCAAAATCTTTGACCATTGCGCCTATTATTTTTTCCCATAGAACCTTGAAAATGAGTTTGAAGCCAATCGCATGAAAACTAAAAATGTCGAGTGCCAGACTTTTCCACCGATTTTCCGACCATGTGGTCGAATTTCCCAAAATGGCTGATACACGTGTCGAATTATTTTACGTGAAGAGCTTTGAAAATGAATTTGAAGGTGATCGGAATAAAATTAGACTTTCGCCCATACAACCTTGAGACCCCCATTTTCCACCCATGGGGGTGGATTTTCCAAAATCGGTGAAATATGTGTCAAATGAATTTTTGTGTAGATCTCTGAAAATGAGTTTGAACCTGATTGGATGGTAAACAAAAAAGTTTCATACAACAGTTTTCCGCGATTTTCCACGCTTGTGGGTGGAATTTTCCAAAATCCCGTCTTAGTGTGCACTTTCATCATAGATGGAAGCTTCTGTGAAAATTTCAGCATCCTAGCTCTTATGGTTTGGGCTGTGCGATGATTGCCAATCAATCAGTCAGACAGTCAGTCAGTCAGTCAGTCAGTCAGTCAGCACGAACTCTTTTATATATATAGATTGTTATTATATATTATTTCATAATATATTGTTATTATATATTATTTCATAATATATTGTTATTATATATTATTTCATAATATATTGTTATTATATATTATTTCATAGTATATTAATCTTATTTAATGATGCAATATAGCTCTCCACAAAAAAAGTCGGAATAAAAGCAAGGAAAGTTAAGCGCGAGAGCCGTCAAACGATATTGACGCGCTTATTTGCCTGGTGGAAAGCGAGTCCCATTTATGGGACCCGAAGCATGTTAAATACAAGAAAAAGCAATGCCGAGAAACCTCATTTAAAACTATCGGAGCGGAGCTCCAAAGAAGTGGAAGCGACTGCAAGGCGAAGTGGGAGAATCTTCGCGGGCAATATAGAGGGTACTATGCAAAAGCCAATATATTTATTTATATATTTTTTAAGTACGGCCAATGCAGTAGCAAGTTGTTGACAACACATTTCTTAGTAAAATATATTCTACCAAATATTGTTCGACCTGACCTGTAATAACAGTCTTAACACCCAACGAAAGTGTAGCCAGATACTAGACTAAAATTTGTGCTGCCAGACTAAAATTAGTCGAATATTCGCCTATGTGTAAACACTGTGCCAGGGTTCCGGCATCGAATGTTCGGCCTACTGCCAGTGTGTCTAAACAGGCCTTTAGGATATATAATTTCAAGAGACGGAATACAGCCAGACAAAGTTCTACAGTTCTAACGCGTAGCCAGCAACGTAAAAACTAAATAAATATTTATTTAGGTGCATTCGTGTACGGTATACATAATGTCGACGCATTTATCAGTCGCGTTGGCGCTTATTTCAATATTTGTGACTCTTGCGGCCGCAAGATCGGATGCCGGCATCGTTGACATTGCTATAGATCAGGGGCTTCAACCAAATATTGAGCAGCTTCCCTTGCTGGCGAACACAAAGATTTACATTAAACTTGAGTTCACGTCTGAGGGGGAAGGAGAAGTTCCGCTAACGATAATCTTTAAGCTGACGAGGAACCAATGCTTCACCGGTGGTCATTTTGCCCAATCCATCAACGATCCGAATTTGCCGCTAAATGCTAGTCGCAGCCAGACCATACAGTCAACGACGACCAGCGGGCCAGCCATTCCGTACCACAGTACATATCGGCTACAGATTGGCCATTTTTGCCATTCTATTTGATAATGTGCATTGTGTATGTTATATTTGGCATCATTTGGTTGTTTGTATCGTTTGCCCAATGGCGGGATCTGTTGCGCATACAGTTCTGGATTGGCGGCGTCATACTGCTGGGCATGCTCTAGAAGGCCTTCTTCTATGCCGAGTATCAGACAGTGGCCAACACTGGCTATCCGGTGCAGCATGCCGAAATGGTCGCTGAGTTTGTGTCCTGTCCCAAGCGCTCTCTCGCACGCATGCTAGTCATTATATCGAGTCTGGGCTTTGGCATTGTCAAACCCCGCTTGGGACCCATGCTACATCGCGTTGTGGGCGTGGGCGCGCTGTACTTTCTACTGGCCTGCGTAGAGAGCTATTTGCGCATTACCAAGGTAAAGACCGATCGCAGTGAGCTGCTGCGTTTGCGCAGAAACATGGTTAAGCTAGCGCTGTACAGACATTTTACCAATACGCTGATATTCGCCGTTATCGCTTTCGTTATCTTCATGTTGATTGCGTTGCGTATGCGTACAACCGAAAACTGCACTCCCGGCTGGAAGGATATATGGCTGCAAACGGCCTTCTGGCATATACTGTTCTCAGTGCTGCTGCTGATCATCATGATACTGTGGCGACCCACGAATAACAATCAGCGTTATGCGTTCACGCCGCTGCTGGACAATCCCGAGGATGAGGACGATGAGGATGAGGAGGATCAGTTTGTGGCGGATGCGTACGGCGTCAAGTTGCGCAGCTCACTGCTAAATCAGCAGTAAATTCACGAGCGGGCACCACAACTGAGGAGGATGACTTGCGCTGGGTGGAGGAGAATATACCATCTGCGATGGCTGATCCAGCGCTGCCGGTGCTCGACTCGGATGAGGATCTCATCAACACCAAGTTTGAAGTTTCGAAAATGCAATAAGCTGCTGCTTCAGTCGCTGTGTACCTAAGAGACTTTTGCATATTGTGTTGCACACTAATTTATCAAACTATATATTTATTTATATTTAAACGCACTAATGACGGCAGCAGTGATTGAATTGCTGGACAACTTGCAGACAGCTTCCGATCCCCTGCTGTAGCTGCTGCTCCTTCCCCCGATGCTATTCATATGACTCGCTTGTTAAAAACTACGATCACAACATTCTCGCTTGCATTCTTGTCAGTAACACGCTCTTGAGCAGCCCGTGTAAAATATGGTATGTAATCGTAAACTAATATTATTTTTCGACCTCCTAAATAAACTAACTTATTCGTAAAAAAAAAAAAAAAAAAAGAAATATTGAAGCAATTACAAGCTTTCCGATACCAAAAAATACAAAAGAAGTTCATAGTCTTTTGGGATTATGCTCCTATTTTAGAAAGTTCATTAAAGAATTCTCCGTACAAGCTAAGCCCTTATACAATCTTATTCGAAAAGATGCATTATTTTAGTTCAATGAAGAAGAAATACATTGTTTTAAAACACTGAAACAAAAGTTAGTACACGCACCTATTCTTTCTATATATGACCATAAGCATGACATTGAACTTCACTGCGATGCCAGCTCAATTGGATTTCGTTCAATATTAATGCAAAAAAAGGATGACGGAAATATGCATCCAGTATTTTATTTTTCAAAGAGAACAACAGCCTACGAATCAAAGTATCATAGTTTTGAGTTAGAGACTCTAGCAATAATTTATGCTCTCCGAAGATTTAAAATTTATCTACACGGGAAAAAATTCAAAATAATAACAGATTGTAACTCACTATCTTTAACATTAAATAAAAAGGAAGTTAAGCCAAGAATTGCCCGATGGGCATTAGAACTAGAAAATTACGACTACAACATTGAACACAGAGATGGAAAGAAAATGCAACATGTTGACGCATTGAGCAGAATGTCTAACATACTTGCATTAGAAGAAAACACTTTTGAACAAAATCTGTCAATATGTCAAAACAAAGACGAAATTATATCAAAGATACGTACGCAACTGAAAGAACAAGAAAGCAACCTATACGAGATGAGAAATGGTTTAATCTACAGGAAACACAAAGGCAGAATATTATTCTACGTACACAGGAATATGGAAAGAAATATCTTAGCACTGTTTCATGATGATATGGGACATAGAGGATGTGAAAAAGTCTATAATGCAATAACAAAGTAATATTGGTTCCCTAAATTGACCGAAAAAATAAAGAACATGTTAGAAATTGCTTAAAATGTATAACGTACTCATCAAAATGTGGAAGACACGAAGGCTTATTACACAGCATACCTAAAGGTTACAAACCGTTTGAAATAACACATATCGACCATTTTGGTCCAATGAAACTACAAAAAGGACAAAAGAAATTTGTACTACTGGTTGTTGATGGATTTTTAAAGTTTGTAAAATTATATGGTACAAAATCAACGGACTCCAAGAGTTCAATAAAATGTTTGACAAATTTCTTTAATATGTACAGCCGACCAAAAACAATTATATCTGACCGTGGAAGTGCATTTACATCAAAAGATTTTGAGGAATTTTCGGAAACAAACAATGTGAAACACATAAAAGTAGCAACAGGATCACCACAAGCCAATGGCCAAGTCGAAAGGATAAACAGATGCCTGGGACCAATGCTAGCCAAATTGACAAGTGCAGGAACAGAAAGATCACAAGATAATGTTTTACCAGAAATAGAATTTGCTTTAAACAACACTGTACATAGAAGCACATGCATAACACCAAGTGAAATTTTATTTGGAGTAGGTCAAAGGGGAGTCGTTATTGATTTTTTAAAGGAACACTTAAATGAAATACAGCAAGAAAGAAATCTTACTGAAATAAGATCAGTGGCAGGAAAAAATATTGAAAAAAGCCAATTATACAATGAACGACACAAAAACAAAGGTAGAATACAAAGAAAATATAAAGAAGGAGATTATGTAGTCTTAAAGAATTTTGTTAGTGTACCGGGAGCATGTAAAAAAGTAATACCAAAATATAAAGGTCCGTATAAAATAGATAAGGTACTTCCAAATGAATCTGGGAAACAGCAAATATAAAACCGTGGATTAATATTGAAGAGTCAGATGAAGAAGTAAGTGAAGAGTCAGATGAAGAAGTAAGTGAAAAGTCAGATAGGAAAGTAAACGAAGAGTCAGATGAAGAAGTAAGTGAAAAGTCAGATGATAAAGATGTAAGTGGAAAATTAGATGAAAAAGTAAGAGAAAAGTCAGGTAGGAAAGTAAGTAATAAGTCAAATGAAGAAGAAGAATGTGATATAACAAAGGAAGAAGTATGTGAAAATCTAAATTATGAAATAGAAAATCCAGACGATAATGATAAGTCAGACGAAGAAAAGTCAAATTCTGGAAAACAAAATAAAATTTCAAGGTCAGAAAAACAATATAAAAAGTCGAAATCAAAAGCAAAACGTTAAACGACAAAATATGTAAAACAAAATGCAAAATCAGAGTCAGAAAAATAAACCCATAATTGTATAACAAATAAAAAAGAGAAAGATATAATCTTAGAAGCAATAATGAGAAATAAAATAAATAAGGTATTATTATATGTAATCGAGACGAATAATTGTCAGCATTGCCGAATTGTAAGATATATATAAATATCATACGAGTATACAATTGTAAATATTACAATTAGTATTGAATTAAAGATATATGTACATTAAGTGTAAGCCAACAGAGGACTACCCATAATACAACGGGTAAGCTAACAACCTGGCAACGCCAAAGGGAGAAGAAGAAGAGCAAGCGTCACTACGAGTCCGATTCAAGAAGAGAGTAGATCACGCTGTAATGATTTAGAAATTAACAAAGTACGAAATGATTAAATAATAAAGTATAAAAACTAATTTAACTAAACAAATGATCAGAGTGTGTTTGTGTTTTACCCTTACAGAAGGTCATTTATGAACAGAGTAAATAATATGGAGCCAAGATGACTTCCTTGTGGTACTCCGGAAGTAACTTGAACAGACTTAGAGACAAAGCCTTTGAAATAAACCTTTTGGGTTCTAAGAGTTAAATAGTTAGAAATCCAAAGAATTAAGTTATTTGGAAATCCTAGAAGATGAAGCTTGTGAAGTAAAAGAGAATGATTAACGGAATCAAAAGAATCAAATCAGTATAAATAACATCTGTTTGCATATTAGATTTAAATCGCTTAATAACAAGAGAAGTGAATTCCAATAGGTTAGTGGTAGTAGATCTATACTTCACAAGCCCATGCTGGCAGGGTGAAATTATAGATCTACATAAATGTTGAAGTTGAGAAGTTATTAATTTCTCAAAAATCTTAGGAATAGCAGACAACTTAGAAATACCTCTATAGTTCTCAACATTAGACTTGTTTTCTTTTTTATGGAGAGTAATAATAAATGATTCTTTCCAAATGTTAGGGAAAGCGCACAACTCCACGGACAATTTAAAAAGAATAAATAATGGCTTTAAAATACCTTTAGCACAGTACATAAGCGCACAGCTTGGTACACCATCAGTTCCCGGTGAAAATACGGGGTTACTAGACTTCAAATCACGTTGAAGCGAGCTTTCAGTGATTAAAGACCCAAAAATTCAATTGGAGTTACCTGATAAGGATAAGGCGAAACCAATTGATAAGGTTGTGAACTGTAAGTCGTTTTTTTATATCTTTCGGACGTTGATGTACTAACGAACAGTACATACAAGTGGCCCAACGACACCAAGCACGGGCTTGTTAACGCGCGGACCCAGGCAAAATGCAAACCCACCTCCCGCCCAACCGACCGAGGGGCGCGCCGCATAACGTGCGGTAACGAAGATCGCGAAACATATAAATACGAACAGACTAAATAAAAGTTTTACATAAATTTAACAATATACAAAAAACTATAGATTACACAGATAACATAAAATTGAAGTTCTAAGTAAGGAAATAGAACTAGCATTACATATTAAATTATAAAGATTGTTATAATTAGAACATATGATACGAAAAGGGTTATGGATAGCATAGTTAGTGTTACAAACTTAAAGACAAAGGGGAAGAAAGTTTCTGGAATTTCTGATCGGAACTGCAAAACTAATCTGGCTAATTAATTCAGAAGAATCAATTTCTCCTTTAATTAGTTGGTTCTACGATCAGAAAGAGAAGGAAGATTTATTAGTAAAAGTCTACTACGATAAGAAGGCAAATGAGTATTAGGATTCCAGTTAAGACCCCGGAGTGCAGAGAAGAAATTGTTTTTGAACCGATTCTATTCTATCCTGATGAACCTTGTACTGGGGACACCAAATACAAGACCCATATTCAAGAATAGGTCGAACAAGAGAAGTATATAGGGTTTTAGTAATGTAAGGATCGTTAAATTCTTTAGACCAACGCTTAATAAAACCCAGGACACCAAAGGCACGATTAACGGTGGAAAAGATATGTTTGTCAAACTTAAGCTTGGAATCTAAAAGGATACCCAAATCATCAACCGACTTAATTCGAACAAGCGGCTTTCCATTAAGAATATAATTGTTAAAAAAAAAGGCATTCGCCTGTAAAAGGACATTACTTTACACTTACCACAATTAAGATTTAATAAATTTACCCGACATCAGGCTTGAAAACTGTCAAGATCAGGTTGCAACCTTTGACCAGATAAGAAATCAGTAGATGACAAAGTTTAACATCATCGGCATACATCAGCACCCGAGAGTAATTTACGACAGAAGGAAGGTCATTGATGAAAAGAGTAAATAATGAGGGGCCAAGATGACTTCCTTGTGGTACTCCGGAAGTAACTTGAACAGACTTAGAGACAAAGCCTTTGAAATAAACCTTTTGGGTTCTAAGAGTTAAATAGTTAGAAATCCAAAGAATTAAGTTATTTGGAAATCCTAGAAGATGAAGCTTGTGAAGTAAAAGAGAATGATTAACAGAATCAAAATCACCATCAGGTCCCGGAGAAAATACGGGGTTAATAGACTTCAAATCACGTAGAAGCGAGCTTTCAGTGATTAAAGGCCCAAAAATGCAATTGGAGTTAATTACCTGATAAGGATAAGGCGAAAGCAATTGATAAGGTTGTGAATGGTAAGTCTTTTGAAAAAATTCGGCAAAAAGATCGGCGATAGCCTGATCTGAGTCAGCTGTCTTTTTTTCAAAAAAATACAGTTGATGGAAATGTTGATGACCTACGCTTCGCATTAACGAAGTTATAAAACCTGTTAGGATCCCGCTGAAACTGTAACCTACAGCTCCTGAGGTAGTTGTTATAACAGTGTAAATTAAGTGCAGAGAAGTTAGATCGGGCAATCAAATAGCGAGAGAAATCCGAGGAAGAGCCAAATTCCTTGAAATTTTTGTACAATCTCGACTTTATATTTTTTAAGTTTATCAATTTACGTGTAAACCACATAGGTTTGTTAGACCTACGAGGGTTACAAAACGGGACACAAGAATCAAATAATGAATTTAAGGTAGAATAAAAGTAATTGATTGCACAATCCATGTCTCTACACATGTACAGCTGGGACCAGTCAGTCTGGGATAGGAGCTGAGCAAGTTTAGTAAAATCGGTTTTCCGAAATTGACGAACTCGCTCAGCCGGTTCTCTACCAGGGCTTGGCACACTGGCTGGTAAGTCAATCAACACCTCCAAAGTTGGGTGATAAGGATCTTCAGGAGTGGATATAGGTTCAGTACGGGTGACAGAATAGAATGAGGAATCCAAGACAAAAACAAGATCAAGCATTTTATGTGAAGAATTTGGGATATCATTGATTTGACACAATGACATCCCAAATAAACTTTCAATAAAATCGTGCTGAGATGTGGGAGTCAACACGCTAGAATCGGAATTTGAAATCCAGGTAGTTCCGGCGATATTAAAGTCACCAAGAACTACAAGAAAATCACGATCAGAAACCATGGATGAGACAGATTGTATAGCAGAAGCATGCAAAGAATATATCGAAATATCGGAAGAAGGTGGAATATAAGAACACGTAATATAAAAGCAAATACTGGACATACACAATTTTACAGCAACAAATTCAATATCTATACAATTATCAATTATTACAAGCTCCGATGATAAATCAGCGTCAACAGCAATAAGAACACCACCACCACGACGAAGCGGTGCGATCTTTTCTATAAATGGAGAATTTGTTAGACAGGATTTCAGAATTAAGGATGTCGGGCCTTAGCCATGTTTTAGAAAAGGCAACGACATGGAAAGGAAAAATTAGGCTATTTAGATAAAGATTACTAAATTTACTACAAAGACCTCTTACATTCTCATAGCCAAGTGAGAGGGAGTATGCTAGTTTTTTTACCTATCAGATATTGCAAGAGGTGGGTTATAACTACCACCGGAAGAAGGAAGTGGAATCGGAGGCAGATTTTTCTTTTTTGCGGTATATTCTTTAATAACTAAGTGGTCGGGCCAGAATTCTTTGCAACAAATATTGTTGAAATATTCAACCGGAACACTTATTTTAAATGACGAAATTTCCCGAGAATACGTAAATTTGAAATTTTCCACCGTAATGTGGGCTTTAGATTTGGCCTGTATAAAGGCCTTCTCATCATCAGATGTAGTATCAGGGGCAAGCCTGGAAACAAAGATTTGTTTCCGTGGTGGAATTCCTATAAGGGTCTTCTTAGTAACCAAAGCAGTTGCATCCACTGGAGCCACAGCATTGGTTGCTAGACCAGTTGATTCGACCGGTATATTATCACTAGGCTGTTGATCCGGATCAACAGTGTTAATAGCCAGCGAATCAGAATGCTCTACGGGGTCAGAAGGAACAACATCCATGGGTACGATGCTATTCTCGTCACTTCTGATTATTGAATTATGAGGAGAGGGGGACGATAAATTTATTAATTCTAACTGTTTATTAGTTGCGGATGTAGTGGAAGCATGTGTGGGGAGTTGCAGTTCATTGGGGCCAATAGACAGCCTAAAATTAGCCTTCTTCCGTTTTGGAGACTCATTCAAAAGTTTCATACTTTTGAATTCGTTCTCCAAGTCGGAAAAACCATCGAACAGTTTTTTGAACCACCCGAATATGTCACCAAAGCCTTTTTTAGTCTGCCTCATGAAACCCATGATGTCCCGTTCAACATCCCTACAGGATACACATGTCCACTTGAGGCCAGATTTTGACTCAATCTGGTCCACAATTCTGCCGTTTAGGCCAGCGCATTTTTCGTGTGACACATTATCACACAGCCAGCAGCAAACAAAGCCCATCTTAGAGTTTGCTCTAACCTGGCAATTTTTATTGTAACACACAAACATACTTGCAAAAAGGAATTTAAATTTAAGAAAATAGAATATAAAAAAAGATAAACAAAAAAATAAAATAAATATAAAAAATATAAAAATATAAAGCAACTGAACACAAAAAAGTTGTAAAAAGAACAGAAGGCACCCTAGGGTTAAACAACCACTGCTGATTTGTACTTACAAACGCAATAACAACACAAAGCGCGGGCGCGACGACCGAAACTCACAAACGGAATTCTAACAGAAAAGACCGCGACCAACACCAACAACACGATTGAGAGAGCCATAGGTTACGACAAGACGACTGCAACTTTTGGCTCTCACTGCGCATGTACGTCACATGACCCAACGCGCCTAAAAAATGTATGAAATTTAGGGACTTTTTTTACAAGACCTTAGTCTGTGCCTGTAAATTAAGTCAGATGTCAAATTCACTTCAGAATCTGATAGAGAACTATATTGCGCATCGATTGAGTGGTCTTGGTGCTCTGTAGGTTCAATACTTTTTAAATAATACGCATTTAAACTTAGAAAATGTTGCCAGCCCGAATGTTTACATTCTAACTTTTTGCTCAATTTTAAAGCTATGATTATGAAACTTGGCACAAGTCTTTATTTTCGGTGCAGGCAGTACATATTTGAAAACCAGCCGGATCAGATCACTATATCATATAGCTCCCATAGGAATAATAGGTTGACAACTATGTTTTTGTATGAAAAACTTTTTTGTTTTTATATATAGTGTAACCAAACTCACCAAATTTAAGTTTAATCATGTTCTACATATGCTCACCAAATTTCATCAAAATCAGACTAATGCATCTTGTACCTGCCCTAGGAGCAACCGGAGTTGTTGTATGAAAATGCTGCAAAATGTACTGAAATGCCTGAAGAACGAAATAAAACTACAATAAATGAATTAAACACTACCCATTTAACTTGTTAAATAGCATTGCCATCAAAAGTGGTAAATTTGCATACATTTTTCATACAAGTCAAGTTGCAACCGATCGCTCCCACTGCAGGTACAAGATACATTAGATCGCTCCTAGGGCAGGTGACTCTAGCTCTACTGGTGTGGGAGATATAGGTTTTGCTCCATTGGGGGGGTGGGGGTGGTGGGGTCCAAAAATTTTTGATGCAGTTTTATCCAGGGGGTCAACATTAGTCTGTCTGCCAAATTTGGTGACTCTAGCTCTACTGGTGTGGGAGATATAGGTTTTGCTCCATTGGGGGGGTGGGGGTGGTGGGTCCAAAAATTTTTGATGCAGATCTGTCAGGAATCTCAACTTTAGTGTGTATGCCAAATTTGGTAACTCTAGCTTTAAAAATGTGGAAGATACAGGTTTTCCCCAAATTTTGGGGGAGGGGGTGGGGGTGGAGGTCTGATCTTGACACTTTATAAACTGACGATATACACCAACATGTGTGCCAAATTTGGTTGCTCTAGCTCAAAGATAAAGGCAAAAAAATTGCGTTCATACGGACGGACGGACAGACGGACATTTCGCAAACCCAATATACTATTTTTCCCTTCGGGAACATAGTATAATTAAAGTCCAACACAGGTGTTTAACACAACCGAATGTAAACACAAGTCGCAAATATAAAGCTTGTAATATAATAATTGCTAAGAACGGGGAAAGAAAAATTAATTGCGAGGCGCAAGAAAAAAACACGTCCGTTTGCGAAAGCGAAGCTTAACGAATATTGTAGGGAAATTGTCGACCAAGCGTGTTTAATGCCTTCGGTTAGCTCTGTATTTGTATTATATTGTTTTCACTTTTCAAGCCATCCATCCTCAGACGTTGATATTGAAATCAGAAGACTATGGTGGCCATTCAAGTACATCAACCGCTTAGCTCTGAATCCACGATTTCACGGTCCGGGCAGTGTGAATTGGAACATTATTGTATTGAAAATGCCATTTTAAATTTTGAAATACATTTTTGAAGTGGCGAAATGCAGTTTTTTAAACGTTGTAATTATCCGCATTAATTCGTTGCGTTTAAAACTGTAAGTCGCAGGTGCCATAGTAGGATATTGCTCCCCACACCATCACACCCGCCTTTCGGCTATGCAAACGGTCCAAATGATGCTCCTCTTTACGGAGATCGTTAAAATAATAATCAGAGCCATCGGGACACTCCAAGTTGAATTTTTTCTCATCAGAGAAAACAACTCGCTTGCCTACTTATCGTAGTAGACTCTTACTAATAAATCTTCCTTCTCTTTCTGATCGTAAAACCAAGTTTGGTGTAATTTTTTTACACAAACTTATTAGTGGGCAAATTGATTCTTCTGAATTAATGAGCCAAATCAGTTTGGCAGTTCCGATCAGATGTTCTAGAAACTTTCTTCCACTTTCTCTTCAAACTTGTAGTTCTAATTATGCCATTCAAAACCCCTGCACGCAGGACCAGAAAGGTAAACAAGCGAACGGAGTCGGCAGCGAATTTCAATCAACGACGCAGAAACCGGAACAATTCCTTGTCCCGCGTAAGCATACGCAAGTCCGGTGCAAGTCCTTGCACAGCATGAGAATAGCAGAAGAACCGCGATGCAATTCCTTGTGTAGCTGGAGTGGTTGCGACAAGTACTAGCGAATTGCAGGAGAACGCTGCGATATCTCTGCGATTACAGGAAAGCAAGACGAGTCCCTGCGGATCAAGAGCGCCCACCAGCAGCAGCAAGGATATCTCGCCGATCTCACCAGTTCCAGCAAGAATCCCCACTGGACCCTACCAGTTCCAACAACGATCCCCACCAGTTCCAGCGAGAATCTCCACCGGATCCCACCGCAAGGATCCCTACCGAGTGCCAACGAAATTCAGCGACGCTGAACGACGAGTCGGTGCATCACCAGGACACCTCACGGCACAAAGGTGATTTTATATTTTTTTTATTTCCACCTGCTATAAATATGCAGCCAAATGACTTAGCTTATATAAAATTGTTATGCGTTTCTCGCATCCATACGTAAAGTCACTTATCATGTCCAACCACAACTTTATCGGTTATATCGACATCGCATTTTTCCATTTATTCAGGTAGTAATTTAAATTCTAGTTGAGTTTGATGGAATTATTTGATTAAGAAATGTATGAAATTGCATTGCATATACACATATGTACATATTTCACAAAGCATTCAGACAACGTGAGGAAACAGATTTCCACTCTAAGCGAACATCGCCTGCAGACCGCCTTGCATCCTCTGCTGTAGGATGGGAAGTCCATAACTGGAGCTTAAATCGGCAAGCCGTACAGGATTGTGGAAGTTACTACACCAGCAACCAGTTTCCTGCTTCGTTGTCATGGCTCTCTAGTATTGGCCATCATTCGGCTGATGGCTGTGGTCACGGAGACTGCTTTGAGACTGAGGTGATGCTTATGGTCAGTCTATCATAATTCCAAAGTATTTTATGGCAGACTTGGCTTCAATGTTGGCGGAGCCAACTCGCAATGACGTGGTCTCATCTCGTTTCCCACTGCTGATTAGACCAGCTTCCGACTTCTGCACTGCCAAAGAGAGGCTTATAAATACGGCCTCTTACATTACTAAGAATAATAAGTTATAGTTGTAGTTATAGGATTATCATAGTATGGTGGCAAGAAGCCAAAGTGAGTAAGTGGCAAGGAGCCGAAAGATGTAGCCCAAGGAGCTCCAGCGCCTAGCGCGCTGTATTTATAAGCTGCTATATGTAAGCATTAGAAATTAAGCCGTTAGCGTTTGAAGTTAAACGCGCGGCTGATACAGTTTTTAATCCTGCCACCAGAGCGCGGCTTCAGTCAGAGCAAAAGCTGTGAGGTGAATAGCAGAAGCTCTGAGGTGGAGAGCGAAAGCTCGTGGAAGGATTGAACTTTTCAGGCTCGGGCGTGGCTGAGCCGGGCAGAGTAGATCACTTGGTACGAGAGATAAGCATAGGCAAGACGTGCTTCGGTAAACTTAGCGAGAGACATATAAAGCGATAAGACGTGCGTCTGAAGCAGGCAGAGAAAGAATAGTGTGAGTAAGAAAAGCCGTTAGGCGGCACAGTGCAGCAGGGCACGCGTAGTTTTAGCAAATTAACCGTAAGAGACTGCAATATAGATAATCAAGAATAACCTAACGATTGTCTTTGTCTCATCATTTACCATTGAATAACTAACACTAACCGTAGAGCGAGGTGTCTCCCGCCACCCGTGTGAACAATCCCGGCATTTGTAAAAACTAATTACTAACGTAGAGCGAGGTGTATCCCGCCGTCCGTGTGAGCAATCCCGGCATTGATAAAACTAACCGTAGTACAAAGCGAGGATTATCCTGCTGCCCGTGTGAGTTATCCCGGGCATTGTAAACCACTTGACCAGTGGAGCACCAGCGGTAGGATCCTGGTCGGCTCCTGGTTATTTATCCCTTGCAGAGTCGTACGTGGCCGTAGTATTAACACATATATATCCCCTAGAACTTTTCCCTTCCATACGCCCAGTGTCCCAGCATATCTTACAAATTTTCTTGTAAGTGCTCGACCCATACAGACTGAGATCTGTACCCCGGCTGAAAAACACCCTTACAATGCAGTGAGGCGAACGTGTCGGGCGTCCTACGCAATATCCTCGATGATGGCTTTAGATTCGGATAGTGGTACTCTTGCCACTATATAGCAGCTATATACATGCGTGCTGCCGCATTGTGTCCTCGGAAACCCTCTCTGTGCGTAGCGTTGGCTTAACTGGCCACAACTTCATATTGTTGCTCCGCCGTCGGTGCTCTCGTGCCGCACACCATCGAAGTTTGACGTGTAAGGCTCGCTAATAATGGCCACATCAAATCTTTCCTCAATAGCCATTTGAGCTAGCAGGTTCTGGGCGGCCCTGCAAGGTTCAGCTGGATGAACATAACTCCATGCCTGGTGCACAGGAGCTATTTCGGCTCGTTTTCGCACTGCCTCAGATACACCGTACTTAAAGCAAGTGTTTTGGAGACCGCCTCTTGGTTCATGGTTCCGCAATGGTCACAGAAAGAATCGGCCTCAAATTTTAAACAATAAAATTATGCATTAAAACAGCCGTGTGCTTTAAGCATTTGGGATAGATAGAAACCTAACTGCTTTTTTGCTTCGAAAACTATCTGCATTTCTTCTTCGTTCCTCATCATCTTGATGACAGCAGTCACTGCTTGCGCTGCATTTCCACATGATTACCCCAAGTGATGCTTGTACCTTAATCCATGGTCGAGTACCACACCAAGAGATATTATCGGCTCGGCTTAGACTCGATAATGGAAATGCCAACCTGCAGCATAGCCTAATCCGCCAGCTACCTGCTTCAGTCTTTTTCTTGGCCATAGATGGTCCGTTTAGAAGTAACCACTCCGTGACCATGTCGATAGCCTAACTTCATATAACCGTCACCTGATGTACTTCGCTACCGAAATTATCGCGATGTCATCCGCGATGACTACAATCTTCGCACCCTTAGGAAGAGGTAGTTTTAGGACCTCGACGTACATTATATTCCACAGCAAGGGACCAAGTACAGATCCTTGCGGTACTCCTCCTGTGATGAAAGTGCATTATTTTGAATTTGATATCTTTCATTAACCGTAAGAAAAACACAATAGCGTATCACAGTTTTTCCTTCTGTGGAAGTAGGAAACTAAATAGTTGAGCCACGTGACCAATGTTTCTTGTGTAGAGCCATGAAAATGTCTTTGAAGCCGATCTAACTAAACAAATAATCCCACTCATTTGACTTCCATTTCTCGCCCGTAGCGAAGCGGAGTAGATCTTTCAAAATGAATTGGCACTTGTAGCCAATTCCAAGAATAACACTAATATCCTAACTAAAGCTTTCCAACTATTTGCCGCCAGTTGTATTGCCCGCAAAGTCCGAGGTTTTTATATTAATATGTGGAAATTAGTATGAAGCCGTTCGCATGAACGAAAACGAAAATGCTGAATTCCAGACTTCATCCCTTTTCCGACCGTGGCCGTGCATTTTTCAAAACCGGTAACACATGAACTTTAGATTTCAAATAATTGGATGATAAACAGAATAGTTTGAAAATGAGTTGGAAGCAATACGGAAAATAATTAAATAGTTTATATAACAGTTTTCCACCGATTTTCCGACCTTGGGTGGGAGTAGGTTTTCCAACATCTTTGGCCACCGTGACTATTATGTTTTTGAATAGAGCCATGAAAATGAATTTGAAGCCAATCGCACGAAAATTGAAAATGTCGAATGCCAATGTTTCCACAAATTTTCCGACAATTGGGCTGAATTTCCCCAAATCGGTGAGACTCGTATCAAATTATTTTACGTGAAAAGCTTTGAAAATAATTTTGAAGATGATCGGACTATAATTAGACTTTCGCCCATACAACCTTGAGATTTGGATCTTCCAAATTCGGTGAAATATGTGTCAAATGCATTTTTGTGTAGATCTTTGAAAATGAGTTTGAAGTCGATTTGATGGTAAATAAAAAGTTTTCCGCTTGCGGAAATTTTAGCATCCTAGCTCTTACGATTTGGATTGTGCGATTTTCAATCAGTTAGTCACTCAGCACGAACTCTTTTAGATATACAAGTTAACTATGTTAACAACCCGCCGACTGAATCCAGCCTACTTGTGTTTTTGGGTTCAGTCTGATAGCTGCACGCAGATCATGCAGTTTCGCAACATGTGGGCCGCGATGGTTGCACGAGGCGCAAGGTCATCAATTCCTCGGACTGCAGCGGCAGCGCAGCCAGCCGCTCAACGGATGTAGGGTTTGGTTATTAATAATACGAATTCTTACATTTAGTTTCTAAAAGACGTTTTTGACAACAGACGCGATCACGCTGTAAAAAACAACGATAACTCCAACAAGTACTGTTTTGTAAATTTAGTACCACATCACATTAAAATACCAGTAACTGGTTAATTAGCGCCCAACGGGTTAAAATACGAATTTAGCCACGACCCTAATATAAAGTGCAAAGTGTCACTCAAAACCAAGAATATAACCCCAGCGACAACGCTGAGCGAGCTTTAAAACAAATAATATAGATAAAGCTAAAATCTAAAATTGTGATTTACTGTCGGCAAGCCATAACTAGCCGTACTGAAATCAAATCTCGCCGCCACGAGTCTAAGTATAGGCATTGAAATTAAATCCAATTGTTTCACCAAGCGGACGGCTTAGGCAGCGGAGACGGTCAATCTATAAACGTTCACTACCTGAAGGAGGACCGACTACGCAGTGCAGAGAAAAAGTCGACATCGAACACTATTAACTAAGAGTGTAAAATGTAAGTAGAGTGACCGACCAGTGCTACCAAAAACTTTATAAATAAAAAGAGATACCCCCAAAGTTCAGTAAATAAATTCTGCAAAATTTACTTACGTACTTAAGAAATAGTACGCCTGATTAGCGTGGTAATGAGTAAATTTTTACAAGTCTAAGGTCTAGAAAATAAAACCCTGTACAAATTTAAAATAAATGTTCTAAAGATATCGGACTACCGTGGCTACGAGAGTATTTCATTTAACATGGACGCACAGCAGTTTGGACAACTCATGCAGGTAGCGCTAGACAGGGCCTTACGATCACAAGCAGCGCATTACGAAAGAGCTAACAGTGAGCTTAGGGAAGATTTCAATCGCCAAATAGCTGATCTAACGAGCAAATTAAAAGGTACACACGTGGCCTTACAAGAGGTACAGGTATACCAAGACATTGAGATACATAATGGGGTCAAGTGTGAGGAGCCATTGGACGCGGTGAAGTGTATTCCAGAATTTAATAGAGCACAAGAGAGCTACATGTCATGGCGCCCAGCGGCACATGCAACTTATAAAATTTTTAAGCCATACAATAGCAATTGGCGGCATTACCAGGCCGTGATAATCATTAGAAGCAAGGTGAGGGGTCCTGCAGACGCAGTACTGGCTTACTTTAACACAGCCATTATTAGCAGATTGGACTTTACGTACGGTGATAAGCACCCCATCCATATCATAGAACAAGAGATGGGCACGGGGACTTGTCGTTGTTACAATACTACGACGAGGTAGAGAAAAGTCAATAAGGTGAACATGTAATACGATACCACCTTGGCGAAGGGCCTGTGCAAAAAGTTAGTGGAGACGCACTCCGTGTGTTCGTCTCCGGGCTAAAAATGAATCGCAGCGATGAACTCTTCGCGGCGCACCCTCCAGCTTTGCTATCCGCCCTAACGTTGGCTCAGGAGGTGCAGGATAACCACGAAAGAAGTGCTTTCGCGGCTACCTTCACAAAGAGTGTAGATCAGGGGACAAAACAGCGTCCTCAAAACCAGAAAAGGTCCAAGCAGCATAACCAGAAAGGGCAAAGGACTCAAGGAAAGAGCGCGTTTTTAAGAAAAATCGTGGCCAAAGGCAGGCTGAGGCAGCGCCCCAGCATAGGGAGTCGGCTCAACCAATTGACGTGGACCCTTGCTCGTCAAGGTTCCGACAGCCCAAAGACTACAAAAGGGCCAGGGCTCTACAAGATCAAATGAGCGCTTCTCACAAGGGGGAAACGAGGCAATACGTCAGAACTTTTGATCAGGGGAAACAAAGAGTAGATAACACGACTCAGGCCAAAACGGCAACACCCACATGTCGCCCCAGGCGATAAGCCATTTGGCGTGTATTTTATACACAGCACCAATAAGATTGAAAAAAAGTGCTGGTTACCTATCTTCGGAGTAACAACAACAACAAATTTTCCTTCTGGATGGGCTATCCACATTGGACAGGATCATTGGCCTCGACTTGCTAACGCAGTTGGGAGCCACCGTCAATCCCAAGTCCAACCGAATCGAGTTCGACTCGGGTTCGGAAAATATCCGATACCGAAAGTGCGCAAACGTAAACTTTACCAAGGTGAACGAGTCTGACGTACCAGTTTCTGTAAAGGCATAATTCGAAAAACTGTTAGGAAATAGGGCAAAGGTATTTGCGACCTCTAACAGTTTTTCAAAAAACGTGTCGAATACCTCGGGTTTGTTGTAACCAACGAGGTCGAAAAAACAGACCCCGAAAAGGTAAAAGCTATCCAGGAGTGCCCTGAGCCAAGAAACCCGTTCGAGGTAAGGGTTTCCTAGGGCTAGCTAGCTACTACAGGTGTTGCGTGAGGGATTTTGCGTCAATCGCAAGACCAATATCGGAAATTCTAAAGGGCAGAACGGTTCGGTTAGTAAACATAGGTCAAAGAAGATGGCTATCGGATTTAATGAAGTCCAACGGCACGCATTTGAAAAGTTGAGGGATATTTTGGCGTCAAAAGATGTCATGCTCCTTTACCCGGACTACAAGAAACCGTTCGATTTGACAACGGACGCCTCAGCGTACGGTATTGGAGCAGTTCTTTCACAGAACGGTTGTCCGATTACAATGATTTCGAGGACGCTCAAAGATGGGGAAATGAACTACGCGACAAACGAGAGGGAGTTGCTCGCAATCGTGTGGGCGTTAGGGAAGCTGCGAAGCAGACCACCAGCCTCTCTCGTTTGCGGTCTCGGAAAGAAACCCAAACGCAAAAATTAAGCGCTGAAAGGCATTTATCGACGAACACAATGAAAATCTATATATATAAAAGAGTTGAACCTGACTGACTGACTGACTGACGGATTGGTGACATTTGGGTAGCCCAAACGGTAGAAGCTAGAAACCTGCAATTTTAACAGTACCTTCTTATTATAAAATTAGGTGGAACTGCCGAATAAAAGAGTTAAATATATATCGGGAAGTATAAGAAAATTTTAATTGAAAATTGTATGAAAATCTCGGTATGCGCCAGCTGCTACATAACAACGTGAAACTGCAAAAGAGATAATAAATCTCTCTCTCGGCCTTAAAACTTATAAATGTGACTGAAATCGACATAATGCTTATGTCTCTCAGACTCGGCTTAACTTTGCAATCGATCTGCGGTAGATGGCGCGATGCTGCTGACATGTGTTTGGCGAGTAATTCTTTACACATACAAACAATACGTCAAAATATCTGACTTTGGTTTTAAACGACAAGTCTCAAAATTAGAAAGCAAATTTTGTCGGCAGAACAAGACTTTATAGTCGAAATAATGAAATTAATGCAAATAAAAGTTGACCAATATGCGTATATCGACACGATAGTTGTTTTTCTTAGTGTTGGAAAACAAATAATATTTAATTGAGTGGTCAGACCGGTAGATATAAAACCGCACAAATTTGAATTTCTTAATAAGAGTTTAAAATAAAATGTGAATAGGTCGCTTATAATTAGACGCGCGATTTTTCGCTCTCTCGACTGAAATCGCCACATTGCTTATGCCTCTCTGACTCTGCCTATGCTTCCTATCGATCAACGGTAGTTGGAGCGCTGCTGCTAGAATCAAATATTTTTGTTATAGTACTACGATTTGGTTAATTTTAAGCATTTAAGTTTATTAATTAGTTATGTACCTTTTTAGTCAAATTAATGTGAACGTTACTGGGCTAATTTACTACACAATAACATTATTTTTATTATTATTCTTCATGAGCTTAAGCCAAACAAGTAAGAATGCTATAGTCGAGTATACCCGACTACAGAACTCCCTGTACCCAGATCGAAAACTTCCGATCGCTTCTTCATACATTTACGCATAGACACACACATACACAAAGACGCACACACATACAAGCGACAAGAAGGTTACAGCGCAAGCTTAACATTTTAAGTCGTGGCTGTGCTGCTTCTTACCCCCCTCGCTACAGTACTGAATTTTATTTGTTGAATAACTTTCGTGTTTATAATCCGATCGAGTTGAAATTTCAACAGTAGATTAAGAGTGACTAAATTGTATTGTACACGCCAAATCTTAAAGCTATATCTTCAAAAGTGTGGCTGTAAAACGTTTTGATCGAATTGCGGGGGAACGGGGGGAGATATATACGATTAGAAACAAACTTGATCTGCGTATGGTATACAGGAACCAGTTGCTGAGATCGACGCGTTCATCCGGACAGACGGACGGACGGACAGACGGACAGACAGACGGACATTTGCACAAAGTCCAATACCCCCTTTTACCCATTTTATGCGTACAGGGAGTAAAAATTGCCAGGTTCGTGTAAACGTAAAAATGGGTTTTTTTTTGCTGCTGGCTGTGTGATAACGTTTCACATGAAAAATGTGCAGGCCTTAACGGCAGAATAATCGTCCAGATTGAGTCCAAGTCTGGTTTAAAGTGGACTTGTGAATCATGTAGGGACGTTGAAAAAGATAAGGCATTTATGAGGCAGACTAAGAAAAGGCTTTCGAGATTTATTTGCTCGGTTTAAAAAACTGTTCGATGGTTTCTCCGATTTGGAAAGCGAGTTTAAGAGTATGAAACTCTTAAATGAGTCTCCCAAACGGAAAAAGGCTAATCTAAGACTGTCCATTGGCCCCAAGGACCTTTCCCTCCCTACTCACTTACCCACTACATCCGCTACCAAACAGTTGCTCTAATATCGTCGATGTCGCAGCGCCTCAGGGCAGTAATGGAGGCTAATGGCGGGCATATAAAATATTAGCCAAATTTTGCTTATCATTAAAAAGGAAAAGCCTTTTTAAGATAAATGTTTGCATTTTGCAAAGAATTAATAGACAGCTCATAATTGCTGTTTTTTTAAGTTCCTATGATTTTTTTATATTTCTGTTTCTATTTTTATTGCGTTTTTTAATTATTTAGTTTAAGAATACCTCTATGAAAAAAATCGTGAAGGACTGAACATGAAATTAAGTGCATTTCCTAATAAATAATTATGTTAATGTTGAAATTGTGTGACTTTTTTAATTTTGCAAACAATTAGTTGACACACTGTACATAGTATATGTATGAGTGCGCGTAAAATGTAGTAGAATGTTCTGTCACAAATGTCACATCGCGAATGTGATCGACAATGTGACAGCGATCAGAAACTGCGAAATTCAGCGGAGATTTTAGTCAACGCATTATGTATCTAAATGCGTTTACCCACATCCGCAACAACAAACAAACGTTTAATGAAACGCATAATTTCGCCACGTTTTTGATCGCTGGGCACATTGTCAAACACAAACATTATGCTACATTTTGCGCTCTTTATAATAAACATATTTAGCAAATCTCTCGCTCAGTAAGCTGTGACTTTAAAACGTTGTGATTTTGAAATATTGACTTGTATGGCTTTTTACATTTAGATATGGGATGTCGAGTTTTTTTACGTCATAGAAACATTAAACGAGTTATGATTTAGTTGCCTCTCTTCATTGTATGTATTTTCATACGCATGCCATGAGCATTAAGACATACATATGTATGAACAATGTACATTCTTGCTGCAGTAGAATGCAGTAAGCTGCGACGTCACAGCGATTTAGTTTTCGTAAAATTGACTTGTACCGCCTTTTAACTCCCTGTACCATTAAAATGGTGCAAATGTATGTAACTATAAAGTATATATATTCTTGATCAGTATCAAAACAAAAATTTGATTTGGCCATGTCCGTCTGTCTATCCGTATGTATGAATGAGTCGATCTCAGTAACTATAGGAGCCAGAGACACCAAATTTGCAATATAGGCTCGCGTATAGCATGCGCAAGTCGCGATTGAGAGACTGTAGGTTCCGCCATGCGCATATCCGTTAGTCGCCGTTATTCGGCGATGTGAGCTCGTGACGTCACATGACCCAACGCGTTTGAAAAATTTATGAAAATCAACGACTAATTTTAAAAAACCTTACTATGTGACTGTAAATTTAGTCATATGTGAAATCCACTTCAGGATCTTAATTTCTTAATTTCGAGACGCATCGATTGATAGGTTTTGGTGCCCTGTAGGTGCAATTTGGTGAGTTTGGTTACGCTATCTTAATAAACAAAAAAGTTTTTCATAGAAAAACATAGTGTTCAACCTATTATTCCTATGGGAGCTATATGATATAGTGATTCGATTTGGCTGGTTTTCATATCTGTACTGCCTGCATCGAAAACAGATATTTATGCCAAGTTTCATAATAATAGCGATAAAATTGAGTGATAAGTTTGAATGCAAACAGACGGACACTGGCAACATTGTTTTCACTTTGAATGCGTATTATTTAATATGTACCTGCACCTATAGGGCACCAAAACCTATCAATCGATGCGTCTCAAAATACTCTATAAGATCCTGAAGTGGATTTAACATCTGATTTCACTTACAGCCATACAATAAGGATTTCTGAAAAAGGTCGCTAAATTTCATAAATTTTTTAGACGCGTGGGGTCATGTGACGTACATGCGTAGTGAAGCCAAAAGTTGCAGACTTCTTGTCGTAACCTATGAGCTCTCTCAATCGTGGGCGCAGGTCAAGTTTATTTTGGATCCCCCGCTATTCTATAAAAACTTTTTTAAATATATGTATATATATAGATTTCGGATTTGGCATGCATTTTATTTTAGTAATTCATAATCTACTGTCTAAATTTCAAGTCAATCGGACTATAAACACGGAAGTTATTCACGACAGAAGAGCACAGCTACCACTTAAAATGCCTGGCTTGTGCTGTCGCTTGTATGTGTGCGTGTTTGTGTGGGTATGTGTAAGTTAATGAAGATGCGATCGAAATTTTTTGACCTGGGTACAGGGAGATTTGTAGTCGGGTATACTCTTTCTCTTGGACGTTAATGTAGTAAAACGGGCAGTACATTCAAGTGGCCCAACGACACAAAGCACGGGCTTGTTGACGCGCGGACCTAGGCAAAATGCAGCCCACCTTACCGCCCAACCGACTGAAGGGCGCCCCGCATAACGTGCGGTAACGAAGATTGCGGAACAGATAAATAAGAGCAAACTAAATAAAAGTTCTACATAAATTAAACAATAGATAAAGGTAACTATAGATTACACAGATAACATAAAAGTGAAGTTCTGAGAAATGAAATAGAACTAGCATTACATATTAAATGAGAAAGATTGTTATTATTAGAACATAATATACGAAAAGGGTTTTGGATAGCATAGTTAGTATTACAAGCTTGAAGACAAAGAGGAAGGAAGTTCCTGGAATTTCTGATCGGAAGAACAAAACAAGTTTGGCTGATTAATTCAGAAGTATCAATTTTCCCTTTAATTAGTTTGTGTAAGAAAAATTCACCAAGCATGGTTCTACGATCAGAAAGAGAAGGAAGATTTATTAGTAAGAGTCTACTACGATAAGAAGGTATGTGAGTATTAGGATTCCAGTTAAGACCCCGAAGTGTAAGGAGAAGAAATTGCTTTTGAACCGATTCTATTCTATCCTGATAAATCTTGTTCTGGGGACACTAAATACAAAACCCATATTATTCAAGAATAGGTCGAATAAGAGAAGTATACAGAGTTTTAGTAATTTAGGGATCGTTAAATTCTTTAGACCAACACTTAATGAAACCGTTTTCTCAACACTGCTTGTCAAAGTTAGACGTGTCTAATTTTTCTGTGCGAAAAAATTGTGAAAAACTATAAAATTTAATGGACAAGTCCACCTATTGGTGGCATCTTTTGCATCTCATCGCGATTGTAATGAGTAACGGTCAAGTGGCATTTGTTAGTGCAGTGATAACATAAAAATAACAACTTATAAGATTAACGGACAAGTCCACCCTAGTGGTGGCAATTTACAAAGTGCACTAGCAGTGCGCCGGGCTAATTGTTCTCTTGAAAAACAATATAAACAAAAACATAAAGTGTTACCAATAAACATGAGCGAACCAATGGCTCAAAACCCTGTGTTTAGTAACAACCAACAAGAGGTTGTACAAAATTCTAGTGACCGCAAGAGAAAAAGCTTTACAATGCTAACAAATGTAAGTAAATATCCTAAAAGCAACAGCAACTACTATGCCCTCCTGGGAGACGATATTGAAGCCGACGAGGAATACATAAATGGCTTTGCAGCACACGTGCAAAATCTAGCCAATGAGAAACCAAATGAAGATATGAAGAAGACCCAAAATAATCCGACATCAAGCAATGAGCAATATACTCGTAACAACAACGAGAAGAGAAACAGCAATCCACCAACAGTAAAACTGCCTCAAAACAAGATTAAAAAAGAGCAAGTACCTCCTATTAATATCTTTAATATTGAAGCAAAAGAGATTATCGAGTTCATTAAAAAAGGTCTCAAAATTGACAACTTTAACATAAAAGAGCACACTCATAACAATAATAAAAAGATTTCCTTATTTTTAATACCATAGAAGATTACATAAAAACTCGCGCTTATCTTGAGAAAATAAATGTAAAATTCTTTACGTTTACACCAAAAAGCTTAAAAACTAAATCATACTTATTGAAAGGACTAAGCGCTGCCACAGAGACGGATGATATTGGAACTGAACTAAAACAATATGAAAATGAAAAACTTAAATTTGTAAAGGTTACAGAATTCGCAAATTCTCGACCAAAGAAGGGAAAAAACTACCAATATTCCTTGTTCAAATATCAGCCGTAAGCAATGTGAACTCGCTGAAAGCCATAAAAACGGTTCTATATCGACGCATAACATGGGATGGTCTCAGAAAACCAGAGATTTCACAATGCCGCAACTGTCAAGGATTTTTTCATAGCGCTGCAAACTGCTTCCTGCCACCTAAGTGCGTTAGATGCAACGAATCACATCACAGCTCAGACTGCCCTAAGGCAAAAGTGGAAGTCAACGAGAGAGTACAATTATACTGTGTTTTGTGCAACAAGTATGGACATCAAACTTCATACAAAGGATGTGAAAAATTCTAAGAGCTCCAAAAGAAAATCAGAGCTAAAAAAGAAAGGATGACTCAAAGCCGAACGAACCAAGAACCATTATTTATGCACACGAATCCCAATATGAATTATGTAAATGCTGTAAGAGGAAACGGTAATCCTACCCATAACACTACAACCGAAATTCCCCAAAACAATTCATCCACATTTTTAGAAGAAATAAAGAAATCACTAATGACAATGACTACACAAATAAACGAATTTCAAAAACAATTAAATATCCAAAACGCTAGAATCGACGCGTTAGTCTCTTTGTTTAACGCTTAAATGGATCCAGAACAAAACCAAGAACCTATTATAAATAAAAATCTAAAAATTTTATCAATAAATGTGAACTCGATTATAAATGTCACAAGGAGACTTGACCTTCAAAAATGCCTAGACAAACACCAACCTGATGTGAAGTTGCTCAATGAAACAAAGCTCAATCCGAGGCACAAAATATCCTTTAAAAACTATGACTTAATACGGAATGACAGACCAAATGCTGAAAGAGGAGGGGGCACAGCTATTTTAATAAAAAAGGAGCTCAAGTATGATAAATATGTCGATCAAAAAATTAAAGACATAAATGTGCTAGAAACATGCATAATCAAAATACCCCTGGGATCATCTCAACATTTATTTATAGTGGCGATATACTATCCAGCCGGAAACAATAATGAATATCTGAAGGACGACCTCAACCAAATCTTTACATCGCTACAACTAAATAAAGCTAATCACTTTTACATAATGGCGGGAGACCTGAATTGCAAGCACAAAAACTGGGGTAACGAGCTTAACAACACAAAAGGTAACATATTGAAAGAATGGCTAGAAACCAACGAAAATGAGTTCAAGTGCAAGATGTATGCCACTGACGAAGCTTCTTATCCAAGTGCCAACTCATACTTAGACATATGTCTGGCCGACGCTAGAATCAATCTAAGACAAGAAAACAACACCATTAATTGTCTCATTTGATTACGATAGCGACCATATTGGGATGATTATAATAGCCAGTAATAGCCAGCATGTAGATACTCCATTCACTCTCCTTACACATACTCAAGAACACAAGTTAAACTATAGAAATGCCAATTGGAAAAAATTTCAAAACACTTTAATAAATTCCAGCGAAAATGGCAACACAGCACCAAACAATAGAAATTTAGAAAATTCTGAAATTGACTTGCATCTAACAAAACTGAATAAAATAATTGCTCATGCAATAGAAAAAGCAGTCCCCAAAATTAAAAAAATTGATCCTCTTGCAAAATTTACGAACAGCACAATAAAAAAACTATTAGATGAAAAAAGCAAAACACTAACCATGATTAAAAAACACAATAGACTTGAAAAAACACTAACACTATCACAATATAATCTGCTCAATACAAAACTAAAACTCATTAAAAAACTATTAAAAGACAATGTAACAATAGCCTTCAATAAGCACATAGAGACGAAACTTACAAGCCTTTCCCCCAAACAGTCATCAAGGATGTTCAATGTAATTAAAAGCAATTCAGCAATAGAAAAACAATCCCTAGATCTAAATTTTATCAAAGTACCGGTTGATGATTTTGAAATATTAAGGAAATCAGATATTGATCCACAAGCAATAGACCAGATAAATAACAAATTCATTATATACAAAAAAGAAAACATCTTAAACATAATAGGAACATACCTGGAAGGCGTACATCAATCAACGGATAATGTACCTAATATAGCAGCATATGATCAAGTTGACCTTACCTTCAACCAATTCTTACACATCAAGAACAGATTTGAAGTGAATCGGATCACCTTAACACAATTTAATGATAATAAGCTAGCAAACAATATTAATGATACAGACAACACCTACTTTATAACACAAGATCAAATTATCCCAATATTTGCTAAACTAAAGGGCAAAACTTCTGCTGGACTTGACGATATCCCAAACATTTCACTCAAACATTTAACTATAAACATAATACTGGAATACTGCACCCTGTTTAACAATATGCTCAACAACTCATACTTCCCACAAGACTGGAAAATAGCGAAAGTAATCACAATCCCGAAAAAAGTCAAAGACAACGAACTTAAGAATCTAAGACCTATTAGTCTCCTTCCAAATATAAGCAAGGTATTTGAAGTCTGTGTAAATAAGAACATATTGTGGAGTTGCAACAAAAAGAATTTAGTTAACGATCGCCAGTTTGCGTTTAAGTACAAACATTCAACTTCTCATGCAATACACGTACTTATTTCGGAAATACTGTGGTGTGCACATATCGAGAGCTCACTGTGCTCAACACTATGTCCAGTATATACGTCATATATACTAATAAACATAAATATTATGATACAATGACACTTAGTCATTGTTCCCTAAACATACGACATATTCAAGTGCACCGAAATATGATCGGTCACAAGTGCCTTGACTACAAACAAGCCGCGTCAGCATGCGTCCCATGCAATGACCGCTTGCACATATGCACAGCACGCTCTTTCCCTACAGCGACGTCTTCGCCGCTTACATATAAGTTACATATAGTCGTTTTATATGTTATATATAAAACGACTTATATACAAAAGGCAGCGCTGCCACTGAGGACAGCGCAACCTTAGGTTTAAGTATACTGTACACCTAATTGTAAGTACAGAAGAATAAAGCGATATGGAGCGACAAGAACAGTCGCTCCTAAGAACCAAAATAGTTGCACGTGTTTAAATACCACATGGCGACCGTGACAAGTGTCACGTATATATTATATAAGTGTATATAAACAATGATAATAATTTCTGTGCAAATATACATATGAAGACAGGCATTTTCGTCACTATGAAAAATGTTGTCTTTTTCGTCAACGCAGCATTGCAACTACCTGTGCCAGAATGGCAAGCGAGGTAGACAAGGCGCAAAACGCAGTGCCATCTGACGATACAATTTTTGGCAAGATTTTACGCAAGAGATTCCATGCAAAATTGATCTACGAATACGAGAAGTGAACAGTGAACATATACTACAACTGGAGGTGCAGCAGCGGCAGCAGCAACAATAATAAAAGTGATGACAAATGTTATAAATCTGTGCGATGAGCAACACCTGAGCTCACAGGCCCTGGACTACAACAGCACCCTACAAGTGCGAGTGGCAGCCCGCCACTTGTGCCAACGCTGGAATAGAAAACAAATATTCAACAAGTGTGAGAGGCAAACCGCCCCTTACGCCAGCGTGGGAAACTGCAAGATTTATAAAAACTTTTGCATTACAATTAGATGAGCGAAATTGAACTACGAGAAGTCTGCAGGGAACAACAAGCGTGAGGGGCACACCGCCACTTGCGCATACGAGGGAGCGTCAGCGTAGCAGGCCCGTGACGACCAGCTGACGCATAAGAAATGGATCCTGAGCAGCAGCAACTATACATAATACATGAACCGACAGCGTTTCCTAACGCGCTTAATTTTTTTTTTCCATTGCACTGCGTGCATAATTTTTTTGAATGCACTGCGATGCATACTTATTTAATATAAAACAATTGTAAAATTGAGCGACATAAAAGTTGCCCGATTAGAGTGTGGCCTGAAAACCATACGCCAACACTAGGTAGGAAAACATGTACATTCACCTTGTGTGAATTAATTTTAAATTCCTCCCAGCCAATTGGCGTATAAACAATTTTATCTACTTCGGCGCGATAAGCGTCAACAACAAAAAATAAAAATAAATATATATATATATATATATGTATGTATATATATAAAAAGAATATTAATAATAATGTTATGGTTATCCATCAGATTCAAATTATAGATTCAGAAACATAATATAAATATTATTAGAACATTATATTTTCAAAACGGAGACGTTATATACCGTATACAGTAAATTCCCCTGGGCCACTATGGGCCTTATAGACACAAAAACGTAATTAATAAGGTAGAGGTGGAAACACCAGACCTAAAAGTAATTACGATTCTACTTATAATTATTGTAGTGCTAATGTGTATTAGCCTTTTCTTTAAATTATACAAAGTGCACAATCGATGCATAAAAAAAAAATATATGAGTCGTGCAAACGACTTAGATAAAATATAAAAACAACTGAAAACAAAAATAATAATAAAATGTCAACACTAAAGGCTATCAGACAGGTGTATGATAGGGATGCTTACTTTAAAGAAAAAATTCTAAGTTTGGTCTCAACGACCCCAGTAAGCATCAATCAGTTAGAATATATGTATACAGAAAAATACAATATAGAATTTTCTCCTTTAATACATTGCACTAATACACAAAAGGCAATCGTATTAACAACCATTCCCGGTATACAGGTTAGATCAATTATAGACGACCACCCAATGCTAGGCAGAACTCTTATAATGATGGCATTCATTAAATAATTCATATTCATAACTTTTAAATATTAAATGAATTTTTAAAAACACAGATAAATGCCCTAACAATAACGAAATCCATTTATGGATTTCAGAAAAGTCATTGTCTCTATCACCGAACTAAGAAACGAGTCGGAAAAATCTTTTAAGTGTATAAATAAAAGTGCACCAATTTCAAACAGCACAAAATTAAAACATATTAGGGTTCTGCTGAATACATACAATGAAATACGTCAAATTGTAGCTGACAATTTGAAAAATTGTGATTCACTGCAGACCCTTCAGCTAAAAGATGTTTTAAAATGCTTAAAAGAAAATCTTCTGTATGTCGCACAACGACATACATTGAACATATTAGTTCCCAATAGTATAAGCCAGCCAGCTGAGTTCGATGAAACACCTCTACTAGATTCAGATTCAACTGATCAAAAAGAGTGTAAATCGGAAAACAACTCACAAGAAAATTTAATTACAATGGCACAATCAGTTGTAGAATTTATCAGACTAGCCACATCTCTGATACCAGAGTTCGACGGTAAGCCGGAAAATCTACAAAGTTTTCTAGATTCTTTAAATCTTCTAGAAACCTTAAAAGGCACACATGAGCTAACAGCCATAAGCCTTATAAAGACAAAGTTAAAAGGCCATGCGAGAAATCTAATAAGTAATGAGCAGACAATAGCTGCGATCATTACCAAACTATCAAATGCAGTAAAAGGAGATCCGGTAGAAGTAGTATCTGCTAAGCTCCTTAATCTGCAACAAAAAAATAAAACGGCCAACCAATATACACAAGAGGTTGAGCAGTTAACAAAGGCATTAGAATGCGCATTTATTCACGATGGCTTAACGCCAGAATTGGCCAATAAATACAGTACAACGCAAGCAGTAAAGGCAATGACCAAAAACTGCGCTATCGATAAGGTAAAACTTATCATGCAAGCTGGCACATTCAACAGCATGAATGATGCCATATCAAAATTTGTCAACAGTTGCACTGAAGCAACTGGTCAATCTAATACAGTACTGTATTACAATAATTACTCCCAACGCGGTGGAAACCGCGGTCGTGGGAATTATAGAGGCCGTAACTATAACAACAATAATTACAATAACCGTGGAGGAAGACGAGGCCAAAACCGAGGAAGAGGCCGAGGTAATTCCAACCAAGGTAATAATAATAACAATGTGAGAGTAACGCAAAATGCGTCGGAAAACTCTCAGAACCCATTAGGAAACAACCAGTAAATGCAAAGGTTCATTCCATCAATTACAGTCTTAATATATTTGTCACTTTTTATAATCATTCAACCGAAAATAAACTAACATTCCTAATAGATACTGGTGCAGATATCTCACTTTTAAAAATAAATTCATATAATTTCAAAATTCAAAAAGAAAAAATTATAAACATCCAAGGCATAGGCCAAGGTGTAATAAAATCTCAAGGAACAACTTCATTAGAACTTCAATCAACAAAATACATTATTCCACACGAATTTCATTTAGTAGATTCAGATTTTTCAATACCGTGTGATGGAATAATAGGCATTGATTTTATAAAAAAATTCAATTGTAAATTAGATTTCGAACCAAGTGAAGACTGATTTATAATCAGACCCCAAAATTTAAATTATCCTATTTATGTTCCGATAACATATAGTACTGGCAACAATAAAGTTCTTCTGCCAGCCAGATCCCAAGTAATAAGAAAAATAGACATTAATACAGTAAATGAATATATATTTGTTCCTAATCAAGAAATACATAATGGAATTTATGTTGCCAATACAATAACAGCATCCAAACATGTATACATTCGCATTCTAAACACAACTAATTTCGACCAATTGGTCAAACTAAACAAAATCCAATATGAAAATTTAACAGATTACGACATTCATAACATTAATCCAGAAATTAGAAGCGAACAAGTACTTTCAAAATTAAAGAAAAATTTTCCAGAACAATTCAAAAGCCAACTAACAGAATTATGCACCAAGTATAGTGATGTGTTCGGACTGGAAACCGAACCAATAGCGACAAATAATTTTTATAAACAAACATTAAGACTTAAAGATGATGAACCCATTTACATAAAAAACTACAGAAGCCCGCATAGCCACGTTGAAGAAATTCAAAAACAAGTAGGAAAATTAATAAATGACAAAATCGTAGAACCGTCTGTATCCGAGTATAACAGCCCACTCTTGTTAGTTCCGAAAAAATCATTACCAAATTCGGAGGAAAAGAAATGGCGGTTAGTAATTGACTATCGCCAATTAAACAAAAAACTACTTTCTGATAAATTCCCGCTCCCCAGAATTGATGACATTCTAGACCAACTGGGCAGAGCTAAATACTTTTTATGCCTTGACTTAATGTCAGGTTTCCACCAAATTGAACTTGAAGAAAGTTCAAGAAATATAACATCTTTCTCAACGAGCAATGGCTCATATCGCTTCACGCGATTACCATTTGGTCTTAAAATAGCACCAAATTCATTTCAGAGAATGATGACTATAGCATTCTCGGGTTTAGAACCCTCTCAGGCATTCCTTTATATGGATGACTTAATTGTGATAGGATGTTCCGAAAAACACATGATTAAAAACTTAACCGATGTTTTTAACGTATGTAGGAAATATAACCTAAAGTTGCATCCAGAAAAATGTTCATTTTTCATGCATGAAGTGACATTCTTAGGTCACAAATGCACCGACAAAGGAGTATTGCCAGATGACACGAAATTTGACGTCATCAAAAATTATCCTGTCCCTCATGATGCGGATACCGCGAGACGATTTGTAGCATACTGCAATTATTATCGTCGATTTATAAAAAACTTCGCCGATTATTCACGGCACATAACTAGATTATGTAAAAAGAATGTTCCTTTTGAATGGTCAAGTGAATGCCAAAACGCATTCCAATACCTTAAAGAAAAGCTTATGCACCCCACATTATTACAATATCCTGATTTTCGCAAAGAATTTTGCATTATAACAGATGCTAGTTAACAAGCTTGCGGAGCGGTTCTAACTCAGAACCGTAATGGAATTCAGCTCCCAATAGCTTATGCATCTCGTTCATTTACAAAAGGGGAAAGCAATAAGAGCACAACAGAACAAGAGTTAGCGGCAATTCATTGGGCAATTACCCATTTTAGACCATATATTTATGGCAAACACTTTACTATTAAAACGGATCACAGACCATTAACATATCTCTTTTCTATGACTAATCCCAGTTCAAAATTAACTCGCATGCGGCTAGAACTTGAAGAATACGACTTCACAGTAGAATACCTAAAGGGGAAAGATAATCACGTAGCAGATGCATTATCTAGAATTAGCATAGACTCACTAATAGAAATGAATAGAACAATAATGATGGTTCAAACGAGATCATCAAAACGACAGAAAAACATCTGCGCAGATGAAAAAATAAAATTGCAAAAAGAAAAGAAAGAGCCCAATGTCTATGAAGTCATTAGCAATAATGACGTAAAGAAATTTGTGAAACTAAAATTCGGAAAATTCAATTGCTTATTAAAGCAAGGAAAAAGAATTATTTCACAATTTTCAGTTAATGATCTGTACTCCAATGAAAAATTCGACTTAGGTCAATTCTTTCAAAGGCTTAATGCAGAAGCCGGATTACATAAAATCGTTAATCTACAGTTGTCACCAAGTGAACAAATCTTCGAATTTGTATCACTAAATGAATTTAAAAATATGGGCAATGAATATTTAAATACATTAAAAGTAGCGCTACTTACAAAAGTGACACAAATAGACAAAAATGACGAAAGTCAAATTAATGCAATACTGTCGAAATACCATGATGATCCTATAGAAGGAGGCCATACAGGGATTACGCGAACCTTGTTAAAAATTAAGAAATATTATTATTGGCCCCAAATGAATAAAACCATTGCGAAATATGTGAAAACTTGTGTAAAATGCCAACAGGCAAAGACCATAACACATAAAAAGCACCTATGGTAATAACAGACACTCCAAATACTGCATTTGACACTGTTTTAATAGATACCATTGGACCATTACCTCGTACAGAGAATGGCAATGAGTACGCAATCACGATAATATGTGATCTCACGAAATTTCTAGTTACAATACCAGTAACAGACAAAAGTGCAAAAACAGTTGCCAAAGCAATATTCGAATCTTTTGTGCTAAAGTACGGTCCTATGAAGACGTTCATAACGGATATGGGTACTGAGTACAAAAATTCACTAATAAATGACCTGTGTAAGTATATGAAAATCAGTAATATACAATCAACAGCTCATCACCACCAGACTTTAGGAACAGTGGAGAGAAGTCACCGAACATTTAATGAATATATTCGTTCATATATTTCGATTGACAAAGACGATTGGGACATATGGTTGAATTTTTTCACATATTGTTTCAACACAACTCCATCGACAGTACATGAATACTGTCCATATGAACTCGTTTATGGTAGATTACCAAGACAGTTCACAGAATTTAATAATCTTACTAAAATAGATCCTATATATAACGTAGATGATTATGCAAAAGAGTTTAAGTTCAGATTAGAAGTAGTTTATAAAAGAGCAAAAACTTTAATAGATTTAGAAAAAGAAAAACGAAAGATAGAATTGACAAAAAATTAAATGACATAGAACTAGAGGTAGGAACCTTAGTATTACTAAAGAACGATACAGGGCATAAGCTGGAAAGTAAATATTTAGGACCCTACAAAATCGTAAACATAGAAGATAGGAACAATATTAAAATAAATGTAGGAAAAAATAAATTTCAAACAGTAAATAAAAATAGGCTAAAATTATTCAATAATTAAAAAAATATAAATTTTCAGGTCTGATCAGCCGTAACATTATTATATATATATATATACACAAAAAAAAAAAAATATACACAAAAAAAATACATACATACATACATATACAAATTAAAAAAAAAAGTAAAAAAAAAAGAAGTACATAAAATAATATTTAAAATATATTATCTACATTAAAAATAAAATAACTTCATAAAATTACGTTATTTTTCAAAAGGAGGGAGATGTGGTGTGCACATATCGAGAGCTCACTGTGCTCAACACTATGTCCAATATATACGTCATATATACTAATAAACATAAATATTATGATACAATGACACTTAGTCATTGTTCCCTAAACATACGACATATTCAAGTGCACCGAAATATGATCGGTCACAAGTGCCTCGACTACAAACTAGCCGCGTCAGTATGCGTCCCATGCAATGACCGCTTGCACATATGCACAGCACGCTCTTTCCCTACAGCGACGTCTTCGCCGCTTACATATAAGTTACATATAGTCGTTTTATATGTTATATATAAAACGACTTATATACAAAAGGCAGCGCTGCCACTGAGGACAGCGCAACCTTAGGTTTAAGTATACTGTACACCTAATTGTAAGTACAGAAGAATAAAGGCATATGGAGCGACAAGAACAGTCGCTCCACAATACAATGGAATCAAAACAAAAAAAATTGCACAGGAGCATGTCTCATAGATCTTCAAAAGGCTTTTGACACGGTTTGAATTAGCGGACTAATTGTCAAACTAATGAAATTACCAATTCCAGCTTCACTTAGTTATTCTCATATACAATATGATAGGAAACAAAAAATTCGTCATTAGCAATTGCAAGGATATTAGCACCAAAATATTCAAAATGGCCAATGGACTTCAACAAGGGACAGTCAACTCTCCGATTTTATTTAATATATTCATTCTTGAGTTACTGAACAATATTACAAACATTATTGCTTTTGCAGACGATCTAGTCATTTACCAGTCAGACAAATCAATAAAAAACATTAATCATAAATTGCAAAAGGATTTTAAGGAGATTGAAGAGTACGCAATAAAATGGAAACTGAAAATAAATATAAAAAAATGAGAATCCATTCTGTTCCGGCCCCCAATAAAATATTGGAATACCAACACAAAAAAAAATTGGAAAAGCTTCAAAATAATATCCTCAACAACTACAGAAGAAATTCCAGTTCGCAGAACAGTTAGATACCTTTGTAATCTATCTAGATAGCTTCTTATATTTTAACGACCACATCAAAATTCAATTGGAAAAAGCAAGAAGAGCCTTCCAAATTTACCGAAAACTATTTTATTCCAAACACGTCACACCGAAAGTCAAAATTATAATGTACCAAACACTTATAAGACCTATATTGACGTATGGATGTACAATTTGGTTTAACATCTCGCCGGCGTATATGGAGAAGTTGAGAAGCTTTGAAAGAAAATGCCTGAGATCTTGCACATCGCTGCACAGGACCCCTGAAAGCAACTACCTAAAGTTCTACTCCCACAAAAAACTGTATGACGAAGCTAATATAAACCGTATAGACAACTTTATTATTAACCTTATCAGGAGACACATAGTAAATTGCATGAACTGTAAAACCAACAGCATGATATTTGGACCTTATTATATAAATGAAATATACATCCTGGAAAGCTTAAAAAGCGGCTTCATCCCACCAGAAGCTTTTTTAATTTTAGATACACATGGACACATACAAAACCAACACGGAATACCAGTTTTCTACCATCAATACAGAAGAGCCACAAACAAAAAAATTCATCTTAATAACACAGAAGTTCTCAGACATAACACGAGCATTCCAAAAAGAGATGAGATTAGCAGCAACACACAATACTGGTGGTTGAATCAACAAAATTGACTCATGTCAAACCCTTTCATTTCCTATCCTTTCCTATCCTTTCCTCTCCTTTCTTTTTTTTTATTTATTTATTTTATTTTTTTTATTTATTATATTTTTTTTTTTCCTTTCAATGATACCAATATAATGTTTTTGTAAATAATTTTTCATTAAAACTAAACAATACTTATTTTTAACAAACATTGCAACATATCAACTACTAAATGAAGCCGAAAAAATTACATAATATACTCGAGAGCTCAAGCCCGGGACATTGTATACGCAATTTCAATCTTATTATTTTGTTTATTTAATACTATAATAATATATAAATACCCAAATAAACACCACAAAAAAAAAAAAAAAAAAAAACTTAATGAAACCCAGGTCACCAAAGGCACGATTATCGGTGGAAGAGATATGTTTGTCAAATTTTAGCTAGGGATCTAAAAGGATACCCAAATCATTAACTGACTCAATTCAAACAAGCGGCTTATCATTAAGAATATAATTGTTTAAAAAGGGTATTCGCCTGTAAAAGTATATTACGTTACACTTACCACAATTAAGATTTAATAAATTTACCCGACACCAGGCATGAAAACTCTCAAGATCAGTTTGCAACCTTTGACCAGATAGAAAATCAGTAGAAGACAGACACAATTTAACATCATCGCCATACATCAGCACCCGAGAGTGATTAATGACAGAAGGAAGGTCCTTTATGAACAGCATAAATAATAAGGGGCCAAAATGACTTTCTTGTGGTACTTCGGAAGTAACTTGAACAGACTTAGAGACTAAGCCCTTGAAATAAACCTTTTGGGTTTTAAAAGTTAAATAGTTGGAGATCCAAAGAATTAAGTTATTTGGAAATCCTAGAAGATGAAGCTTGTGAAGTAAAAGAAAATGCTTAACAGAGTCAAAAGTCAGTGAAATAACATCTGCTTACAATTTAGATTGAAATCCCTTAATGACAAAAGAAGTTAATTCCAATAGGTTAGTGGTAGTAGTTCTATATTTCACAAACCCGTGCTGGCAGGGTGAAATTATGGATCTACACAGATGTAGAAGTTGAAGTTATTAATTTCTCAAAAATCTTAGGAATAGCAGACAACTTAGAAATACCTCTATAGTTCTCGACGTTAGACTTGTTTTCTTTTTTATGGAGCGGAATATTAAATGATTCTTTCGAATTGTTAGGAAAAGAGCAAAACTCCACGAGCAGTTTAGAAAGTATAAATAATGTACCTAACCACGCAGCTTTATACTCCATCGGGCTTAATTGCCTTTAAATCACGTAGAAGTGAACTTTCAGTGATTCAAGCCCCAAAAATGCAATTGGAGTTAATTACCTGATAGACTAAGGCGAAACCAATTTATAAGCTTGTGAACTATAAGTCGTTTGAACAACTCTGCAAAAAGATCGGCAATAGCCTGATCAGAGCCAGCTGTCGTTTTTTCAAAAAATACGGTTGATGGAAGTGTTGATGACCTACGCTTCGCATTAACGAAGTTATAAAACCTTTTAGGATTTCGCTGAAACTGTAACCTACAGCTTCTAAGGTAGTTATTATAGCAATGTATATTAAGTACAGAGAAGCTAGATCGGGCAATCAAATGTCGGAGGAAGGCGAAATATAAGAACAAGTGATAAAAAAAAACAAACACCGGTGTTGCACAATATTACAGCAACAAATTCAATAACTTCAGAGCTATCGGTAATTACTAGTATCTCCGAAGAGAAATCAGCGCCAACAGCAATTAGTACACAACCACCATGACGAGGAGTGCGATCTTTTCTGTAAAACGAAAATTTATTAGACAGGATTTCAGAATTAAGGATGTCGGGCCTTAACCATGTTTCAGAAAAGGCAACGACATGGAAAGGAAAAGTTAGGCTATCAAGATAAAGTTTACTACAAAGACCTTTTACATTCTGATAGCCCAGTAAGAGGGAGGATGTTAATTTTTTTAACTATCAGAGACTACAAGAGGAGGATTGGAACTACCACCGGAAGTAGGAAGTGAAATCGGAGGCCGATTTTTCTTTTTTTGCAGTATATTCCTTAATAACAATGCGGTCAGGCCAAAATTCTTTGCAACAAATATTGTTGAAATATTCAGCCGGACCACTTATTTAATGGACGAGATTTCCCGAAGATAAGCAAATTTGATTTTCTCCACCGTAGTATGGGCTTTTGACTTGGCCAGTATAAAGGCCTTGTTATCATCAGATGTAGTGTCAGGGGCAAGCCGCGAAACAAAGATTTGTGTCCGTGGTGGAACACCTACAAAGGTCGTAAATACCAACCAACGTATGAGCATCCGATGGAGCCATGCTAATGGTTGATTGACCAGAAAATTCGAGTGAATGACTGGCACTATCAATACTAGGTTGTTGACCTGCATCAACAGTGCCAACAATCACCGAATCAAGAACCTCTTCGTGGTCAGAAGGAACCACATCCATGGGTATGATGTCAAACAGTTTTTTAAACCGAGCAAATATATCTCGAAAGCCTTTCCTAGTCTGCCTCATAAATGCCATAATATCTTTTTCAACATCCCTACATGATTCACAAGTCCACTTTAAGCCAGACTTGGACAAACCCCATTTTTACGTTTACTCGAACCTGGCAATTTTTACTCCCTGTACCCATAAAATGGGTAAAAGAAGGAGACATCTCCGACCCTATAAAGTATATATATTCTTGATCAGTATCAAAAGAGATTTCGATTTGGCCATGTCCGTCTGTCTGTCCGTCTGTCCGGATGAACGCGTCGATCTCAGCAACTATAAGAGCTAGAGACACCAGATTTGGAATGTAGGTTCCTGTATACCATACGCAGATCAAGTTTGTTTCCAATCTCCGATATCTTACCCCGTTCCCCCGCAAATCGATCAAAACGTTTTACAGCCACAGTTTTGAAGATATCGCTTTGGGATTTGGCATGAACACTACTTCGGTCACTCTTAATCTACTGTGCAAATTTCAAGTCGATCGGATAATAAACACGGAAGTTATTCAACGAACAAGATTCAGTACTGGAGCCAAGGGGGGAAGAAGAAGCACAGCCACGACTTAAAATGCCTTGCGTACGCTGCAGCGCGCTGTGGCTCGCGTGTGTGTGTGTGTGTGTATGCTTTGTGTATGTGTGCGTGCATGTGTAAGAGACAAACATATGATTGGAAGTTTTAGAACTGGGTACAGGGAGTTTCGTAGTCGGGTATACTCGACTAGAGCATTCTTACTTGTTATTATAGCAGACAACCATTTTTATTTAAAGAAAAATTAAAAAGACGAAAAATAAAAAATACGAAAACAAATGTTAGCACAATGCAAACTGCACAAATCAACCACCAGCTTGCTTGTGATGCTGTTTGTTATTGTATTTGAACAAATTTAGGTAAGATTAATAAAATTAGTTGCAATTTAATGTCCAACAATGTGTTCTTGTGCAATGTGTTCCACACGTCAAAAGAACAAAAAAGCCCAAGTTATCACTTGATATCACGAGGAAAACAAACTAAAACGATGCGCAAGAAAAAAACACGTCCGTTGCGAATGCGAAGGCGCTATGCCAAAAATTACCCACCAATTACATGTCGAGCAGCAGCGCTCCCTCTACTGTGGATCGAATGCAAAGCTAGGCAGAGTCTGGGAGACATAAGCAATATAGCGATTACAGTCGCACTTATAAGTTTTAAGGTCGAGAGAGCGATTCAAGGGAGAGATTTCTTATCTCATTTGCACTTTCATGTTCTTATGTAGCAGCTGGCGCATACCGAGATTTTCATACAATTTTCAAAAAAATGTTCTTATACTTCCCGATATATATTTAATCGACAGTTCCACCTAACTTTATAATAAGAAGGTACTGTAAAAATTGCATAATACATCAAATAGTTCGTGCTGACTGACTGATTGACAATATCGCACAGCGCAAACCGTAAGAGCTGGGATGCTGAAATTTTCACAGTAGGTTCCATCTACGAAAATTCGACACACAAGCGTGGAAAATTACCATACAATCAACTTCAATCTCATTTTCAAAGATCTACACAAAAATTCATTTGAAATATATTTCACCGATTTTGAAAAATCCACCAAATGGGGGTCTCAAGGTTTTATGGGTGAAAGTCTAATTAAGTCCGATCACCTTCAAATTAATCTTCAAAGCTCTTCACATAAAATAATTCGACGCGGAAATCAGCGATTTTGGGAAATTCAACCTAATAGTCGGAAAATTGGTAGAAAACTCTAGCAGTCGACATTTTTAATTTTAATGCGATTGGCTTCAAACCCATTTTCAAGGTTTTACACAAAAACAAAATAGGCGCGGTGACCAAAGATTTTGGAAAATCTACTCCCAATATCGGAAAATTCCCAGAAAACTGTTGTAACGAACTATTTTGTTTGCCATCAAATCTTTTCGAAGCTTAACACATTAAACAAGTAAGAATGCTATAGTCGAGTATACCCGACTACAAAACTCCCAAGTCAAAATTTCCGATCGGATCTGCGTGCACTTACACATACACACACACATACACAAAGCCGTACACACACAAGCGGCAGCAAGGCAAGAGCGCAAGCAAGGCATTTTAAGTCGTGGCTGTGCTTCTTCTTCCCCCCTCGCTCCAGTACTGAATCTTGTTCGTTGAATAACTTCCGTGTTTATAATCCGATCGACTTGAAATTTTTACAGAGTGACTAAAGTATTATACATGCCAAAATCCAAAGCTATATCTTTAAAAATGTGGCTGTAAAACGTTTTTATCGAATTGTGGGGGAACGGGGGGAGATATCTGAGATCAGAAATAAACTTGATCTGCGTATGGTATACAGGAACCTACATTCCAAATTTGGTGTCTCTAGCTCTTATAGTTGCTGAGATCGACGCGTTTATCCGAACAGACGGACAGACAGACGGACATGGCCAAATCGAAATCTCTTTTGATACTGATCAAGAATATATATACTTTTTATACCGATATTGGGAAATTCAGCCCCATGGTCGGAAAATTTGTGGAAAACTCTGGCACTCGACATTTTTAAATTTTATGTGATACCCGTTGGGTATACCAATTTCCAAATATAAATACAAAAACCTCGCTACTTTGCGGGTAATACAACGGGAAGAAACTTAATTATACAATTCAGATTATAGTACAAAACAAAAAATTAAAGAATTATAAGAAAACAAGTAAGAACGTTGCAGTCGACGGCGGCGTCCGACGGCGGACGGACCCGACTGCAGAATACTATGTTCCCAGTCCTATATAATATGGTTATTTGTGAGTTCGGTAAGAAACGCGGTTTTTTTTCCTTTGGGGGCGTAGGGGTGGGGGGTGTCCAAAAATTTTTGATGCAGTTTTATCCAGGGGGTCAACATTAGTCTGTCTGCCAAATTTGGTGACTCTAGCTCTACTGGTGTGGGAGATATAGGTTTTGATCCATTGGGTGGGTGGGGGTGGTGGGTTCCAAAAACTTTTGATGCAGATCTGTCAGGAATCTCAACTTTAGTGTGTATGCCAAATTTGGTGACTGTAGCTATAAAAATGTGGGAGATACATGTTTTCCCCAAATTTTGGGGGATTGGGTGGGGGTGGGTGGCTGATCTTGGCACTTTATAAATTGACGATATACACCAACATGTGTACCAAATTTGGTTGCTCTAGCTCAAAGATAAAGGCAAAACAAATTGCGTTCATACGGACAGACGGACGGACGGACAGACGGACATTTCGCAAACCCAATATACTATATTTCCCTTCGGGAACATAGTATAATTAATCTAGTAAATCAACAACATTTTTTGACAAAATTGAATTTTTTTTTAATATTTAGTTTTTGCTGTCCGGTTAAAAATAGATCGGAGTCGAAAAAACTCACGTGACTGACAGACAGACAGACATTGGACAAAACTTATTAGTCTTTTTCTAAATTTTTTTTTAGAAATAGATTATAACAAGTAAGAATGCGGTGACTGTGCTTTTTTCCCAGCTCTGCCAGACTGAAGCTAGTTTCTTGAATAACTTCTGTGTTTTTTATCCGACCGACTCCCTATTTATTATTATTTTTTTTTTTACGAAGGTAAAACAGGGCTGCCACGAATAAAAACAAAATATGAGTTAATACATCGATTTATGGATTTTCTTGAAAAGCCTACACGAAATTAAAATGTAATCTAATTACGACACGTTGGGGAAATTTTATTTGCCAGTCCGGCTAGCTATGACTATATAGAGATAGTAAAGAGTAAGTCGTAAAGAAAAAACTTTTAGAATTTAAGGTTAAATTAAAGCATAAGGCTAAACATTAAGAATAGGAATTCTCGGTAGGGGAAGTCTTAGTAGCCGGTACGGCAAGCTGTAAAATGATAGATTAGGAGCACCCCACATTAAGGAAATCAATATCTTTGTCGTGCGTATATGTGAAAAAAAACATACCAAATAAACCTTTCTCTACCCTTAATAGTTACAAATAAATTTATTTCTTAGGGACATTGCACAAACTTAATATACGCCGTTTCCCTTTAAGAACGAAATATGTAATGTATTGATATCTGCTCAACATTTGTCGGTCTAAAAATATTTAAGTAGCAACCAGTTTGAAGATTGTGTTAATGGCTTGTTTGGGTGTTGTCATAACAGCGAGGACAAAACATTGCAATGTCCTTAACTTGACAGAGTGGAAAAGATTTTTTGCTAATACACTTAATCTTAATCTTTTCAGTAACGCAATTAATGTCTGAAATCAACAAACAAAAGAAGCCAGGTGCGTCATCCATATACGTACGACAAAGACATTGTAAATTACTTAGCGGGGAATATTACTTATTTAGTTTATTTTACAATACGAAACAGCATACCATTTTGAAGAACTTCAATAATTGCATGTAAGTAAAGTACACAAGGGTTCATTCAAATAATTTTTAAATTTAATTTTCTAAACAAGTATAAATCTGAGCTGTATTGTACTGATTGATTAACAATTCCGTAAATGGCTATAAACATTTCATTTTAATAAATTCCACCCGAACAGGCACTATAGTTCTCTGCAGTCGCTATATGCGTGTATGTCGACTATATATGTGTGTGTGTGATAGTGTACGAAGATATGTTTGGAAATTCTATCCCAGCTACAAGGAGTCTTGTAGTGGAGGAATTCTCGACTAGAGCATTCTTATTTGTTTTAATTGGCAAGATTGTAATGACTATATTGGCTGGCTTACGTATAATTAATTGAGGGATTTTTTCTGCACATTCAAAGTGATATTAAAACTAATTAAAATAAAATCCATCCATTCATAACAAAGTTATTAGTATTTAAGTGAATGAACCCAGGTTACCATAGTGATGGGGCACAAATGGTCTTGTATACAACTAGAGTAGCAAGGCACAGCCAATTTATGGCAGCGGGAGCTTTAATGTAAAATAACTGTCTTAATGGGTTTACTAAAACCCACTGCTAACCCAGCAAGTTGCTTTGGATCTACCGATTTTATACACAGTGCTACCTAATGAATATGTATGTATATTTATTTCTTTATTTTTATATAAGAATGAATATTACCTCCACTAGATGTTGTTAGCGTACACACAGGAAACAGCTGAGCCTGCAAATACTGTACGCGACCACCACCAAATCCGTTAAGATCCATAATGGGTAGTGAGCTGTGGTTATGTTGGAGTTTTCCTTTTTAATTTGGTGGTCAGTTCATTTTTTAAATAAGCCAACACACATTCAAATTTTTATATTTATTTATAGCATTGTTAGAAAAAAATAACGAAACACAAACACAACTCCGTTTTATTTCCACTAATACTTTGCTCTTATGCAATTGATTCACAACGTGTCTGTTAGCGGCATTTTTGGAGGCGTTTCGTTTGTTGTACGAAATCACACTGAACCACAGTGAGCCATTGACGGCGTACTCGAGCGAAAGGCGGCCACTGTTATAAATAAATAAACGAAACTCTCTAGTCGCTGTCGTTGTCCGTAATACCAAAAGGAAGTGCAACGTAGTCCTAGCATAAATTCGATTCACGCTTCAAATCAAACAAAACTAAATCAAATGCAATCAGCCTTGGATACGGCAAGGGCTTTCCATAGAGCTCATCAAACAAATACCATTGGCTCTCAGTTAATGCTACAAGGTTAAGGAAAATCTGATATTATAAATTAATTGTCAAATTTTCTCGTAATTGAATGTAGAACTCTTGTTTGTGTTGTAAACATACCAAACAGGTGTCATGAAATTTGCAGTCACTGGCAGCCAACCTTCCCAGCAATGTATTATGTCACCAAGAGCAGCGGCAATGATCTTGATCACAATATTTAAATGCTTTCTATTTTGGCAAGACGCCGTGACTCTCAAGGTAACAGAAAATCCCGTCCACTACCTCCCTCACTAACCCATTCGACAGTGATGAGATCTTGCCTCATGCTGATGCCATTTTCTTGTCTTTAGATGCCGTAATTTGAACACAAATTGTAAACAAATGAAAATTTCAATTAGACATTTGTTAACTAAATTTTTCACAACGCGGCAAATTTTGATACCCTTTACCTAAAATATGAGTCAAATGGGTATAGTAAATTTGTTCAAATGATTTAAAAAGCTAAAGAAGCAGACGAACTGAGAAATACCGATGAACTAGAAACCGTGCTGTGTACTTTTTGATACCACTATATTAGGAAAAGTCCAATGGCGTGAACGGTACAAAGCGTATCCAGAGACTCTTATCGTGATTCTAAAGCAGAAGTGAATTTTCATGTGGACTTAAAATTTCCCACATTTAACTCACTCTCATCATAGTTGTGTGGGAACTAGCACTTTTCCACATCATATGCGTCTGTAGATGAAACTTCACAATATCGGTGTCTATTAATATATTGTGTAGAACATGGAATCTGTCTGAATCCAACATAATTAAATAAAATTATTTCACCTAATTCACCTTGAACTCCATTGCGTAGTTTCACTCAAATGTGCTTTCATTTTTCAATGTCTTTTAAAAAAAGCTTTAGAAATAAGTTTGTATACAATCGCACAAAAGGTATAAAAATGTGTATAGCTGTGCCACCAATTTGATAAGAAGAAAGATATATCCGAATATATATTCCGAATCTTAAAACCTTTGCAGCAAAGTTTTTTACAAAGAGCTATTTTTCGACCGATTTATAGGAATACTAGCAGGTAATATCCCGGCCTTGCCCGGGGAAATATTTAGATGAAAATGCATTTTTTTTTCTTGAATTTGACTACTTTCGTCAACCGTAAGAAATACAACTAAATAGTTGAGCCACGTGACTAATGTTTTCTGTGTAGGGCTATGAAAATGTCTTTGAACAAAAAAAAAAACATTTCCCGCCCGTGGCGACACGGAGTGGATTTTCCAAAATCATTTGGCATTTTACGCCAATTTCAACAATAATACTAACAATCCAAATTAAATCTTTCCAACTGTTTCCGCCCGTTGTATTGCACGCAAAGTACCGAGGTACTTTCAAAACCGGTAGCACATGTGATGAATTATTTAATTGTAGCAGTCGACATTACGTTGGGCGGCAAAAACTTATATAACATTCGCCATTAATAACATCGAGAGGCTGACTCGTAACCTACAGTAGCACTCTCTATCCATTGAGGGTCACAGCGGGCGGAATCCTCTTGTACCCTAGCTCTTTCGGGGTGGGGTGGGTTTTGCCATGTCTCAACAGTGCCTACATAAACTTTATTTTTTAGGATCCCTACTGTCTCTAACATTGGGAGCTATACTCCACGAACACAATCATCCTTTCAAAACAGGATCACTGAAAAGGTACCAACAAAAATATAACCAAACTATTGAGGGCTTTCCTGAGGTTAGAAGAGCGTAGAAAAGGGCGAGTGTCTACGATGGCATTCGACACACGCGTTCTTTACCCAACCCAACCATGATCTTCTATTCAACCGGTTACTGAAGATCCCAAAAATAAGAATTTGGCCTCCTACATTATATTACCATGTCTTCCAGGAACTTCCACACTCTAGCAATTCATTTTTAAATTCATGAACAAGATTTATTCAATATAACTTTCTTACTAAAATACATAATGAGTTTCTGGGCTAAAATAACATATCCAAATATTGAAATATTATAACTGACTAATAGAGTTAAATTCAACTGCTAACAATTTTATTCGCGTCCGAGCCTTAAGATAACATATAAACTAATAGGCTATATAGTAGGGCACATACTAATTGCAGTCACGGTGCATCAAATTAATTAATTATTATAATCAATTAATTTAATTTAAATTTGTATATTTATACAGATAGTAGTTAGCGGAGGCACTTAACAAAGTGTGCGCCTACTGACAGACGGAACTGTGCGCGGGTGTACATACTTCAATAACTTCAATAGGGTATGCCTACGTAAGGCAACCACGGTGCATGGCTTAATAAACTAAATTTACAAGACTATATTCAAAGTGTGTACCTACAGTTGGCAGACACTGTACATTAGGATTATTACAAGTAGATATCTATAATTGGTAGGCATTGTGCATGAGTGTAAAAGAAATAACTAAAAGAAGCGGGGCTTAACATGTGCAAATGTGCACAGACATCTTGCAGCCACTGTGTTAAAGCACGATGGCTTAAAACAGCTGATCGCTCTGCATACGTTGGTATAATTGGAATGTGGTTGTTGTTGTTGTAGGTTATTGGTTATTATTAGATTTAGTAAATAATTACGTTACGTTAGGGGTGTATATCCAAGAATACACAAAATTGGGCAATATAATATAATGATCATAAAGCAAATATATACTCAGCAGTGGCTGAGTTGACTCGGCAAAGGTAAAAGCTTTGATTTGGCACAACACCCAACTGCAAGTACATGTTTACATGCATACATACAAATGTATGCCTGTACATATGCAGGGGTAGAGCTTTTGCACGCGCAGGTCAAGTCAGCTTAGCTTATAGCGAAAAAGAAAAAGAAGAATATATAAAACGAGGGATGCACTTACATATAGATATCCAGCGGTGGAAAGCTTTCCATCGTTGTTGTTCTTGTTGATGATTGTATGTATGTTTGTGTTGTATGTTTGTATGATGTAACTGGTGGTTGTTTTAAATATAGGTTAAATTATATGTTTTTCTTTGTCCTTTTTCGCACTTTAGTTAGTTTTAGGCACTTTAGTTTTAATTATTGTATTTTAATTGTAGACTGTGTCCACATTATTATCGGGGCAATGTGAGAGCTTTGGCTCTCACAACAACAACACACACTCAATTTATACTGCTGCATGCTGCAGTAAAACTAAGTTTGATTTATACACAATGTTCACTACCTTTACGGGGTTTCGGATTATTTATAAGCACTATTCTAATTGTCACTTATTCCTAACAATTTATCGCGATCAAGCGCGAGCGTGGCTCTAGCGCGACGGCGTAACACGGGCAACTGGATCATCAGCTGCAGAAAAGCTCATCTGGCTGTGCTTTATGCTAAAGCATGCACAGCAAGGGCGTAGATGCTGCCGACAAGGGGGATTTTCGAATCAGCACCAATCCAATTGACAAGCGCATAGCGGGGTGATGCCTAAGTTTCAGGCTCAGCAGAAACTAATGCACCCACACCAGGGCTCTATGGAATACTCCAAGCCATGCGCGCATGCGGCAAACGCGAGAGCGCTGAAGACTGGTGTGGGTATAGCGGGATCACTATAGGAGAAAAACAGAACTTTAGCCTTACGAAATATAGCACAATATTTACAGCGGCACATACCTTGTCTTGCAAGGAATGCGCCTGGCTAAATATCGCTATCCGCGATCGGTCCTAAGAGGTGGATGCTCTTGGATTAGATATCCGACGTCTTTGTCGTAGTGTGGGTAAAAATCCGAAAAACATGGATTTTATGCATTTCGCGCACGGAGCAGCGCGGATTGAAGCACTCTGAGTGCTTATAATTGGCCGTTGTGCACTTTTTGCACCACAATTTAAGCGTTTTTCCAATTTAATTTGGACGACCGATTTATAACCTCACACGCAGCTACGAGAAGCTGTTCGACGTGGAGGACGCGAACTATATCTGGGACCGATCAGCAAAGAGGCTGAATGAGGCACATGTAGGCCTTTTATATCACCCAATTCCAATACACAACTCTCCGTTGCGTGAAGTTGGATGCGAGTTTTATTGGAGTGTGAGAGCCTGCGTTCTCACAAGCTTTTGCAACATTGTTGCCACTTGCTCTGCACTAGCAACAGACAAAAATGATTTTATCGCATGCGACAATTTCTGTCGCAAAATGTATGCGATAAATCGCTAATATTACATGCGAAACAAATAATACACGGCGACCATTACACCACCCGATAATATACCACCGTTAGACGGAATATTAGCGGGAATTAGCTTCGAAGGTCTTTGGCGTGGTATGTCCCGATTTCTTTCCCTTGCAAATTCTCAAGCTGGTAGTAGCAATTGCCAAGTTTTTTCCGAATTCGGCACTTGACAAACTGCGGTCCAAGCTTTGCATTGTAATTTTGTGTAAATTTACTTAAAGAAAAATTTCGACGAAAAACTTCTTGGCCTTCTCTAAAACAGACGGGCTTGGAACGTAAATTATACTGCTTCACATTTCGGTTGTATGCTTTTCGAATATTAGCTTGAATATCCTTTCGTAATAGCGACAAATTATCTGATCGAGAAATGGGCGTAATGGGCTCGTCAAGCAGGGATAAATCTTTTAGTAGTTTGTAATCTGATCCATGCGTAATCATATCCAAGCCAAATAACGCTCGATATGGCGAACATCCTATCGATTGATGCAGCGCCGATCTCAATGAACATGAAATGCTTGTAAGATGTAAGTCCCACTCGGTCTGATCATTTTTCAGATACGAGCGAACTGCGGCTAGCAAGGAACGGTTCACGCGTTCGGCAGCATTGCTTTGGGGCGAGTATAACGCCGTATAACAATGTTTAATGCCTAATTCGGTGAGGAATGCATTAAAGTCATTGGCTTTAAATTGACTGCCGTTATCGCTGATTATAGTTTCTGGGACACCAAAACTATGAAAAATGTGTTTTAACAAAAATTCTTGCACAGCACTCGAGGTGAACTTCTTTAGGGGCTGTAGCCAGTGGTATTTACTGAAGTGGTCAAGCACTATCAGTAAGCCAACGTGTCCGCTTCTACTACGAGGATAGGGGCCAAGTAGGTCTATGTACAGTCTCTGAAACGGTCTACAGGTCGGATTGTGCTCACCCATAGGTGGACGCGTGCAAAAGTTGGGCGCTTTGGTTTCCTTGCAGATGTCACAATTGCGAATGTACTCACGCACATCTTTAGCCAAACCTGGCCAGAATAGATGGCGGCGTAGCTTTTCAATTGTCTTCTGCATGCCTGCATGAGAAGATGTACGACTGTCATGGGCTTGCTTTAAGACGTCACTTCGTAACGGCTCTGGAACCCATAATTTCCAGGAGAGCTTATCTTGGGTATCATCACCAATGGCATGTTCTGTACGCATATACACGAACTTATTGACAACTTTAAGGTCAGGAAACTTAGACAAGTTCTGGATAATTTTATCTTTAAGGCTCTGATAACTATTGGCATGAAAGGCGTCGGATTCGAGATTTATCACAGGACTCATATCCAATTCTGCCACTTCGTGATCCGTTAACCGTGATAACGCATCCGGCACAATATGATCTTTTCCCTTACGATGCGAGATCGAGAATTTAAACTGCTGTAAACGGAAAATCCATCGTGCCAATCTGCCCGAAACGTTTTGCTGCCTCATGAGCCAAAGCAAACTGGAATGATCAGTCACTACCTCGAACTCTTGGAGCTCTAAGTAGCATCTGAACTTTTCAATCGCTAAAATTACGGCCAAGCATTCACGTTCCGTGACACTATAGTTGCGTTGAGCATGACTCAATTTCTTTGACATAAAGGCAATGGGATTCTCCTCATTGCTTTCTGACAATTGCACTAACACAGCGCCGATTCCGAAATCGCTGGCGTCGCAGTGCAGAAAAAACTTCTTACTGAAATCAGGATTCGTCAATACTGGAGCGGAAGTCAAAATTTGTTTCAAATTGGTCATCGCATTCTGAGCCTCCGGGGTCCATTCAAACTTCTTCTTCGTAGATAACACCTCGGTAATGGGACAGGTGAGTTCGGAGAAATTGTGGATAAACCTCCGGTACCAACCACAAACTCCAAGAAATCCTCGAACCTGCTTCAGATTCTTTGGCGAGGGCCAATTTAAAATACATGATATTTTATCAGGATCTGTATGCACACCTTTACTGCTGATAACATATCCTAGATAATTAATACTCGTGACACAAAACTGACTCTTAGCAATATTAAGCGTCAAGTTTGCTTTGCGAAATTGCTCAGCTATCCGAACTAAAACTGCGAGATGGGAAGAAAAGTCTTCAGAAACAATGCATAGGTCATCTAAATAACCAAACACGCAGTGTCGAAGATCTGGGGGGATAATATTGTCCATCAGACGACACATAGTAGATGGAGCGTTGCAGAGGCCAAATGGCATAACTTTAAACTGGTAAAGCGGTCTTCCAGGGACCGTAAACGCAGTTAATGGCCTTGACTCTGGACTAAGTTCAATTTGCCAGTACGCATCCTTTAAGTCAAGCTTAGATATAATGTTTGCTTTAGGCAAGCGGGAAAATATGCCATCTATGCTTGGTAAAGGATAAGCGTCCTTTTTCGTAGCGTCATTCAGTTTGCGCGCATCAAGGCACAAACGAACTTTGTTAGGTTTTACAACCAGGCGCATGGGAGAACTCCAGGCGCTTACTGAAGGCTCAATGACCTCTAGTTGTAGCATGCGGTCTATTTCACCATACAGCAATTTTTCTACGGCTGGGCTTACTGGATAAAATCGCTGTTTAACCGGCTTCGCTTCTCCCACATCAATCTCATGTTGGACCAACGTAGTTCGGCCTAAACCTCCAGTAGCACAAGGAAACAACAATTTCACCACATCAAGCTGCTGAATTTTCTGAGGACTCAGGGGATATTTAGTACTATCTTCAACTTGAGCTTCAATTTGATCTGTAACTGGATCAATTGCACTTATAATATTTGGAGCGAGAAAAAGTTCTCCAAAAATCAACTCCAAGTATCAGTTTCTGCTTAATTGAGGGCATAACGTAGATTTTCATGGGCTTTGTGAGGGATTTATACTTCATCATGATGTCTAAAACTCCAATAATGTGTTGCGTTTCCCCATCAGCCGTTCTGGCATGTGACTTCAAGGGCCTATATTCTTTTGACTTGGTGAAGTCATTTAGCGCAAGTGACGAGCCTATGCAGCTAATGTTCGCTCCTGTGTCAAGCAGACCAAGTTCTGTGTATTCAAGGAACGAAACTTCCGCATAGCTACGCAGATCTTTGTAATTACTAAAAATTGTAGAGATTAGTAGTTTTTTGTTCTGTTTCACGTTATCGTAATACGTTTTCAATCTTAAAGTACGCTTTTTAACTAGAGCAATAGAACCTCTACTAAATATGCGATTTCTTACATCTAAATAATTTTGTAGTCGGTCATTATACGAACGAAACCGACACGAACCGGAAGTAGGCGTGACAGCGGGTTGAGCGTTCTCCTCCAGATGCGATTGCACCACGATTGGAGATTGCGTACGCTGTTCTGCCGTTACAACGGGTAACTTTATACTTGCGGGGGCATCCGGCTGTTGTTGGGTGCTCCCGATCGACGGTTTTCCGACTTTCGGCGGATACAATTCTTACATTGGGGCTTATAAACGTTTGGAGCGCCGCATCCATAACAAAAAACTCGACGATCTGCCAAACAATTTTCCCAAATATGGCCTAGCTCATCGCAATTCCAACATTTAAGTTTCGCGTGAGCAATGCGAAGCTCTGCCAGCTCAATTTCGGCTTGAACTGCCTCTTCGTCTAAATCTGGACATGGTTCTTCGAGGGCATACACCTGACGACGACTGACAACTGGTTTCTGTCTAGGAGTTATGTCAGCGCGACAGCTGAGCTCGAACATCAAATTTTCACTCATCTGAACAAGGCGACGTAAATGTCCTACGGAGTGGACAGGCTGATACAACAATTTTTCACGTATTTCCGGAAGCAAGTTATTTTTTAAAATCTCCATTAACTCTTCCTCTTCAATACGAATGGCTGACTTGTCTATTAAGGAAGCAACGGCATCATAATAGGTTGTAAATGATTCGCCGGGCTTCTGCTTACGCGATCTTATGAGTTCTTTGCTCATAAAGTTCGAGCGATAATCTTTGTATTGCTGTCGGAGAGCAGCACAAACTTCAGACCACACAATGCGATCAACTTGCTTATGGTACCGCCAGTACCAATCTCGTGCTTTTCCAGCAAACAAAACATGTAAATGCTTGCACAACGAAACGAAATCGCTGTCTAAAGTTTCATCTGTGAGCGACTTGACACGATAAATAAATTCTTCTACTCCTAATCCCGCAGCGGTTCCATCGAAGTGTAGATTCCACTTCTGTATGATATCGGCTGCCTTCCGATTGTACATGGAAGAGCTCGTTTGCGAGGGTGTTTGACCGAGTGGAACAGGTTGAACTTGTGTTTCGCTATGATGCGAACGAGCAGTCTCATTCAAGGCTGACACCAATCGGGTTACAGATTGATCAATCATCTCTTGAATAACTACATAATCAACCTCATTGCCACGGCGAACATTGCCGGCACGAGCTGGACGACCTCTTCTCCTATTAGCAACATTTCTAGCAGGAGGGGCTTCTACTTGGTTGGTGCTATGACTAGCATCAAGGGCTGAAGATGGCGCAGCACTCGTGTTCAAAGAACGAGCCTCTGGGCCAACAACTGACGTCGAAGGTTGAGTTTGGGCTTGAGCTTGACTCAAAGCTTTAGCAAGATTGCGCGTTGTTACTCGTTGAGGAACAGGAGCTGCCTGGGGTGCATTTTGCTTCTCTCGGGGCGAACAATTTCCTACAACTAATTTCATATCTTGCAAGGTAATAGTATCGTTACAAATGTAACAAACAGTGTGCTCTTCTAGCCAACCTTCTAAACAATGTTTATGAAAACTGTGCTTACACGGTGCTAGGTAGCATGGCTGGGTATTACCCATCCTTTGGTTACATATTGCGCACTGATTTTCGATTTCCCTCCCTGAGGGGGGTATATTTTTAGGACTGTGACCTATCGGCATATTCATAAAAATAAGTGTTCCTGGTATAGACATTTAATGGTAATATAACAATTAGGACAAAACAAATTCTAAGACTCTTCCAGCCTGATGAAAGCAGGTATTTTCTTCTGGGCTATTGTAACTACAACTGAACAGTTGCAAATAACTTGACTCCAGTCTACATATTTTCGTTATTCGGCAAGGATACGCAAAGGCATAATCACAAGTTCCAGACAATAATTCCAATAATGTATTCTAACAGCAAAACTAAAGCAAGGCTATCCAAAATTATTATCTTTGACTTTACCAAAATTCCAATAGCTAGGTAAGAAAAAGTCTATCTCATTGACAATCAGTACTGGTATCCGATCTCAGCCAAATACGCAATATTCTGGAATTGTGTAAGGTAGTATTTTCAAACACAGACTTACTGAAATAAGGCTGATCAAAATAATAGAAAAACTAACGAGCAAAATTGTGAGAGCTTTCTCATCTTGATAGACGATGTCAAATGCTATCATTTCTCGATCCATTAATAGAGTATCTCGGCATGGTATCCATAAACGAATCACCAGCATCGTAGGCTCATATTAACGAAATTTAATACTCAAGTATCTCTCAATGCGGAAGCTAGACGAACGACATCTAAGCCACATCAGCATTGCTGATACAAAGCAAACTTGTATTTCTATTTTATTTTTCAAAATCTCATCACCAATGGGACTGTGCAACTACTAACGATTTTACGCGTAGAGATTCGAAACTTATGCATCACGCAAATGTTAAGAATATCCTAGTAGCCTGCCCCACACGTTTGGGCGCCAAAAACTTATGTAGCAGTCGACATTACGTTGGGCGGCAAAAACTTATATAACATTCGCCATTAATAACATCGAGAGGCTGACTCGTAGCCTACAGTAGCACTCTCTATCCATTGAGGGTCACAGCGGGCGGAATCCTCTTGTACCCTAGCTCTTTCGGGGTGGGGTGGGTTTTGCCATGTCTCAACAGTGCCTACATAAACTTTATTTTTTAGGATCCCTACTGTCTCTAACATTGGGAGCTATACTCCACGAACACAATCATCCTTTCAAAACAGGATCACTGAAAAGGTACCAACAAAAATATAACCAAACTATTGAGGGCTTTCCTCAGGTTAGAAGAGCGTAGAAAAGGGCGAGTGTCTACGATGGCATTCGACACACGCGTTCTTTACCCAACCCAACCATGATCTTCTATTCAACCGGTTACTGAAGATCCCAAAAATAAGAATTTGGCCTCCTACATTATATTACCATGTCTTCCAGGAACTTCCACACTCTAGCAATTCATTTTTAAATTCATGAACAAGATTTATTCAATATAACTTTCTTACTAAAATACATAATGAGTTTCTGGGCTAAAATAACATATCCAAATATTGAAATATTATAACTGACTAATAGAGTTCAATTCAACTGCTAACAATTTTATTCGCGTCCGAGCCTTAAGATAACATATAAACTAATAGGCTATATAGTAGGGCACATACTAATTGCAGTCACGGTGCATCAAATTAATTAATTATTATAATCAATTAATTTAATTTAAATTTGTATATTTATACTGATAGTAGTTAGCGGAGGCACTTAACAAAGTGTGCGCATACTGACAGACGGAACTGTGCGCGGGTGTACATACTTCAATAACTTCAATAGGGTATGCCTACGTAAGGCAACCACGGTGCATGGCTTAATAAACTTAATTTACAAGACTATATTCAAAGTGTGTACCTACAGTTGGCAGACACTGTACATTAGGATTATTACAAGTAGATATCTATAATTGGTAGGCATTGTGCATGAGTGTAAAAGAAATAACTAAAAGAAGCGGGGCTTAACATGTGCAAGTGTGCACAGACATCTTGCAGCCACTGTGTTAAAGCACGATGGCTTAAAACAGCTGATCGCTCTGCATACGTTGGTATAATTGGAATGTGGTTGTTGTTGTTGTAGGTTATTGGTTATTATTAGATTTAGTAAATAATTACGTTACGTTAGGGATGTATATCCAAGAATACACAAAATTAGGCAATAAAATATAATGATCATAAAGCAAATATATAAGCAGTGGCTGAGTTGACTCGGCAAAGGTAAAAGCTTTGATTTGGCACAACACCCAGCTGCAAGTACATGTTTACATGCATACATACAAATGTATGCCTGTACATATGCAGGGGTAGAGCTTTTGCACGCGCAGGTCAAGTCAGCTTAGCTTATAGCGAAAAAGAAGAATATATAAAACGAGGGATACACTTACATATAGATATCCAGCGGTGGAAAGCTTTCCATCGTTGTTGTTCTTGTTGATGATTGTATGTATGTTTGTGTTGTATGTTTGTATGATGTAACTGGTGGTTGTTTTAAATATAGGTTAAATTATATGTTTTTCTTTGTCCTTTTTCGCACTTTAGTTAGTTTTAGGCACTTTAGTTTTAATTATTGTATTTTAATTGTAGACTGTGTCCACATTATTATCGGGGCAATGTGAGAGCTTTGGCTCTCACAACAACAACACACACTCAATTTATACTGCTGCATGCTGCAGTAAAACTAAGTTTGATTTATACACAATGTTCACTACCTTTACGGGGTTTCGGATTATTTATAAGCACTATTCTAATTGTCACTTATGCCTAACAATTTATCGCGATCAAGCGCGAGCGTGGCTCTAGCGCGACGGCGTAACACGGGCAACTGGATCATCAGCTGCAGAAAAGCTCATCGGGCTGTGCTTTATGCTAAAGCATGCACAGCAAGGGCGTAGATGCTGCCGACAAGGGGGATTTTCGAATCAGCACCAATCCAATTGACAAGCGCATAGCGGGTTCATGCCTAAGTTTCAAGCTCAGCAGAAACTAATGCACCCACACCAGGGCTCTATGGAATACTCCAAGCCATGCGCGCATGCGGCAAACGCGAGAGCGCTGAAGACTGGTGTGGGTATAGCGGGATCACTATAGGAGAAAAACAGAACTTTAGCCTTACGAAATATAGCACAATATTTACAGCGGCACATACCTTGTCTTGCAAGGAATGCGCCTGGCTAAATATCGCTATCCGCGATCGGTCCTAAGAGGTGGATGCTCTTGGATTAGATATCCGACGTCTTTGTCGTGGTGTGGGTAAAAATCCGAAAAACATGGATTTTATGCATTTCGCGCACGGAGCAGTGCGGATTGAAGCACTCTGAGTGCTTATAATTGGCCGTTGTGCACTTTTTGCACCACAATTTAAGCGTTTTTCCAATTTAATTTGGACGACCGATTTATAACCTCACACGCAGCTACGAGAAGCTGTTCGACGTGGAGGACGCGACTATATCTGGGACCGATCAGCAAAGAGGCTGAATGAGGCACATGTAGGCCTTTTATATCACCCAATTCCAATAAACAACTCTCCGTTGCGTGAAGTTGGATGCGAGTTTTATTGGAGTGTGAGAGCCTGCGTTCTCACAAGCTTTTGCAACATTGTTGCCACTTGCTCTGCACTAGCAACAGACAAAAATGATTTTATCGCATGCGACAATTTCTGTCGCAAAATGTATGCGATAAATCGCTAATATTACATGCGAAACAAATAATAAACGGCGACCATTACATAATGTGAGGTGCTTTGCCAATTAGTTTCAAAATGATTGAATGATAAACAGAAGTTTGAAAATGAGTTTGAAGTCAATTGGACGATAATCAAAAAAATTTCATACAACAGTTTTCCGCGAATTTTCCGACCTTAGGGATAGATTTTCCAAAATCTTTGGACACCGCGCCTATTATGTGTTTGGTAAGAACCATGAAAATGAGTTTGAAGCCAATCACATGAAAATTAAAAATGTCGAATGCCAGAGTTTTCCACAAATTTTCCGAGCATAAGGCTGAATTTCCAATAATCGGTGATACACGTGTCGAATTATTTTATGTAAAGAGCTTTCAAAATGAGTTTAAAGTCATTCGGACGATAATCAAAAAAGTTTCAAACAACAGTTTTCCACGAATTTTCCCACTTTGGGGGTAGATTTTCCAAAATCGTTGACCACCGCGCCTATTATTTTTTCCCATAGAACCTTGTAAATGAGTTTGAAGCCAATCGCATGAAAATTAAAAATGTCGAATGCCAGACTTTTCCACCGATTTTCCGACCATGTGGTCGAATTTGATTGGATGGTAAACAAAAAAGTTTCATACAACAGATTTCTGCGATTTTCCACGCTTGTGGGTGGAATTTTCCAAAATCGCGTCTTAGTGTACATTTTCATCATAGATGGAACCTACTATGAAAATTTCAGCATAATAGCTCTTATGGTTTGGGCTGTGCGATGATTGCCAATGAGTCAGTCAGTCAGTCAGTCAACACGAACTCTTTTATATATATAGATAAAGATTTCTCACTACCTAGTTAGAATATATTCCAAAGAACGATGTGATCAAATAAAAAAATTTTAATTTTCTGCCCATGGGTAAGCACTTTGATAAATTCACTTTTGGGTAAAGCTTTAAAAATGGATAGGTTGTCGAGCGTCATAGTTTCTTAAACATTATATTCACATATTTCGAAAAACGGTAATACTTGTGTCGAATTATTTAATGTGAAGAGCTCTGAAAATTAGTTTGATCAGACCGGGTCTCCCCTACACCTTCCAAGGAAAGACTGCAGACTAATGGTGGGAGTATTGAAAGGACGTTGCCTAGCAGCAGCTCATGCTAAGAAGCTGGGGATATTAACGGAAGATGGCTGCCGGAAATGTAAGGAACCAGGAGTTGCGGAAACACTAAAGCACGTTATATGCAGCTGTCCAGCAATCGCAACACCTCTTATTTATCAATTATGGACGTTGATGTACTAACGAACAGTACATAAATTAGAATTTAAGTGCATTGACGCCCGTTGTGTCAAATGCCCCAAAAGACGGTCCCACGGTGGCGATCATTACGCAAGATCCCACGGTGGATATCGTAAACTGATGATTTGGCGCACGTGGTGGACGTGCTGCAGGCGTGTTAGGTTTTGGCCAAGTGCATTTTGGGTGTTAACTCTTCACCCTTTAGACGCGGACGTCCTCGGTCGCGATGTAAAATCGTTTTTGGGTTTTGCTGCCTGTTGCTTCGGCCTCCCGTGTGACATTTAGTATGTCGACTTGGGGCTTGATGGAAGATTTTTTTTCCATGCCCATGCCGCTATTATGACCAAGAAATGTGACCGAAATCAGACCGAAAACCAGAGAGTGATAAGCTAATGGTGGTGGTCTTGAAGTTAGCTATTTTTAAGGTCTCCAATCTTCTGGTGTTGTTGATGTTTATTTCATTCAACATTTGTAGCGAAAGTATTTCGTCTACTTTGGTTTTTTCCGCCATCATTTGGAAGAATGGGGGGGGGGGTAGCCTCTGCGTATTTCGATTCCCTTGCATCGTACTCGTCATCAGCGATACTTTCTGTTGAATTGTGGAACTATATTAAATAAGTTCCTAACAGTTCCATTTCCTCCTAGTCGATTTTGATTTCTCCCTTGAAATCGTTGAACAGTATGGTCTCGATTAGAATTTCCTGATGATCCGGTATATGCTGGCTGTTAACGGACTTGCAGTATAGCTTTCGATTTTGTAAAAGCGGTGTTATACAAGAGTCATTACTTAGATCTACGATGTTATTTCTATTACAAATTGTCTTATCGCTATGAGTTTCGCATTCTTTTATATGGACATATATTTTGTTATTACGGGTCATAAATTTTTCAGATTTGATTTCGTTTATTACTTTATCTTTCTTTATTGCTTTTATTATCATAGAAATGCAGGGTTCCTTTTTGAGTAAAGGTACGTTTATCATGTAGAGCATATTTTTGCCGTTCGTGGCTATTTTTATTTTTGCGAATTCCTATAGTTCTTCTTCATTGATAAACATTCCTCCCTCGCTATTTAAGACTTCTTATATTTTGGATACCTCTGCTCCTGACAATATTATTGAATTTACAGTGTCCGTTCTTGCCAAATTTATTGAGTGAATTAAATTATTTAAATCGTTTTTAATGAGTTGCAAACGGTATTTTACTATGAATACAAATTTTTTTTTCTGCACTGCCGCTACTCCCGATTTTATTGGAATTAGTTGTGAATGGTAGTCTAATATAGTTGCCAGCCCGTGGCATAATGGTAAAAAAATCCTTTGAATGAAATTATGTTTTCATATTATTTTTGTGAACTATCTTGCCTGATTGTGTTTTGACGGTCGTGTTTTGATCTATCAGAACTATTTCTTTTCTGTACTTGGAAGTCAATTTCGATCCCAATCTTTTATCGATTTTGAAATAGATAATTTCCTCTTCCCTATAATTCCTAATTGGCTTTCTTTTCCGGTTATGGTATGGTAGGTCTGTTTCTTGTTTTTTACTTATATCCTTGCTATCTTGTTCCCTGGCTTTTTCTAATTCCTGTGGGTCCGATATGTGTTTATTTCCGAAATATATTTCTATGGGTTTTTTTTTTTTGGTAGTGGAGTGGTTTTTTGGTTTGATTGTAATCATGTACGGTTTTGAAAATCAAATCTTCGAAACTGGAAGTTTCTTCATCTCTTTTAAGACATCTCATGATTTCCGACATTGTTGAGCGAAATCTTTCGATTTGACCCTTGCTTGTAGATGCATACGGTGGTGTCATATAAACTTCTGCTTTGAGCTGGTCTTTCAACAAAAACATGATCGAAGCTGCACTCAAGGCCTTTTCATTGTCCATGACAACTAATTTTGGCATGCCGAATGGTATCATGATCTACCGCAGGGGTAGTTTCAAATCTTCTGCTGCTTTTGATTTTACCACCTTTACTTGAGCGTACTTTGAAAATTTATCCATTGCAGTGAGTACTACCTCCTTTTCTATTGTGTACAAATCTACATGAATAATCTGTCCTGGATACATGGGGACTGGTGTTGCCCGAATTTCGCCATTTTGTGGGTGTCTATCGTATTTCACTAGCTTGCATGTCTCGCATTTCTTAGCGATGGCGCTGACCTTTTTTGTTAATCCGGGGAAGAAATATTTCCTTAGTATTTATATTTAGTTTTCTATTGGATTCCTATGAGCTCGCAAGTGTTCTTTAGTTATGATCTCTGTCTGGTCCGATTCTAATGCTACGTCCTTTACCTGAGTTTGCGTGTATCTGATCTTGTAACTACTGAAGTGAATGGGATATATATTTTGGATTTTCCCATTATCCTCTCGGAAGTAAATAAGCTATTAATTAATTTAGGGTCAAGCCCTTCTTTTAATATTTTTAGCAAGTCTTCCTCAAAATAGTTGCTCTTCTTGCCAGTATGCCTGTGATACTGCAGAAAAGAAAGTTCGAATTTATAAAACTCTTCTTCCGAGGCTAATAAATAAAGTTGGTTTTTGAAGACATTATGTGAAGAACTATCGTCGCTGTGTATTGTGGCTGTGGTACTATTGATCTGTGCACAGGGGGATTCCTAGTAAGAGCGTCGGCTACTACATTTGAAGTTCCTGGTTTGCAACGGAGTTCGTGGTTGTACTCTTCAAGGTAGCTTTTCCACCTTTCGAGCTTACCATTGTGGTTTTTACTGCTTAATGCTAAGGTTATAGGCTGATGATCGGTGTGAATGATGACTTTGGAGGTATCGTAATGGTACATGCGTAGGCTTTGAAGAGCCCATACTATCGCCAACATATATTTTTATACTATGTTCCCGATGGTAAAAATAGTATATTGGGTTTGCGAAATGTCCGTCTGTCCGTATGAACGCAATTATTTTGCCTTTATCTTTGAGCTAGAGCAACCAAATTTAGTACACATGTTGGTGTATATCGTCAATTTATAAAGTGTCAAGATCACCCAAAAATTTTTGGACCCCACCATCCCCACCTCCCCTAAGGATCAAAAACTATATCTTCCACACCAGTAAAGCTAGAGTCACCAAATTTGGCATACAGATTAATGTTGACCCCCTGGATAAAACTGCATCACAAATTTTTGGACACCCCCCACCCCCACGCCCCCAAAGGAGCGTTTCTTTCCGAACTCACAAATAACCATATTATATAGGACTGGGAACATAGTATTCTGCAGTCTTACTTGTTCATTTGTGGCGTAGTTCTCTTCTGTTTTTGATAGCGTACGTGAAATGAATGTAATGGGTCTTCCATTTTGTTTTAATACAGCGCCGTGAGTTGAAACTCTTTTTTGAAATCTGGGTATGCAAGTATCACGTCTTGCGAAACCAATGCCTTATTAATTTTCTGGAAAGTTTCTATGCAATTATGGTCAAACGATATTTATTGGAGATATTTTTTGAGAGACAACCATTCTCTCCCCTGAGAAGGGTTGTTAGCGATTTCGCTGGGTTAGCGTAATCGCGAATAAAACTTCTGTAGTAACTAGATAAGCCTAAGAAAGATCGTAAGTCCTTTAATGTCTTAGGCTCTCGAAAATTATGGATAGCTTTAACTTTATCGATATTGGTCTTAACGCCGTTAGCGGAAATAGTGAAACCTCAAAAATCAACCTCGGTTTTGAAAAACCCGCATTTGTCGATTTGACCCTTCATATGGGCTTTGGCCAAGGTAGAGAATATTGCCTAGAGATCGTGAGTGTGCTCGATTTCTTCTTGACTGAAAACTATAATATCATCGATATAGATGTAGCATCTCTTTCCGACATGGTCTTGTAAGATGTCATCTAAAGTTCTCTGAAATATCGACGGAGAATTCTTTAGTCCAAACGGTAATCTAGTGATCTCGAATTTCCCGCCGTTCACTGAGAATGCTGTCTATATCTATATCTCTATATATCTTCTATATCTCTTCCCTTGAGGGGGATCTGGTGAAACCGTTTTTTAGATCGAGCACAGAGAAGTATTTACTTTCGCCCAATTGTGCGATAACCACCAACTGAATTTGCAAACAAATGTTCGTTAAGTTTGGCATTTGACACTAAGCTGGATTGAATGTAATTTTGATTTGAACCTGTGTCTATTAGAAATTTAAATACTTTACCGTCCCTCATAGTACAGTTAAAGTAAGGCAACGAGAAACTATTTAGTCTAAAAAATGGATGTCAGCTGTGTCTACTACTTCTGAGGCATACTCTTGTTCCCCTTCATAAGCTTCTTCGTATGAACCTACTGCACCCTCTTGTTCCCAACTTTTGTAATAGACTTGCTCGGAGGATAAGAGGATTCATATTCTCCCTCGTCTGCGATTGGTTCTACTTCTCCTGTGGTTACGTGGAATTGTCTCTGGTATTTCTGTGGAGGTCCCGAATGCATTGGTGCGGGGGGACGCTTACCTGCTATATCGTTGAATTGTGGCCTGTTCATGTAATTAATGCGGTTTGATCGAATAGAAGGGTCGATGTCCATTGGAACTGGTTTAGGTTCCGGTTTAGGAGCGGACGGATGCGGATGTGCAACCTGGTGCGGCCCGTTTCTAGGGAATGGCTGCTGGTGTGGTCGTTGTACCATTGGATGAGGTTGCATGTACTGTTGAGGTGCAGTAGAGTATGTGGTCTGGTTCTGATACCCCACTATAGGACAGCTACTTGGTGCATAGTAAAGTCTAGGGTCAAAGTTTCTCCATTGATTAGAGGGGGTGTTATTGAAAGGTTTGGCTGCCTTGAATCTCGGGCTTGTCTGTTTTGGTGGCATATGTGGGAGCTGTTGTCTGACCTTAGGAACAAAGAAGTTTCGGTGTTCTTGGTTTTCTAATAGGCTACACAAATGGAGTGCTTGGCTCAGGTTTCTCGGCTCTTTTATTCCCAAATGTCGTGATAAGTTGCCGCTTAAACCCCTTATGAACGTGTCTAGAGCTTACCCTCGGTAGTTATCTGTCAACGCCCTTATGGTATCCAGAGATTGTTCTTGTGCTCCTATCTGATTCAGAATCAATGACAGCTGATTTGAACGATGAGTTGAACGATGTCCTGTCCCCTGAGAACTCTTTGATCAAACGACATACATCAGGTACTTTCTCAGAGTCTTCGCCTATCCTAGGTCTCACGAACGGTATGTCTCTATAGTGTTAGTGCCCGTGAGCTGCCGTCTCTTGGGGAAATGGGGGGCCCGACATGGCTTCTTCTACTTTATCTGGCATATTCTTTATGAAACGGTTTTAAAAACAGATAGAAATAGGTGCACGATTCGGACGATACTCGGTTATATTCGGTGATGTGCTGCATGCGCTGCAGGCGTGTTAGGTTTTGGCCAAGTGCATTTTGGGTGCGTCTGCACCAAACTAATTTGGCTGATTAATTCAAATGAATTAATTAACCCTTCAATTAGTTTGTGTAAGAAAATTACACAAAGCATGGTTCTACGATCAGATAAGGAAGGCAGATTTATTAGTAAGAGTCTACTACGATAAGAAGGCAAGCGAGTCTTGGTATACTAAAGAGCAAATATTGTGTTTGTACCGATTGTAATCTATCCTAATGAACCTTGTATTGGGAACACTAAATAAAAGAGCCATATTCAGGAATAGGTCGCACAAGAGAAGTACAAAGAGTTTTAATAATGTAGGGATCGACACCAAAGGCCCGATTAGCGGTGGAAAAGATATGCTTGTCAAACTTAACCTTGGGATCTAAAAGGATACCCAAGTCATCAACCAACTCAATCCGAACAAGCGGCTTACCATAAAGAACATAATTGTTTAAAAAGGGCATATAGAAAGACATTACGTTACACTTACCAAAATTAATATCCAATAAATTCACCCGACACCAGGCTAGAAAACTATCAAGATCAGTTTTCAGCCTTTGGCCAGATAGGAAATCAGTAGATGACAGACATAGTTTAACATCGTCGAGAGTAATTTATGACGGAAATAAGATCATTTATGAACAATGTAAATAATAAGGAGACAAGATGACTTCCTTGTAGCACTACGGAAGTAACTTGAACAGACTTAGAGACTAAGCCTTTAAAATAAACATTTTAGGTATTAAGAGTTAAGTTATTCGAGATCCAAAGATTAAGTTATTTGGAAATCCCAGACGATGAAGTTTGTGAAGTAAAAGAGAATGCTTAACAGAGTCAAAAGCCTTACTGAAATCAGTGAAATAACATCTGCTTACAATTTAGATTGAAATCCCTTAATGACAAAAGTAAATTCCAAGAGGTTAGATCCATATTTCACAAGCCCGTGCTGGCGGGGTAAAATTATAGATCTACATAATTGTTGAAGTTGAGTTTATCAAAATTCTTAGGAATAGCAGACAACTTAGAAATACCTTTGTAGTTCTCGACGTTAGACTTGTTTCCTTTTTTATGGAGAGGAATAATAAATGATTCTTTTCAAATGTTAGGAAAAGAGCAAAACTCCACGGACAATTAAAAAAGCATAAATAATGGCTTAAAAATACATTCAGCACTGTACCCATCCACGCAGCTTGGTACTCCATCAGGTCCCGGTGAAAATAGGGGCTTAATTGCCTTTAAATCACGTTGAAGTGAACTTTCAGTGTTTAAAGGCCCAAAAATGCAATTGAAGCTAATTACATGATAAGGATAAGGCGAAACCATTTGATAAGGGCAGTCGTGGACTAGATCTTGTCGTGTGCGGTTGACTAAGAACGAGCTCTGAAATCGTTTCTGCTTATTTTTCTACTGTAAATAAATTCTGCAAATAAAGTGTTCTCCCTCATAACTTTTGCGGTCAGCAGTCCCAAAAAACAATAAAAATAAAACGTCGCATGGTTACAGTTGGCGATACAGACGCATCTGCCGCTGCAAAAATGCCTCGCTCAAGGAAAATTGATAAAACGGAGCAACGGAGCTCAAATCAATACACCAACTATTTTAGTCCATTGCAAACGCGAGAGGATGACGATACTGAGGAATCTCAGGTTGATACGCCAAAAAATGCTATCAACAAACAACCGCCTATAACAGTCCTCAAGTAAAGTACAAAGTTTATACACGATATTCTTACTGCCATTAATATAAAGGAGTACTATATCAAATCCATCTCCATTGGTTTTAAAAATATTTCTACCGAACATGACTTATTTCAACATAGTTGGTAACAAATTAAAAGAACTAAAATGTGAGTTCTACTCTTACGACACCAAACAGACCAAGCCATACAAGGCCGTTTTATCTGGATTGGAAAAACTTCCTAACGAAACATTCAAGGAAATGTTTACTAGCCTTGGATTGCAATGCACCGATGTTAAGGTCGTCGAAAAAAAAACAAAATAGGATCATAACCTGTTGTTATACATAATATATTTTGCTAGCAAAAGCATTACTATCCAACAGCTATGCAAAGACTACATGTTTGTAAACCACACCAGAATACGATGGGATTACAAAGCCAAACCACACAAAAAATTAACGCAGTGCTATAACTGCCAATTATTCAAATTCGGATCCAGAAACTGTGCTGTAAAAACGTCTTGTGCCCATTGTGCTGGACCCCATCAAACAGTAGCGTGCAAAGACACCAACCACAATAAATGTGCCAATTGCAAAGGCAATCCCTCCTCTTCTGATTTGACCTTCCCTTGTCGTCTCTCTTATCAGTCACTGCTTTTAAAACGCTCTTCGTCAAGAAGCAAAAGGCACAGTACAGGAATTCACAACTACAACTCTAGCGTACGTTCAACAATACCACAAAACGTTCTCTTCGATAGTAGCGCGGTATCTTCATCTCCACCTGACAAACGACATCATCAAGCGACCTATGCCAGCTATAAGAGCGCTCTCACCAACAAAATCTCTTCGCACAATAAGAATACGCACTAACCAGATCTCTTTTCTACGGAGGAGATAAATTCTCTCTTGCATGAACTCATAGCAACAACAAGTAAGAAAGCTATAGTCGAGTATATCCGACTACAAAACTCCCTGTAACCAGGTCAAAAATTTCCGATCGCATCTGCGTGCACTTACAGATACACACACACATACACAAAGGCGTACACACACAAGCGACATCAAACGCGATAACGCAAACAAGGCATTTTAAGTCGTGGCTATGCTTCTTCTTCCCCCTACATGGCAAATTTGGTGTCTCTAGCTCTTATAGTTTCCGAGATCGACGCGTTCATACAGACGGACAGACGGATAGACAGACGGACATGGCCAAATCGAAATCTCTTTTGATACTAATCAAGAATATATATATACTTTATAGGGTCGGAGATGTCTCCTTCTTTCTGTAACATACTTTTGCACAAATCCAATACCCCCATTTTACCTATTTTATGGGTAAAGGGAGTAATTAAGCAGCTGCTCCAATAAGGGCGAGCAATTCCAAGTTATTTCGCAATTAGCGATCAAGTATGTTTACTCTACTAAATAAATCGTTAGACGCTATAAATATTATGACATGGAACGTAAGTGCCGTTAGACACAAACGTATTGAACTTATTAAGTATTTAGAAGATAATAATATTCATATAGCTCTTATCAATAAAACTTGGCTTACTAGTAATGATCGCTTTACCATCCCTAATTATTAAATATACAGATGCGACAGGGTTATAAGTAAAGGTGGTGGTTTTGCAATTATTCTAAGTAATAAATTGGAGCACAAAGAAGTTTTAAGTATGAAAACGCATCGTATTGAAAGTGTAGGCATCCAAATGAATTCAAATTCTAGAAACATTATGCCTGGAATATTTATGCCGTGTAATTTGCCGGTTTTACTGCAAAATGTATTTCTCATTCATGTAATAAAGGTAGGGACCGCAGTCACATGAAAAATCTTTTCAAATCATATTTACTTAAAATTTCTTAACTAAGCGGAGACTTCTTAATGTTTGGTAATATTAATTCACGGCATAGCACTTGCTCTCGAGCCAATTGTTGGGGAAATATGCTCAACGACCTCCTAGTTTTAGGAAAATTTAATATATTATACCCAAAAGATCCCACTTACATTCCAACGTGTCATAAGTCAAAGCCCTCAACTATTGATCTCTGCATTACCAATATACCTAATCGCCTTAGTAAAATCCAATATCATTAAATACTCGCATAACATTGTCCATTCTGAGAAAACTTATCCAATCTTTCGAAAATCGAATTGTGATCTTTTTAAGCGAATTGTTAATGACTTACTATCGCCTGAAGATATAAATATCGAAAACACACAAACCCCAACTGGCCATATTGTCGATTTAGTCAAAACAATCAACGAAGCTATAAATTGTGCTTCCTTGAAGACAACTCCACATAAATGTGTACGCGATACAAAGCTTAAGCTCCCAAATCATATCGCCGAGCTTTTTAAAATAAGAAATATTCTCCAAAGGCAATGGATTCGAACACAATTGCCATTAATCAAAGCTATGCTTAATCACTTAAACTACACAATTCGTTATGAGTTATTTAAACATATTAATGAACGGTGGAACAGCAAGCTACAAAAACTTGACAAATGCAGAAAGCCCTTCTGGAACACAACAAAAGTGATCAAAAGAAGAAAACAATTCATTCTTGGTCTCTATAATTCAGATACAGCTCATATCACTGAAAAAGCAAAAGCCAATCTTCTTGGAGATGTCTTCCAATCAAAACACGACTTAACGTCCTTATTCTCCAACTCGGCAACAACCGAAGAAGTAAGCAGATCTGTTCAATCTGTCTCGTCAGGTTCCCATTCCAACGAGCCGATTAATAAAATATCAGCATCCGAGATACAGTCCAAACTAAAAGCTCTTAAAACTAAAAAGTCCTCTGGACCCGATGGCATAAGAAACATGTCTTGAAAACCTTCATCTAAATGCTATTAACTACTTAGTACATTTATTCAATTGTTGTCTGCAAATCGGCTATTTTCCAAGTGCGTTGAAAATGGCCAAAATCATCCCTATACCCAAACCAGGAAAGCCTCCTAATATGCCTCAACGCTACAGGCTACAAAGCTTCTAAGTGGACTATCAAAAATGTTGGACTAATTAAATTAAAACTAGGCTTACTAACTAGTTAGATGCTGAAAATATCTTGCCCTCAGTGCAATATGGCTTTAGAATTGGATACAATTGCTCACATCCAACTGACACATAAAAAAATTTCTTTAAAAATAGCTTTGAAGTCAAATAATCTGTAGCGCTAGTCACGCTAGACATTGAAGCTGCATTTGACACCGTTAGGCAAGCAGGCTTAATTCATAAGCTAAAAGTCCTTAGGACCCCCGCTTACCTAATAAAAATCCTACATACATTTTTGACTGAACGTCTATTTTATATTGATTTGGATGGTTCCGTTTTAGGGCCCACGCTTTTTATACTATGTTCCCGAAGGGAAAATAGTATATTGGGTTTGCGAAATGCCCGCCTGCCCGTCTGTTCGTCCGTCCGTCTGCCCGTCCGTCTGTCCGTAATAACGCATTTTTAATCCACACCCTTGAAGCTAGAGCAACCAAACTTGGTACATATGTTGGTGTACATCCTCAATTTATAAAGTGTCAACATTTTTTTTTTAAATTTGCGATTCATCTATCCAATGGGTAGATACTGTACGATACCTAGGAATTCATTTCGACAAAAAACATACTTTCAGCTCTCATATAGGGATCACTATCAATAAAATCAATAAAATAATTTGCTTACTGTTCCCAATAATAAATCGAAAATCAAAATTACCAACAGCCAATAAACTAATCATTTTTCATACCAATTTTAACGTACGGTTAATCTTCTTGGGGTAATTACGCCAAATCACATATTAAAAAGCTTCAGGTGCGCGAAAATAAACGCCTTAAACTTTTATTAAACTTACCATATTGCACCAAAACAAGCTTCCTTTTTAAATTGCAGGAGTTCAAACCGTCCATCAGTACATCAACTCATTTTCTTCATCTTAGTGTCAATTGTGTGAGCTTCACACCTCTTAAACTCTCATCGATTGTTTAAGAGCATATTAAATACTCATAATTGCAAAATTTGTTAATTACTGGAGCTAAGACCCTAAATTAAGTTTAGTCGCGTATAGTTCCCCGTTATCGAGATATAAGTTAACTATATGTTAAAGGTCATTTAAAGGTTTTCTTCCCATTTTCCTTTATAATCTATATTAATTATTTTTAAACATAATAAATTCATAAAGTAAACTAAAGAAATGTTACTGTTGAAAAGCAATCGCTAAAATTCGGAAAATACTACAAATTATAATTTAGCTTTATATAAAATATTGTCCTTAAGAGGGGAAATTAAAGCAAATTAATATACAAATACATTTGATAAGGTTGTGAACTATAAGTCGTTTGAAAAAACTCTACAAAAAGATCGGCAATAGCCTGATCAGAGCCAGCTGTCTTTTTTTTTTTTCAAAAAATACGGTTGATGGAAGTGTTGATGACCTACGCTTCGCATTAACGAAGTTATAAAACCTAGGATCTCGCTGAAGATGTAACCTATAGCTTCTGAGGTAGTTGATCGGGCAATCAAATAACGAGAAAAATCCAAGAAAGAGCTAGATTCCTTGAACTTTTTTAAGTTTGTAAGTCCCGTGTAAGCTACACAGGGTTGTTACAAAACGGGACACAGGAATCAAATAATGAATTTAAGGTAAAATAAAAATATTCGATTGCACAATCCATATCTCTAGATATATAAAGCTGGGACCAGTCAGTCTGGGATAGGAACTGAACGAGTTTAGTAAAATTGGTTTTCAGAAATTGACGGACTCGCTCTGCAAGTTTTTTACCTGGGCTTGGCACTCTGGCTGATAAGTCAATCAACACTTCCAAGGATGGGTGATAAGGATCTTCAGGAATAGATATGGGTACAGTACGGAAGACAGAATAGAAAGAGGAATCTAAGATGAAAATAAGATCACATCAATGACATCCCAAATAAACTGTCAATAAAATCTAGCTGAGACGTGGGAGTCAACACGCTGGAGTCAGGACTAGATATCCAGATAGTTCCAGCAATATTAAAATTACCATAAACTACAAGAAAATCACGATCAGAAAGCATATAGAAGACAGAATGTATAGCAGAGGGGGGAACACCTACAAAGGTCGTAAATACCAACCATAGTATGAGCATCCGATAGAGCCATGCTAATGGTTGATTGACTAGAAAATTCGAGTGAATGACTGGCACTATCAATACTAGGTTGTTGACCTGCATCAACAGTGCCAACAATCAGAAGTCAGAAGGAACCACATCCATGGGTATGATGTTGTTCTCGTCACTTCTGATTGGAATATGGGATGAATTAATTAACTCTAACTGTTTAGTAACGGATGTAGTGGATAAGTGAGTAGGGAGCGAATGTTTATTAGGGCTAATGGACAGTCTAAGATTAGCCTTTTTTTCGTTTTGGAGACTCATTTAAAAGTTTCATACTCTTAAGCTCGTTTTCCAAATCGGAGAAACCATCAAACAGTTTTTTAAGCCGAGCAAATATATCTCGAAAGCCTTTCCTAGTCTGCCTCATAAATGCCATAATAACTTTTTCAACATCCCTACATGATTCACAAGTCCACTTTAAGCCAGACTTGGACAAAACCCATTTTTACGTTTACTCGAACCTGGCAATTTTTGATTATAGCAGACAATCATTTTTATTAAAAGAAAAATTAAAAAGACGAAAAATAAAAAATACGAAAACAAATGTTAGCACAATGCAAACTGCACAAATCAACCACCAGCTTGCTTGTGATGCTGTTTGTTATTGTATTTGAACAAATTTAGGTAAGATTAATAAAATTAGTTGCAATTTAATGTCCAACAATGTGTTCTTGTGCAATGTGTTCCACACGTCAAAAGAACAAAAAAGCACAAGTTATCACTTGATATCACGAGGAAAACAAACTAAAACGATGCGCAAGAAAAAAACACGTCCGTTGCGAATGCGAAGGCGCTATGCCAAAAATTACCCACCAATTACATGTCGAGCAGCAGCGCTCCCTCTACTGTGGATCGAATGCAAAGCTAGGCAGAGTCTGGGAGACATAAGCAATATAGCGATTACAGTCGCACTTATAAGTTTTAAGGTCGAGAGAGCGATTCAAGGGAGAGATTTCTTATCTCATTTGCACTTTCATGTTCTTATGTAGCAGCTGGCGCATACCGAGATTTTCATACAACTTTCAAATACAATTTTCTTATACTTCCCGATATATATTTAATCGACAGTTCCAACTAACTTTATAATAAGAGGGTACTGTAAAAATTGCATAATACATCAAAGAGTTCGTGCTGACTGACTGATTGCCTGATTGACAGTCATCGCACAGCCCAAACCGTGAGAGCTACGATGCTAAAATTTTCACAATAGGTTCCATCTATGATGAAAATGCACACTTGTGAGAAGGGTCGTCCCGGATCCCCTCACAATTAATGCTATCATTAAGGTTGCTGTATTAAGATTATTGGATTATTATATAGATATTAAGTTGGTGCAAGAAGCACAAATGTATTAGAAACGCGCAAGGAACCCTAGGCTTATACTTAAGTAATTATAGGAAAAAGCGCACGGATCGCGTACAAGAAAAGTTAGCAGTTAGCATTTAATTCAAATTGGAATCTCACGGCCTGGGCCGCAGCAAGTACTGTTGATCGGTTGCCCGATCCTGCCACTAGAGCGCGTCTATCAGGAGAGCGAAAGCTCTAAGGCAGAGAATGAATGCTGCCAACCGATTCGGATTAGCGAGGCTAGCGCGTGGCTTGACTTTTAAAGCGATGCGTGGGACAGTGAGTATGACTATTAAAGTAATCGGACGTGCGTCTGAAAATCGGTCAGTAAGTCGCGCATGAACAATACCGGAGAACAGCGGAAAGGGGAGAAATGGGAGGAATAAGCGAGAGGACAAGTAAGCGATCATTACTCGTAATACTAGCCCTGTAACCTGTTAACTCATAGTTTGTAATTTAAGTAATAAACGCTTATTAAACCTGCTTACATATCTGCCTAATAATTAATCTTACCCCTCACCCCCTTGCCTAGTGTCAAGTAGAGTAGTCTACTCCGGCGGCAAATGTGCAAGTGGAAAAGTGTGAGAGAGTCAGAGTGTGACTGAGGCGTCGGCCCGGCCACTACTAGGCGGAGTGCGACTGAGGCTTTTGCCCGGTCACTAGTAAGTGTAGTGCGACTGAGGCTTTTGCCCGGCCACTATTAGGTAGTGTGTCTGCGGATTTGCCCGACCACTAGTAGGCATTGCATGTCCGCGGCTTTAGCCCGGCAGTGCGTGTCCGCGGCTTCAGTCCGGCCATTATAAGGCGGAGTGCCACTGAGGTTTCGACCCGGTCACCATCAGGTGGAGATTGTGTAGAATAGTGTAGCCGGTGGAATTAGGGTATTTGGCTTGTCTACTGAACCCCGTGTTTCAGTGACCCAGCGATTTACAAATATTTTTGTAAACAGAACCTTGGCTAGACTGAGATTTGTACCCCTGCCAAGAAACTTCTTTACAAGTGGCGCCCGAGTAGGGACACTGCGGGCGTAGCGGGGCGTGGCATATTGGTGACAAAGCCCCACCAAGGTGCCACAAAGAGTAGAAATCCACTTGGGGACCGTTTGGACCACGTGATAGTCGTTGGGCCGAAAATTTTGTTGCGCAGTGTAGTTTGATTTTTGTCGCGCAGTGCAATTCGATTTCGTTGTGCATAGATAAAACGCACAGCCGAAACGAATAAGCAAAACCACCAACAACAAAACACCAAAAGTTAGCGGCACCCGAAAATTGGTGCGTGCGTAGTTGGTTTTGTTGCGCAGGGCAATTCGGTTTTCGTATCTAGCGCGCAACGAAAACGAACAAAAACAACGCGCAAGGGATAACGGGCCGAAATAACGGCGCGCACGCAGTGTCAGTGCAGGCGAACAATTCGGTGCGGGAAAACAACGTAGACAGTGAACGGGACTGTACCTGTCGCGACAGTGGAAAAAGTAACGGGACCGACATAGACAGACATAGAAATTCAACGCCTGAACGAGTGAGAAGGGGTACTCAGGCCACAGAGAGTTTTTATTTTGGCTGACTATTAGTTATTAGGAATGTATGGAGTGACGAGACTTAGCATTATAAATGGATTCACTTAAGTGTAAGAACCCTGGTGTAGGAGTTCGATGGGTATACCACCGCCGTAAAGAGAAGCTAGAGGGAATCGCCACGGAATTTGGGCTTGATAAGGAGGGCAAGGTGGATGAGCTGAGCGGAGTATAGTGCTGAAACTTGGGCTTGCCTTGGCTCAGTTTGCCAAGGTTCTAGGCGCTCTCGCCGTCGGTGACCTGGGTTCGAGCGGGCGCTACAAATCGGAAGGGAATTTGAGTGGCCTAGTCGGTCAGCCGCGTTTCGTGACCGAAATGCAGGCTGGCAGAGCAGAAACGTCCATCTGGTACTCGACCCATCGTCATTGCCGAGACCCCAGCACCGCGCTTACAATGGGACCCGAGGAAGCGGATCTTCGTCCTAGATCAGGTTAGAAAATGGGACTTGCATTTCGACGGACATGGAGATCCTCTGGCGTTCCTGGAGGCACTTGAGGAGCGCGCAATATCATATGGCATAGACCTAGATAGGCTAGATAGGCGCCATGGACGAAGTGTTGACATGGTTCGTGACCAGCCGCTTTCGAGTTGTAGCGTGGGTAACGTTCAGGTCGGGTTTCTTAGAGTTTTTCTTGCCACCCTGGTATTTTGAGAATCTGGAGGATCAGATTAGGGGCCGTTTGCAGTGAAAGGGGGAAGATTTTAAAAAAATTTTGATCGATTTGCGGGTACTCATGCATCATGCTGGGTATTATCCCGCCAGAAAGCTGCACCGGGTGCATGAGAATTTCGTGCCCGAATATCGGCCGGATGCCCGAACAACTTCTCCAACCTGACGCCACTCACCCAGATGGCAGTCGAGTACGAGAGAGTGTGCAGACAGAATCTAGAGTACACGCGTAGCACCCAGTCCAGGCGGACTGGTACCACTTGGTCGCCAGTCGAACATAGCAAATCGAGTGGCGACCCCGGCGTGTCATACAATCCGTTTCGCACAGTCCCGCAACCGACTCCGACAGCAATGGGCGGAGGAGCAGTCCCCAATCCGGTCTCGGAACGACGCGAGGAGGCGACCCACCGGATGATCGGGCTGCAGCAGACTGCGACGTTCGATAGTCGGCGAGTCTGCTACAGGTGTGCGGGCGAAGGGCATTTTTCCGTAGAGGAGCCATCGGTTGGCGTCCCACGGCGGGAGGAGGGAACGCTTGCTGGCAATAGCGACGGTCAGGAAGTGAACGCGGAAACGGTACCCGAGACGAGAGTGCCAGCAAAAAGCAGGAGAAGGGCCCGACGGCGTGCCAAGCCTCAGGACGGAGAGGCGAAATTAGACCAGAGAAGTAGTGAGCGCCCGCGCTTGGAGAACGCGAAGCTTGGCGACATGGGTGAGCTGGATGCGTCGAACTTGGATCAACCAGCTCGAGAGGCGAGCGGCGTGGTAACCATAGTGAAGTCGGAAGCGTCCAAGTACCCCGACGACGTCACCAGCTACGGAACCCACCGGAGACAAGGCTAAAAGTAAATTGGTATCCGGATCGGCAGAACTGGAGTCGGACGTGCAGGCATTTTTTGGAAGAAGAATTGGCGTTGTTTGACGGGCTCAAAGGTGTATCCCACATAGCGGAACACCGCATCATCATGAAGGATGATAAGCCCCTTAAGCATCGCTATTTCCCCAAAAATCCGACCATGCAGAAGGTGATTGACGACCAAGTCAAGGAACTCCTCCAGACTTGTGCAATCGAGCCGTCCCGCAGTCCTCACAGCGCACCTATCGTGCTGGTGAAGAAGAAGACGGGCGAATGACGCATGTGCATCTTTTACAGACAATTGAATACACATTCTGTACCCGATGCATACCCGGTCCCCAGAATCAGTCACATTCTGGAGCTACTGAGACATGCACGCTGATATCGACGCTCGATCTGAAACAAGGGTATTGGCAGATCCCGGTGGCCGAGGAGAGCAAGCAGCTTACGGCGTTCAGGGTGCCGGTCGAGGCCTGTATCAGTGGAAAGTGATGCTGTTTGGACTACACTCTGCGTGCGCTACGGTCCAGAGGGCCCTGGATACAGTCATCGGGCCGGAGATGGAGCCGCATGCGTTTGCGTACCTCAATGACATAATTGTCATTGGCGCGACGAAACAGCAGCACATGGCTAATCTCCAGGAGGTATTTCAGAGATTGAGGGCGGCCAATCTGAGGCTGAACATAAAGAAGTGCTCGTTCTTCAAAAAAAGAGCTGGTGTACCTAGGACATGTGGTGAGTGACGAGGGCATAAGGACGGACCCCGAGAAAGTGGAGGCGATAAGGAGACTGAGGCCCCCGACGAGTTTGAAGGAGTTGCACCAGTGCCTAGGTATGGCACCTTGGTATCGGCGCATTGTACCAAACTTCACCGCAGTGGTGCAGCCGATGACAGCGTTGCTGAAGAAAGGGAGGAAATGGTCGTGGAATACGGAACAGGAGGAGGCCCTGAGTCGACTGAAGGAGAGTCTGACGACGGCCCCTGTCCTCGCATGTCCCGATTTTTCCGTGAAGTTTGTTCTTCAGACGCATGCCAGCGATCATGGGCTTGGGGCTATTTTGACGCAGACCATCGAGGGCCAGGAGAGAGTCTAAACATGGGAATTCGATGCTATTAATGTTCCATGACGCGTTCTCAAAATAGGTGGAGCTCATCCCCCTGAGGAAGGCCACCACAGCACATCTACAAGCTGCCTTCAGAGAGTGCATACTCTGTCGATTCGGAGTCCCTCGTAAAATGGTGTGCGACAACGGTGCGCAATTTACGAGTCGAGCGTTTAAGTCGTTCATGAAGATGCTTGGAGTGGAGGTACAATACACGGCGCCATATTGCCCACAGGAAAACCCTACGGAGAGAACGAATCGCACGGAATCGAAGTCTTCGATATAGCACGCAGTAACATGCAGCGCGCCGCTCAAGATCTGAGCCGGCATTATAACTTGAGTAGAATAGTGTAATCGGTAGAATTAGGGTATTTGGCTTGTCTACGAACCCCGTCTCCCAGTGACCCAGCGATTTACAAATATTCATGTAAACAGAACCTTGGCTAGGCTGAGATTTGTACCCCTGCCAAGAAACTTCTTTACAAGTGGCGCCCGAGTAGGGACGATATTGGTGACAAAGCCCCACCAAGGTGCCACAAAGAGTAGAAATCCACTTGGGGACCGTTTGGACCACGTGATAGTCGTTGGGCCGAAAATTTTGTTGCGCAGTGTAGTTTGATTTTTGTCGCGCAGTGCAATTCGATTTCGTTGTGCATAGACAAAACGCACAGCCGAAACGAATAAGCAAAACCACCAACAACAAAACACCAAAAGTTAGCGGCACCCGAAAATTGGTGCGTGCGTAGTTGGTTTTGTTGCGCAGGGCAATTCGGTTTTCGTATCTAGCGCGCAACGAAAACGAACAAAAACAACGCGCAAGGGATAACGGGCCGAAATAACGGCGCGCACGCAGTGTCAGTGCAGGCGAACAATTCGGTGCGGGAAAACAACGTAGACAGTGAACGGGACTGTACCTGTCGCGACAGTGGAAAAAGTAACGGGACCGACATAGACAGACATAGAAATTCAACGCCTGAACGAGTGAGAAGGGGTACTCAGGCCACAGAGAGTTTTTATTTTGGCTGACTATTAGTTATTAGGAATGTATGGAGTGACGAGACTTAGCATTATAAATGGATTCACTTAAGTGTAAGAACCCTGGTGTAGGAGTTCGATGGGTATACCACCGCCGTAAAGAGAAGCTAGAGGGAATCGCCACGGAATTTGGGCTTGATAAGGAGGGCAAGGTGGATGAGCTGAGCGGAGTATAGTGCTGAAACTTGGGCACGCCTTGCCGAGTTAGAGGCTCAGTTTGCCAAGGTTCTAGGCGCTCTCGCCGTCGGTGACCTGGGTTCGAGCGGGCGCTACAAATCGGAAGGGAATTTGAGTGGCCTAGTCGGTCAGCCGCGTTTCGTGACCGAAATGCAAGCTGGCAGAGCAGAAACGTCCATCTGGTACTCGACCCATCGTCATTGCCGAGACCCCAGCACCGCGCTTACAATGGGACCCGAGGGAGCGGATCGTCGTGCTAGATCAGGTTAGAAAATGGGACTCGCGTTTCGACGGACATGGAGATCCTCTGGCGTTCCTGGAGGCACTTGAGGAGCGCGCGATATCATATGGCATAGACCTAGATAGGCTAGATAGGCGCCATGGACGAAGTGTTGACATGGTTCGTGACCAGCCGCTTTCGAGTTGTAGCGTGGGTAACGTTCAGGTCGGGTTTCTTAGAGTTTTTCTTGCCACCCAGGTATTTTGAGAATCTGGAGGATCAGATTAGGGGCCGTTTGCAGTGAAAGGGGGAAGATTTTAAAAACTTTTTGATCGATTTGCGGGTACTCATGCATCATGCTGGGTATTATCGTGTAATTTCGTGCCCGAATATCGGCCGGATGCCCGAACAACTTCTCCAACCTGACGCCACTCACCCAGATGGCAGTCGAGTACGAGAGAGTGTGCAGACAGAATCTAGAGTACACGAGTAGCACCCAGTCCAGGTGGACTGGTACCACTTGGTCGCCAGTCGAACATAGCAAATCGAGTGGCGACCCCGGCGTGTCATACAATCCGTTTCGCACAGTCCTGCAACCGACTCCGACAGCAATGGGCGGAGGAGCAGTCCCCAATCCGGTCTCGGAACGACGCGAGGAGGCGACCCACCGGATGATCGGGCTGCAGCAGACTGCGACGTTCGATAGTCGGCGAGTCTGCTACAGGTGTGTGGGCGAAGGGCATTTTTCCGTAGAGGAGCCATCGGTTGGCGTCCCACGGCGGGAGGAGGGAACGCTTGCTGGCAATAGCGACGGTCAGGGAGTGAACGCGGAAACGGTACCCGAGACGAGAGTGCCAGCAAAAAGCAGGAGAAGGGCCCAACGGCGTGCCAAGCCTCAGGACGGAGAGGCGAAATTAGACCAGAGAAGTAGTGAGCGCCCGCGCTTGGAGAACGCGAAGCTTGGCGACATGGGTGAGCTGGATGCGTCGAACTTGGATCAACCAGCTCGAGAGGCGAGCGGCGTGGTAACCATAGTGAAGTCGGAAGCGTCCAAGTACCCCGACGACGTCACCAGCTACGGAACCCACCGGAGACAAGGCTAAAAGTAAATTGGTATCCGGATCGGCAGAACTGGAGTCGGACGTGCAGGCATTTTTTGGAAGAAGAATTGGCGTTGTTTGACGGGCTCAAAGGTGTATCCCACATAGCGGAACACCGCATCATCATGAAGGATGATAAGCCCCTTAAGCATCGCTATTTCCCCAAAAATCCGACCATGCAGAAGGTGATTGACGACCAAGTCAAGGAACTCCTCCAGACTTGTGCAATCGAGCCGTCCCGCAGTCCTCACAGCGCACCTATCGTGCTGGTGAAGAAGAAGACGGGCGAATGACGCATGTGCATCTTTTACAGACAATTGAATACACATTCTGTACCCGATGCATACCCGGTCCCCAGAATCAGTCACATTCTGGAGCTACTGAGACACGCACGCTGATATCGACGCTCGATCTGAAACAAGGGTATTGGCAGATCCCGGTGGCCGAGGAGAGCAAGCAGTTTACGGCGTTCAGGGTGACGGTCGAGGCCTGTATCAGTGGAAAGTGATGCTGTTTGGACTACACTCTGCGTGCGCTACGGTCCAGAGGGCCCTGGATACAGTCATCGGGCCGGAGATGGAGCCGCATGCGTTTGCGTACCTCGATGACATAATTGTCATTGGCGCGACGAAACAGCAGCACATGGCTAATCTCCAGGAGGTATTTCAGAGATTGAGGGCGGCCAATCTGAGGCTGAACATAAAGAAGTGCTCGTTCTTCAAAAAAAGAGCTGGTGTACCTAGGACATGTGGTGAGTGACGAGGGCATAAGGACGGACCCCGAGAAAGTGGAGGCGATAAGGAGACTGAGGCCCCCGACGAGTTTGAAGGAGTTGCACCAGTGCCTAGGTATGGCACCTTGGTATCGGCGCATTGTACCAAACTTCACCGCAGTGGTGCAGCCGATGACAGCGTTGCTGAAGAAAGGGAGGAAATGGTCGTGGAATACGGAACAGGAGGAGGCCCTGAGTCGACTGAAGGAGAGTCTGACGACGGCCCCTGTCCTCGCATGTCCCGATTTTTCCGTGAAGTTTGTTCTTCAGACGCATGCCAGCGATCATGGGCTTGGGGCTATTTTGACGCAGACCATCGAGGGCCAGGAGAGAGTCTAAACATGGGAATTCGATGCTATTAATGTTCCATGACGCGTTCTCAAAATAGGTGGAGCTCATCCCCCTGAGGAAGGCCACCACAGCACATCTACAAGCTGCCTTCAGAGAGTGCATACTCTGTCGATTCGGAGTCCCTCGTAAAATGGTGTGCGACAACGGTGCGCAATTTACGAGTCGAGCGTTTAAGTCGTTCATGAAGATGCTTGGAGTGGAGGTACAATACACGGCGCCATATTGCCCACAGGAAAACCCTACGGAGAGAACGAATCGCACGGAATCGAAGTCTTCGATATAGCACGCAGTAACATGCAGCGCGCCGCTCAAGATCTGAGCCGGCATTATAACTTGAGTAGAATAGTGTAATCGGTAGAATTAGGGTATTTGGCTTGTCTACGAACCCCGTCTCCCAGTGACCCAGCGATTTACAAATATTCATGTAAACAGAACCTTGGCTAGACTGAGATTTGTACCCCTGCCAAGAAACTTCTTTACAAGTGGCGCCCGAGTAGGGACGATATTGGTGACAAAGCCCCACCAAGGTGCCACAAAGAGTAGAAATCCACTTGGGGACCGTTTGGACCACGTGATAGTCGTTGGGCCGAAAATTTTGTTGCGCAGTGTAGTTTGATTTTTGTCGCGCAGTGCAATTCGATTTCGTTGTGCATAGATAAAACGCACAGCCGAAACGAATAAGCAAAACCACCAACAACAAAACACCAAAAGTTAGCGGCACCCGAAAATTGGTGCGTGCGTAGTTGGTTTTGTTGCGCAGGGCAATTCGGTTTTCGTATCTAGCGCGCAACGAAAACGAACAAAAACAACGCGCAAGGGATAACGGGCCGAAATAGCGGCGCGCACGCAGTGTCAGTGCAGGCGAACAATTCGGTGCGGGAAAACAACGTAGACAGTGAACGGGACTGTACCTGTCGCGACAGTGGAAAAAGTAACGGGACCGACATAGACAGACATAGAAATTCAACGCCTGAACGAGTGAGAAGGGGTACTCAGGCCACAGAGAGTTTTTTTTTTGGCTGACTATTAGTTATTAGGAATGTATGGAGTGACGAGACTTAGCATTATAAATGGATTCACTTAAGTGTAAGAACCCTGGTGTAGGAGTTCGATGGGTATACCACCGCCGTAAAGAGAAGCTAGAGGGAATCGCCACGGAATTTGGGCTTGATAAGGAGGGCAAGGTGGATGAGCTGAGCGGAGTATAGTGCTGAAACTTGGGCACGCCTTGCCGAGTTAGAGGCTCAGTTTGCCAAGGTTCTAGGCGCTCTCGCCGTCGGTGACCTGGGTTCGAGCGGGCGCTACAAATCGGAAGGGAATTTGAGTGGCCTAGTCGGTCAGCCGCGTTTCGTGACCGAAATGCAAGCTGGCAGAGCAGAAACGTCCATCTGGTACTCGACCCATCGTCATTGCCGAGACCCCAGCACCGCGCTTACAATGGGACCCGAGGGAGCGGATCGTCGTGCTAGATCAGGTTAGAAAATGGGACTCGCATTTCGACGGACATGGAGATCCTCTGGCGTTCCTGGAGGCACTTGAGGAGCGCGCGATATCATATGGCATAGACCTAGATAGGCTAGATAGGCGCCATGGACGAAGTGTTGACATGGTTCGTGACCAGCCGCTTTCGAGTTGTAGCGTGGGTAACGTTCAGGTCGGGTTTCTTAGAGTTTTTCTTGCCACCCAGGTATTTTGAGAATCTGGAGGATCAGATTAGGGGCCGTTTGCAGTGAAAGGGGGAAGATTTTAAAAACTTTTTGATCGATTTGCGGGTACTCATGCATCATGCTGGGTATTATCGTGTAATTTCGTGCCCGAATATCGGCCGGATGCCCGAACAACTTCTCCAACCTGACGCCACTCACCCAGATGGCAGTCGAGTACGAGAGAGTGTGCAGACAGAATCTAGAGTACACGAGTAGCACCCAGTCCAGGTGGACTGGTACCACTTGGTCGCCAGTCGAACATAGCAAATCGAGTGGCGACCCCGGCGTGTCATACAATCCGTTTCGCACAGTCCCGCAACCGACTCCGACAGCAATGGGCGGAGGAGCAGTCCCCAATCCGGTCTCGGAACGACGCGAGGAGGCGACCCACCGGATGATCGGGCTGCAGCAGACTGCGACGTTCGATAGTCGGCGAGTCTGCTACAGGTGTGTGGGCGAAGGGCATTTTTCCGTAGAGGAGCCATCGGTTGGCGTCCCACGGCGGGAGGAGGGAACGCTTGCTGGCAATAGCGACGGTCAGGGAGTGAACGCGGAAACGGTACCCGAGACGAGAGTGCCAGCAAAAAGCAGGAGAAGGGCCCAACGGCGTGCCAAGCCTCAGGACGGAGAGGCGAAATTAGACCAGAGAAGTAGTGAGCGCCCGCGCTTGGAGAACGCGAAGCTTGGCGACATGGGTGAGCTGGATGCGTCGAACTTGGATCAACCAGCTCGAGAGGCGAGCGGCGTGGTAACCATAGTGAAGTCGGAAGCGTCCAAGTACCCCGACGACGTCACCAGCTACGGAACCCACCGGAGACAAGGCTAAAAGTAAATTGGTATCCGGATCGGCAGAACTGGAGTCGGACGTGCAGGCATTTTTTGGAAGAAGAATTGGCGTTGTTTGACGGGCTCAAAGGTGTATCCCACATAGCGGAACACCGCATCATCATGAAGGATGATAAGCCCCTTAAGCATCGCTATTTCCCCAAAAATCCGACCATGCAGAAGGTGATTGACGACCAAGTCAAGGAACTCCTCCAGACTTGTGCAATCGAGCCGTCCCGCAGTCCTCACAGCGCACCTATCGTGCTGGTGAAGAAGAAGACGGGCGAATGACGCATGTGCATCTTTTACAGACAATTGAATACACATTCTGTACCCGATGCATACCCGGTCCCCAGAATCAGTCACATTCTGGAGCTACTGAGACACGCACGCTGATATCGACGCTCGATCTGAAACAAGGGTATTGGCAGATCCCGGTGGCCGAGGAGAGCAAGCAGTTTACGGCGTTCAGGGTGCCGGTCGAGGCCTGTATCAGTGGAAAGTGATGCTGTTTGGACTACACTCTGCGTGCGCTACGGTCCAGAGGGCCCTGGATACAGTCATCGGGCCGGAGATGGAGCCGCATGCGTTTGCGTACCTCAATGACATAATTGTCATTGGCGCGACGAAACAGCAGCACATGGCTAATCTCCAGGAGGTATTTCAGAGATTGAGGGCGGCCAATCTGAGGCTGAACATAAAGAAGTGCTCGTTCTTCAAAAAAAGAGCTGGTGTACCTAGGACATGTGGTGAGTGACGAGGGCATAAGGACGGACCCCGAGAAAGTGGAGGCGATAAGGAGACTGAGGCCCCCGACGAGTTTGAAGGAGTTGCACCAGTGCCTAGGTATGGCACCTTGGTATCGGCGCATTGTACCAAACTTCACCGCAGTGGTGCAGCCGATGACAGCGTTGCTGAAGAAAGGGAGGAAATGGTCGTGGAATACGGAACAGGAGGAGGCCCTGAGTCGACTGAAGGAGAGTCTGACGACGGCCCCTGTCCTCGCATGTCCCGATTTTTCCGTGAAGTTTGTTCTTCAGACGCATGCCAGCGATCATGGGCTTGGGGCTATTTTGACGCAGACCATCGAGGGCCAGGAGAGAGTCTAAACATGGGAATTCGATGCTATTAATGTTCCATGACGCGTTCTCAAAATAGGTGGAGCTCATCCCCCTGAGGAAGGCCACCACAGCACATCTACAAGCTGCCTTCAGAGAGTGCATACTCTGTCGATTCGGAGTCCCTCGTAAAATGGTGTGCGACAACGGTGCGCAATTTACGAGTCGAGCGTTTAAGTCGTTCATGAAGATGCTTGGAGTGGAGGTACAATACACGAAAAAAAAGTAGTTAGATGTGTCGAGTTAAGACAACTCGTGGTAATTATAAGATACCCTAACATGTAAGCAAAGTAGAAATTAACATAAGTATTGTTCCCATAGATATCGGACATGATTTCGATAAGCGATGAGGAGCTGGAGCGAGCCTACCGGATCCCGCCACGCAGTAAGTCATACGGTTTTGTGTCACGGCGTTCGGTCGACGGAGGGCATCCGGCACCGCCAGTGGTGTCAAGTGAGGAGCAAGCGGAGTCAAGGGCAGTCGACAACCGGTCCCCATCTCCGGGTGGTGTCAAGCAGTTACCTGCGAAGCGTCAGCGTCCCGGATCTCCTCACAATTAATGCTATCATTAAGGTTGCTGTATTAAGATTACTGCATTGTTATTATATAGACACTAACTTGGTGCAAGAAGCACAAATGTATTAGAAACGCGCAAGGAGCGCTAGGTTTATATTTAAGTATTAATAGAAAAAGGCGCACGGAGCGCGTACAAGAAAAGTTAGCAGTAAGCATTTAATTCAAATTGGAATCTCACGGCCTGGGCCGCAGCAAGCACTGTTGATCGGTTGCCCGATCCTGCCACTAGAGCGCGTCTATCAGGAGAGCGAAAGCTCTAAGGCAGAGAATGAATGCTGCCAACCGATTCGGATTAGCGAGATTAGCGCGCGGCTTGGCCGCAAAGGGCTCGAGAGAGTAAGCCGGACTTTTGAAGCGATCGGACGTGTGTGTGACAGTGAGTTTGACTATTGACGTGATCGGACGTGCGTCTGAAAATCGGTCAGTTAGTCGGGCGTGAACAATAACGGAGAACAGCGGAAAGAGGAGAAATAAGCGAGAGGACAAGTAAGCGATCATTATTCGTAATACTAGCCCTGTAACCTGTTTACTGATAGTTTGTAATTTAAGTAATAAACGCTTATTAAACCTGCTTACATATCTGCCTAATAATTAATCTAACCCCGGCTTTAGCCTGGCCATTATTAGGCAGTGTGTACGCGGCTACAGTCCGGCCATTATTAGGCGGAGTGCGACTGAGGTTTCGACCCGGTCATCATCAGGATAAGATTTTGTAGAATTGTGTAGCCGGTGGAATTAGGGTATTGGCTTGTCTTCAAGCCCCTTCTCTCAGTGATTTACAAATATTCTTGTAAACAGAACCTTGGCTTGACTAAAATTTGTACCCCTGCCAAGAAACTTCTTTACACACTAAAACGGGATTTTGGAAAATTCCAGCCGCTAGCGTGGAAAATCGGAGAAAACTTTTGTATGGAACTTTTTGTTTACAATCCAATCGGCTTCAAACTCATTTACAACGATCTACAAAAAATTCATTTGACACATATTTCACCGATTTTGGTAAAGCCACCCCATGGGCGGAAAATGGGGGTCTCAAGGTTGTATGTGCGAAAGTCTAATTTTAGAGCGATCACCTTCAAATTAATTTTCAAAGTTTTCACGTAAAATAATTCGACACGTGTATCAGCGATTTTGGGAAATTCAACCACATGAACGGAGAGTTTGTGGAAAGCTCTGGCACTTGACATTTTTAACTTTCATGTGATTGTCTTCAAACTCAATTTCAAAGTTCTACACAAAAACATAGTAGTCACGGTGGACAAAGATTTTGGATAATCTAACCACAACTTCGGAATATTCTGGGAAAACTGATGTATGGAACTTTTTTTATTATCGTCCCATTGGCTTCAAGCTTATTTTAATTTTCAGCACATGATCCTGCAAATTAGCAAGGAAGCCCAGGATCTGCTTTATCCAGCTACGGGAAGATGGCGTCACGCCCCACCAGGAAAGGCATCTACCTTTACCTTATGTCTAATAACAATAACTGGGGAGCTCACAGTTGTGGCGGTGGAAGGTGACAAGGATGAGCCCACGGTCATAGCGTCCTGTTACATGGCGTACGACAGGGAGGCACCATCCGAGGAACTCAGGAGACTGATCGCGGAGGTAGGCTTGCGGAAGCAGCCCCATATTGTCGGAACGGCCGCCAACGCTCACAAAACTGTGTGGGGCAGTCCGGACATCAACGACAGAGCTGAGTCTCTCCTTAACTTTATATTAAAATCTAGCTTAAGGATAGCAAATATTGTGGGTGAGCCTATATATGTGGAACCCACATCTTCTAATATCCTAGATCCTAAAGTTGCAGAGGGAAATAGTACACAAGTGACGGAATGGAAGGTTCTCGAAAAACCCTCCTTCTCGGATACCAAGTACATCCAATTCAAAGTGCAATTCGACTATATTCCCCCTCAAAGTGTATACAGAACCCCGGGACCACAAAATGGGAGAAGTTTGTAGCAACGATGGGAAGGAAGCTACCCACACCACCCATAATCTCATCAGAAGATGATATAGAGAGGTCCCTGAAGACTCTGACACATCACCTCATGACGGCGTACCACACCAAACCATCAAAAAGAAAAAGGTGGACCAGGAAACCTTGGTGGACTCCAGAGCTAAAAGCCCAAAAGAAAGGTGTACATGATCTCTTCAAGCTTCCAAAACAAGTCGAACATGAGATTATCTGAGACGAATACATAATACTGCTACGTAACTTCAAAAAAGAATTTCGGAAGGCAAAGAGGAACATATGGAGAACCTTCTGCTCTAGCATAGAGAAGGTCACAGAAACGGCGAGACTGCGGAAGCTGCTTTCGAAACAGCCAACCATACAGAGTCAGTTAAAAACAGATGATGGACGATAGGCGAAAAACAGCAGGGAAGCAATATTGGCTCTCATTGTAGCACATTTCCCTGGGTGTACAAAAGTTTCACATTAGGGGTGGCGCAAGCTCATCCCTGGAGCCCAACCAACATGCCTACAGTAAAGGGAAATCGGTGGAGACAGCGCTACATTCCCTGGTAGCTAATATAGAAAAAACCCTCCACCACCAAGAATACGCACAGGAAGCATTTCAAGACATCTCCGGTGCATTCAACAACGTATCAACAGAAGCGATAATGCGAGGCCTGAAAGCTCTAGCATCCCACTTGGCAATACACTCGTGAATACAGAACCTGTTGAGCTGCAGAAGAGTCAAAGCCGAATGGGGAGCCACCACCATAACAAAGGAAGCTCATGGAGGCACGCCACAACGCGGAGTCTTGTCTACTCTGTTATGGAATCTAGTGGTGGCCAAACTACTTAAAAAATTCTACAGGAAATCCCCAAAGATAACTGCCTATGCGGATGACATAAGCATTATTATCACGGGAAAATGTCCATCGACCCTCAGCTCCATTATGGAATATACGTCACAGGAAATACTAAGATGGGCAACCACAGCCGGACCTAGCGTCAATGCGGAAAAGACGGAACCCGCCAAAGTTGAACGGAATACCGCTCACGCCAGAAACTAATGTCAACTACCTCGGAGTAGCCCTGGACAGCAAACTGACATTTAGACTCAATGTTGAGGAAAGGGTGACAAAGGCAACAGTCGCGTTTTACTCATCGTAGAAGATGCTAAGTCGTACTTGGGGACTGTCACCACGACTGATGCATCGGATCTACATCTCAGTAGTGCGACCGATACTACTATACGGCGTCCTGGTATGGTGGCACGCCACGAAGAAGACCACATACCTGAAACTGATGGAAAGGACCCAGCGACAGACACTTGTCTGTATCACGGGGGCGTTGAACTCCACTCCAACCAAGGCACTCCAAACACTACTGTGTGTCAACCCCGTGGACATCCACTCTGCTCCATCCATCTGCTTGCACAGAGGACTGCCCAACGTCTATGCGCAACGGGAAACATGGCACTTCAAAGTTTTGGACACAGTTCGATTGGGAGGGAGATGCAAAGTAGCACGGACTACATGACTCCTCGAGCTAATTTCAAAGAAACGCAAACGTCAATGGGAACAGAAGATTGGTGTACTGGACTGGACCAACACGCCATTAAGATATTCACCGATGGATAAAAATGGATACAGGATTAGGTGCGGCAGTGTATTGTGCAGAGCCAGAAATAAGGTTGCCGTACAAACTGCCCGACTACTGCAGCATTTTCCAGGCGGAAGTCTTCGCAATAAGGAAAGCAGCAGAAGTAGCTCTATCCAAAATAACTATGAACGAACGAATAAATATATTCGTAGACAGCCAAGCTGCTTTAAAATCATTGCGGGCGTTCTTCATTGGTTCCAAAAATGTCCTGGTAAGCAGGATGGCTTTAGATAATCTAAGCACTGCACAGTGCATATCTATTGGGTTCCCAGCCACCGGGGCATTGACGGCAACGAAATGGTAGATTGCCTGGCAAAAGAAGGAGTCCGGCTACCCCTTGAGAACGCAGAAAATATACAAATTCTATATCAGTTGCTATATAGCGAGCTAGATGAATCCGCTTGAACTATAGCTATATATTTCAATGAAAAATTACAGTCTAATGATAGGGGTATTGACTGGACATTGCCTAGCAGCAGCTCATGCTAAAAAGCTGAAATGTAAGGAACCAGGGGTTGTGGAAACCTTGAAACACCTTATATGCAGCTGCCCAGCACTCGCAACACTAAGACATCGATACTTCAACAAACACTGGCTCACATCACTAGAAGAAACGGCCAGGCACACTCTCAATGCGCTGTTGCTGTTTGCCAAGCGCACACAAATCCTTCAGGATCAGCAAACCTCCTAACGACCTTCAGTATCCGGCGACACTAAGGACCTGTTCGGTCTATGTGGGGTCACCATGTGGTGGTTTACCGGTTCTACCTATTTAAATATTTCGCCGGGCAAGGCCGGGGTATTACCGGCTAGTAATAGAAATCGGTAATTGACTTGCTTAGCGGCCCCACATAAAGGCTGCATCAAAATGTCTGAATTTGTCTTAAACGACGCGTCTGAAAATATAAAGCAAATCGCGGCGGCTGAGCAAGACTTTATTGCCGTAATGAAACTTTGATTTGGCGAGTTTGGTGGAAATATCTTCATAAACAGAGATGTTTTTCTTAATACTCAATCTTCGATCGATCATTCTTATGTCCGCTATACGATATAGTTGTCCGATTTTGATCAAATTTTATGAGTCTATTCAAACTATACAAAGATTTAAATTTGGTGAGTTTGGTCGGCATATCTTGACAAACTTAAAAGTTTTATGATGTCACGAATAATTACCCGGCAATCCCGCGATATATCGTTTTGAAATATCGACTTTGATAATATCGTGTCCACAGAATATCACCCCTAAACATCGTACCGTACTTTTCCAAATATAGTGTCGACAAAATATCGCCCCTAAATATTGTATCGTATTTTTTCCAATATCGATTTATTAATATAGCAGTACGATGTCAATAAACAATGTATTCGAAGAGCATTTCTGCCAATAATATTGTGTAAGTGCACAATAAAATGTTTTTAATCGTTAAAAATGACAGCTTTTATGTATTTCATTCAATTACGTTTAGCTAACTATCAACCAACGCAACAAACCAAAAATTACTTTGCAAGGGTATAAAAAGACCTGAAGTGTCGTAGTCAAGAATATTAAAAAAAATAAAAAAAGGAAAAAATAAGATAGATCTTCGGAGTGCCGAAAATAGTTAGTATGTATATACACTGCAGCAACGTTTTTCATACAAAAACTAAATTTTCGTCCGACTTATGCTATCTATATATATAAAAGAGTTCGTGCTGACTGACTGACTGACTGACTGACTGGCTGACTGACTGATTGGCAATCATCGCACAGCCCAAACCATAAGAGCTAGGATGCTGAAATTTTCACAGTAGGTTCCACCTATGATGAAAGTGCACACTAAGACGGGATTTTGGAAAATTCCACTCAAAAGCGTGGAAAATCGCGGAAAACTGTTGTATGAAACTTTTTTGTTTACCATCCAATCGGCTCCAAACTCATTTTCAGAGATCTACACAAAAATTAATTTGACACATATTTCACCGATTTGGGAAAATCCACCCCCATGGGCGGAAAATGGGGGTCTCAAGGTTGTATGGGCGAAAGTCTAATTTTAGTCCGATCACCTTCAAATTCATTTTCAAAGCTCTTTACGTAAAATAATTTGACACGTGTATCAGCGATTTCGGGAAATTCAACCCAATGGTCGGAAAATCGGTGGAAAAGTCTGGCATTCGACATTTTAAATTGTCATGCGATTTGCTTCAAACTCAATTTCAAGGTTCTATAGGAAAAAATAATAGGCGCGGTGGTCAAAGATCTTGGATAATCTATCCCCAAAGTCGAAATTCGTGGAAACTGTTGTATGAAACTTTCTTGATTATCACCCGATTGACTTCAAACTCATTTTGAAAGCTCTCTCTCTGTGGAAAACTCTGGCACTCGATATTTTTAAATTTTATGTGATTGGCTTCAAACTCATTTTCATGGTTCTACCCAAACACATACTAGGCGCGGTGTCCAAAGATTATGGAAAATCTATCCCTAAGGTCGGAAAATTCGCGGAAAACTGTTGTATGAAATTTTTTTGATTATCGTCCAATTGACCTCAAACTCATTTTCAAACTTCTGTTTATCATTTAATCATTTTGAAACTAATTTTCAAAGCACCTCACATTAAATAATTCGTCACATGTGCTACCGGTTTTGAAAAATACACGTGGCTTTATACTAATTTCCAAATATAAATACAAAAAGCTCGGTACTTTGTGGGCAATGCAACGGGCGGAAAACAGTTGGAAAGATTTAATCTGGATTCTTAGAATTATTGTTGAAATTGGCTCAAAATGCCAAATGATTTTGGAAAATCTCCTCCGTGACGCCACGGGCGGGAAATGTTAGTCAAGGACAAATGAGTGGGACATTTTGTTGTTGTTTTTTTTTTCAATGACATTTTCATAGCCCTACACCGAAAACATTAGTCACGTGACTCAACTATTTAGTTGTATTTCTTACGGTTGACGAAAGTAGTCAAATTCAAGAAAAAAAATGCATTTTCATCTAAATATTTCCCCGGGCAAGGCCGGGATATTACCTGCTAGTTCAAAATAAGTGTTCAGGCCGAAAACTTTAACAATATTTGTGCTAAAGAATTTTGGCCGGATCATTTAATAATTAAAGAATACACTGTAAAAAAGAAAAATCGGCCTCCGGTTTCACTTCCTTCTTCTGGTGGTAGTTCGAATCCACCTCTTGTAGTATCTAATAGCTCAAAAAACTAACATCCTCCCTCTTACTGGGCTATTAGAATGTAAGAGGTCTTTGTAGTAAACTTAGTAATCTTTATCTAAATAGCCTAACTTTCCTTTCCATGTCGTTGCCTTTTCTGAAACATGGTTAAGGCCCGACATTCTTAATTCTGAAATTCTCTATATATAGAAAAGATCGCACTCATCGTCGCGGTGGTGGTGTACTTATTGCTGTTGACGTTGATTTGTCTTCCGAAATAGTAATAACTGATAGTTCTGTAGATATTGAATTTATTGCTGTTAAACTTAGTTTTTGTGGTGTTTGTTTTTTTTATTACTTGTTCGTATATACCACCTTCTTCAGATTTATCTGTTTATTCTTCCCATGCTTCTGCTATACATTCTGTCTTATCTATGCTTTCTGATCGTGATTTTCTTGTAGTTCTTGGTGATTTTAATATTGCCGAAGCTACCTGGATTTCTAGTCCTGATTCAAGTGTGTTGACTCCCACGACTCAGCACTATTTTATTGATAATTTGTTTGAGATGTCATTGTGTCAAATCAATGGTATCCCAAATTCTTTACCTAAAATGCTTGATCTTATTTTTGTCTTGGATTCCTCCTTCTATTCTGACTCCCGTACTGTACCCATGTCCACTCCTGAAGATCCTTACCACCCATCCTTGGAAGTGTTGATTGACTTACCAGCCAGGGTGCCAAGCCCAGGTAGAAAACTTGCTGAGCGAGTTCGTCAATTTCGGAAAACCGATTTTACTAAACTCGCTCAGCTCCTATCTCAGACTGACTGGTCCTAGCTGTACATGTGTAGAGATATTGATTGTGCCATCGAATATTTTTATGTGTCCTGTGTCTTGTTTTGTAATCCTCATAGGTCCAACAAACCTGTGTGGTTTACACGTGGTTTGATAAATTTAAAAAATAGAAAGTCGAGATTGTACAAAATGTTCAAGGAATCTGGCTCTTCGTCGGACTTCTTTTGCTATTTGATTGCCCGATCTAACTTCTCTACACTTAATTTACACTGTTATAACAACAACCTCACGAGCTGTAGGTTACAGTTTCAGCGGGATCCTAGAAGGTTTTATAACTTCGTTAATGCGAAGCGTAGGCCATCAACATTTCCATCAACTGTATTTTTTGAAAAAAAGACAGCTGACTCAGATCAGGCTATCGCCGATCTTTTTGCCGAATTTTTTTAAACGACTTACAGTTTACAACCTTATCAATTGCTTTCGCCTTATCCTTATCAGGTAATTAACTCCAATTGCATTTTTGGGCTTTAATCACTGAAAGCTCGCTTCTACGTGATTTGAAGGCTATTAAGCCCGTATTTTCACCGGGACCTGATGGAGTACCAGGCTGCGTGCTCAAGTACTGTGCTTAAGGTATTTTTAAGCCATTATATTTTCTTTTTAAATTGTCCGTGGAGTTGTGCTCTTTCCCCAATATTTGGAAAAAGTCATTTATTATTCCTCTCCATAAAAAAGGAAACAAGTCTAATGTTGAGAACTATAGAGGTATTTCTAAGTTGTCTGCTATTCCTAAGATTTTTGAGAAATTAATAACTTCTCAACTTCAGCATTTATGTAGATCTATAATTTCACCCTGCCAGCATGGCTTTGTGAAATATAGATCTACTACCACTAATTTATTTGAATTCACTTCTCTTGTTATTAAGGGATTTCAATCTAAAATGCAAACAAATGTTATTTACACTGATTTCAGTAAGGCTTTTGACTCTGTTAATCATTCTCTTTTACTTCACAAACTTAATCTTCTGGGATTTCCTAATAACTTAATTCTTTGGATTTCCAACTATTTAACTCTTAGAACCCAAAATGTTTATTTCAAAGGCTTAGTCTCTAAGTCTGTTCAAGTTACTTCCGGAGTACCACAAGGAAGTCATCTTGGCCCCTTATTATTTACTCTGTTCATCAATGACCTTCCTTCTGCAGTAAATTACTCTCGGGTGCTGATGTATGCCGATGATGTTAAACTTTGTCTGTCATCTACTGATTTCCATCTGGTCAAAGGTTGCAAACTGATCTTGACAGTTTTCAAGCCTGGTGTCGGGTAAATTTATTAAATCTTAATTGTGGTAAGTGTAACGTAATGTCCTTTTACAGGCGAATGCCCTTTTTCAACAATTATATTCTTAATGGTAAGCCCCTTGTTCGAATTGAGTCGGTTGATGATTTGGGTATCCTTTTAGATCCCAAACTTAAGTTTGACAAGCATATCTTTTCCACCGCTAATCGTGCCTTTGGTGTCCTGGGTTTCCTACATTACTAAAACTCTTTATACTTCCCTTGTGCGACCTATTCTTGAATATCGGTCTTGTATTTGGTGTCCCCAATACAGGATTCATCAGGATAGATTAGAATCGGTACTAAAACAATTTCTGCTCTTTGCACTCCGTGGTCTTAACTGGAATCCTAATACTCGCTTACCTTCTTATCGTAGTAGACTCTTACTAATAAATCTGCCTTCTCTTTTTGATCGTAGAACCATGCTTGGTGTAATTTTCTTACATAAACTAATTCATGGGGAAATTGATTCTTCTGAATTAATCAGCCAAATTAGTTTTGCAGTTCCGATCAGAAGTTCTAGAAATTTTCTTCCTCTTTCTCTTCAAACTTGTAGTTCTTATTATGCTATTCATAACCCATTTCGAATCTTATGTTCTAACTATAACAATCTTTTCCATTTAGTAAGTAATGCTACTTCAATTTCTACACTTAGAACTTTACTCTTACGCTACTTATGTAATCCTTAGAGTCTTTTTGTATAATGTTATTTTTGTATTTAGCTTGTATTTTCATTGTCTGCGATCTTCCGTTACCGTACGTTATGCGGCGTGCCCCTCGGTCGGTTGGGCGGGAGGCGGGTTGCATTTATGCTTGGGTCCGCGTGTTAACAAGCCCGTGCTTGGTGTCGTTGGGCACTTGTATGTACTGTTCGTTAGTACATCAACGTCCGAATGTACAAAAAAAAAAAAAAAAAAAAATACACTGCAGTGGATATGCATCCTTCACTGTCAGTTTATTGAGCTTGCGCGCATCCAAACAAAGCCTGTTCTTGCCTGGCTTTCGGACTAGCGTCACGCGGTTACTCGGTTCGTCCACCTCTGCGAAAAGTAATTCCTGTACTGCTGGTGAGACTGGGTAAAAGCGTTCTTTTACTGGCACGGCATCTGCCACTAACCGGATCTCATGGCTCTCCATCGTCCACCTCCCTAGGACCAATCCGCACTTTAGCGAACGGTCTGCTATCCATGCGCATTGCTGAGCGTATAGCTGCGCACAGTCCGTCACGCTTCCTTCTCCGATTTTCAAATCTCGTCCGGACTCGCTCTGCTTTGGAAACTATTAAATCTGCCTCTGCTTCCCCCAGTATCCGGGCTCTGGCATGGGCATTTTCTTCCTGTCTCTGTTCCAAGGGCTTTAGCTGGGACCATTTCTCTTTCGGTAAGTTATCTGTATTTATCTTATTTATTCTATTTAATAATTTATATATTTCCTTACAGCTACTTGTGGTGATCGTGCTAATTTTGGAGGGTGTTGCTAATGGCTGTTGTTGCTCCCCATTTGCTTGGAGCGCGACTCTTCCACTTGCGTCGTGCTGCTGCTCTGGTTTCCCTGTCTGCATTTGGGACATTTGGGTAGCACTACTCCGGCGTGTCCACACTTGTAGCAGACTATGCTACGCTGTGCTGATTCGCACTCGAAGAACGGATGACCTGGCTGTTTGCAATTCCCGCAGGTCAGATTCTTCGATCGCCTACTGGTTCCTTGGGCCTGTATAAGGCCTCTAGCGATTCCGCGCCTCCTGCTCCTGGCTCATGGTGCTCCGCTGCATCCACCTCATGCACTCTTAGATGTTCTCTGGACCGAACGAAGTCGTGACTGGGTGCTGCTCGGGCCCATCTTGTTGCCAGCATTTTCTCCGCGTCTTGACACTCCTTCCGCAACTTCTGCAGATTTCCAATATTCATTGGGTAGATGATTCTGGAAACCTGGTCCTTAATATTCATCTTTATGACCTTAATCAGGTCATAATCCGAGAAGCTGCTTGTCAATTGGGATCTGAGAACCACCATCGCCTGTATGTATTCCTCCGTGGTTTCTCCGTGCCGTTGCTTTCGCTCCCTCAGTTCCTGCTTTCTCTCGAACTCCGAACGCCTCGTTTGGAATTGCTGCTGCAAGCCGTAGCGCAGATTCGGCCAATCTGGAGCCCCGGAGGTATGTATATACATCCAATACCACTCTTTTGCCTGTCCATTCACTAAACCATGAAAATCTCTCAGGACGTCGGACCACGGCACCTGATAGAGCGACTGCAAATTTCTCTTTGCTCTGACTCCAATTCCCTGTTGTCCACAAAAAGGTGAGTAGGCGCTGCTGGAACATTGTTTCGTAAACTTGGTCGAGCTGATGTTTGTCCATTCCTAGATTGCTCCATCAGCGGTTCGTGCGAGCTTGAGTCATTCGTCACTCTGTCCGATCTTATGGACTCGACCATCTCTGTGATGTCGCGCATGAAGGTGAGCATACTGGCTTGCATGGTTTCCCTGAGGGTATTAATTTCCGTGGATACCGTTGCTCTATAGGTCTCTTGCGCTTGGGCCAAAGCGACGTTTATGGCTGACCGTAACTCGCTGGGAATCTCTGCTCGATTTCTCTCTGGTTGTACTGCTAGAGATGTACCCGCTGCGTCATCGTTGGGGTACCTTTCCATAGCGATTGTTATCCCTTGGAGGTCGCTGTGTAACTCCGAATTGTTCTCGCCTTCCTTTCCGGTTCTATCCGCTTGTGAGCGAGTAGTAGGACTCATGCTTTTCCGTTCCCTAGTCACCTGACGATCACAGCTACGCCTGACTTTCCTCGAGCGACCAAATGCTCCAGGTTCGCTCATTTAAATATTTAATTTGCTGGCTAAACCAATTAACATATATAACTATCTATTTATTTTTCCTAAATTCTTAGCTTTATGTGTATGTATCTGGATACATAAATAAGACCAGAAAATAAATAGTAACACGACGTTAATTCCCACTACAAACAAAACAATCAACTAACAAAAATGTAAGTAAATAAATAAATAAATACAAGAAACAAATAGTTGAATAAATAAATACTCTCCATATAAATAATAAATAAATATTACTCATACAAACAATAAATAAATATATAAATAAATAACTAAAAATTTCCCTATATAAATAAATAAATAAATAAATATATACGAATAAATAAATAAATGCATATAAATAAATAAATAAATATATATAAACAAATATATATAAATACATAAATAAATATGTAAAAATAAATAAATACCCATACATAAATAAATAAATATATACTAACAATTATATATATACTAACAATTAATACAGCACAGACGAAATAAATTATTTACACACGCTATATTACAGTTTCTATCTTTATTTTATTAGATCGCTCGACCGACTCTCTCTCTGTTTAGCAATAGAATAGCTATTGGTATGTGCGAGTTTTCGGAGTCGGGCTACGTTGACACTGCTTTAATACGATACACGGACCACATCCCGAGAACTCAACTTTTCCTGTTCACCCTCTATTCAAGGTATGTTAATTAATTTTTATGTTTTAAATTTGTCCTGTATACTAAAGCAATCTATTTGTGTTCCAGCTCCACTCAAACGGCATCGAAAGTTCGGCCTATTTACCGGCTACGGACCAGCTGAGATACGCCTTCTCTTCTCTTGGCCCAGACGCGCTATGCCTACCCAGCAAGTCTCCAGCTTGCGGCAGCGATGGACTTAGCACAGTACGGTGCTCATCCACGGTCCTACAAACTTTCTTCTAGCTGATAGCCACGAGCATCTGCACAAGATCTGATTTTATTTTGAACTCTAAATAAATTTTGAAAGTCAGTCATTTGGCTACCAAAATTTTTCATCATTCGCATAAGTTTACGTGCCATTTGTAGATTACAATCGGCAACGGAAGTGTTATTTAAATTGGGCGCCATTTGTTATAAACTGCCAGTCGTTGGCACCAGTGTATCGCTACGCCGGCTAACTATCGGCTCAGGGGCGAGTAAATGGGCATATGTGATCTCATATGATATGGCCTTTTTCAGGGCTCACAGCGGGAGAAGGCTGTTGGAGTCGAGTGCTTGAAACTTTGTTCACTTGCGGGCGCCTGCGCGTAGGTGCCAGATGTGTAGCTAGGCAGCGCTCGAAGGGAATGGCCGGAACGGACTCACTCGGTTCCTTTAGGTTCGTCGGTTGGAGGATGTCCGGATGTATACTCGCTGCTCTTCTGGGCCGCCTCAGGCAGGCTACGCTGGCTACTTTGTTGCCGGCGAGGTTATGTCGTCTTTTAATTTTCTGCTGCGTTTAATCTCTAACTGGCCACTCTCACTACACACACAGTCCATGCCCAAAATCTGACTGCCTGCCACCTGTTCAAGTCACGCCTTTCTATCCCTAATTCTCTCCTCATATTCACCTTAATCCTAATCTATTCCAATTCCACTCAAAAGTGGTGCCACACCCCCGCTGCTGCACTTCCTAGTTCCCTCGTTCGCCGATAGATGGCTTTGGTCTCTTCCTCTTCTGCCTAGCTATCGTGTGTATCTATCGATACCTGTTAGCCGCACATAACAACTGCTATCAAACTCGTCTTCAAACTCATTTTCAAAGTTTTCTATTTATCATCCAGTTATTTTGAAACTAGTTTTCAAAGCATCTCACATTCCATTCCACGGTCGGAAAAGGGGTGAAGTCTGGAATACAGCATTGTAGTTTTTTTATGTGAATGGCATCATACTAATTTCCAAATATGTATACAAAAACCTTGGTACTTTGTAAACAATACAACGGGTGGAAAATAGTTGGAAAGCCTTAGTCTGGATTTTGAGTATTATTCTTGGAATTGGCTTCAAATGCCAAATGATTTGGAAAAATCGACTCCGCATCGCCATGGACGGGAAATTGAAGTCAAGGAAAAATGACTGGGATTATGTATTTAGTTGGATCGGCTTCAAGGACATTTTCATAGCTCTACACAAGAAACATTAGTCACGTGGCTCAACTCTTTAGATTCCTACCCCACGGGAGGGAGAATTGTGAAACGCTATTTTTGTGTATTTCTTATGGTTAACGAAAGTAGTCAAATTTAACATAATGCAAAGTGCATCTAAATATTTCAACGGGCAAGGCGGACGAGTATAAGATACAGTTAGGTATTGTATAATGCTGGCCATGTACGCTTTGTTAAAGCTAAAATCATCAAGTAAGAGTGCTCTGGTCGAGCATATCCAGACCCCCTGTACTCAACCCTAAAATTCCCCCTAACACGTGTTCATACACTTGCATATACACCATAGCAAATATAAAAGAATGTATTATCAGGAAAACATTCATAAGACAGCAGTCGTTGTACATCCGTAAGTGAGAAAGAAAGTGTAAATGTTTTCAAACAATAAAAAAGAATGCTAGAGTCCAGTATGCCCAACTACAAAACTCCCTGTACCCTGCTCTAAAATTTCCGATCCCATCTTCGTACACTTACACATACATACACACACCCATACACAGAGTTGCATACACACACAAGCAACAACGCAAGCGAGGCATTTTAAGTAGTGGCTGGTCTTCTTCTGATCGACGCGTTCATACAGACGGACAGACGGACGACGGACATGGCTAATTCGAAATTTCTTTTGATACTGATCAAGAATATATATAGATTATAGGGTCAGCGATCTTCCTACTGCCTGTTACATACAAATGTATGTAAATACACATATTTAGTAGCTCCTTTTTATCCATTTTATGGGTTAGTAAACATATATAGCTTCAGCGCTCCGAAGATAGGCGCTCTTTCTTCTTATAAATATAGATAAAATGTAAGTGTTGGCATGAGCCATTTAGGCCAGTACGATTTTCTATGAGAAGCAAAGTGGAAAAACGTGTTGTAAAAAAATGCATCACTTAAATTCATTTAAAATTTCGCGACGGTAATTTGTGGCACTCCAGTAGAAAATTTGCCAATAGTTGCCAGTTTGGAAGATCATTTAACAAGCAATGCACTTTTGTATATCCAAATATGGTATGTTCCAATGTAGATACCTAATGTCCCTCAGTATTGGACATCTCGCAATAAAGTGGAATATATCATCACCCCCTCCTGGGTGTTGCATAGCACTATGGGGAATTTGCCCATTTTTTTCGAATAATCATTTTTTAAAGTTGTTAAAATTAACGAAATTTTGATGATAATACACTAAAAATACATGAAACATTAATGTTACATACTCAGAATGTTTACATTACCGCGCACTGTTAAGTTAACAGCTCTTAAACAGGGTCGTTTGAAACGAAGAGCACGTGTTGATAGTATACACCATTTTGAGGTTAAATTAGTGTCTCGCCAAAAGAACACAAAAGACTATATATTTAAATATATTATGGATTATATTAAGTGTGGTTTGTACTTTGTGTGTGTATATCTGTGTTGTTGATATTAAACGTGTAATGTGTTGTTTTGTCTGTTTTGAAAACTTGCCTCAAACGTAAATTTCTCGAAGAAAAGTTAACTTTGAAAGGACGTAACTAATGTTTTTAGCATTTTTTAGCAATGTGGCTATATTTATTTTGTAGAGTAATCAATTCTGTATTGAAGACATTAAGCTTAACATGCACTTTTCCCAAAAATGGCATTTTCAGCCATCAACCTTACTTTCAGCAATGCAAAGCTCTTTGAAGTGTGACAACAACAAAAGCCAAGGCAATGGAGTAGATGCCGTATTGAGTTACTTCAACGCGCACATTGGTGAAAAAGCTTAAATTGAATGTATAGACCATTTAAAAACAAAGAAGCTTTAATTTTTGTTATAATCTATCAGTTAGATGGAAAAGTGCAATAGGAAAGTGGAGCCTTTTAAAAGCCTTAAAAAAATTTCTGCTGCAATAATATTTAAACAAGTCGTTTTTCCACCGATATATCTATGGGGTCTATAGTATAATAAATTATTTTGAGCTTCATAATTGTTGGCCAAAGTGTCAAGAACATGTCATGATAATATCTGGTGATATTGGCCGGGATATCTTGGGAACAATAAGATTTTCATACAAAAACTCAGTTTAACTCAAGCATAATGATACACCAAAGCTGCAAGTTTGATCCGGATAGCTTAGAAAACAAAAAATAGCATATGGTGGTATTAAGAAGAAAGGCGTTGCCACGCCCAACTTTCTCGGCCCTACTGCCTATTGGTACTATAAAACCAATGCAAAAAACTAGACCCAAAAATCTTGTTTCGATCTCGAGCTATTAGTTTACTCCCAAAAATGAGCAAATTCCCCATAGTGCATAGTGAACAGCTGCTAGAAGATGTCCTGTGGAACAGAAATTTAAGTGTATGTGTGTTGTGAACGTCTTTAAAATAGTTCCGCTTCCGGAGGGCTTACTTTAGATACCTGTACATGAGTCCATGATTTCCACATGCTCTACGAGTTCGAGGTTGACATTTAAATGGGCTGCCAAAGACTTCCACTTGTTGAAGAATAGCGTCTTTTGCCTTTTAACTCTTGGACGTTGATGTACTAAAACGGCCAGTACATTCAAGTGGCCCAACGACACCAAGCACGGGCTAGTTAACGCGTGGACCCAAAATGCAACCCACCTACCGCCCAACCGACTAAGGGGCGAAGATCGCGGGACAGATAAATAGTTACAAACAAAATGAATATTTCTACATAAATTAAACAATAGAAAAAAGTACCTATAGATTACACAGATAACATAAAAGTGAAGTTCTGATTAGGGAAATATAAGTAGCATTACATAAGTTAAGGCCAAATATTATAAGAACACACAAACAGCCAAAACCCCGATCACGACTCCAGCGCATGCAGCACATCCGCCATGCGCAGACAGTCAGCATATTCCTAATAAGAACAACAAGTCCAGCGCAGCCCAGCACATCCGCCATGCGCAGACAGTCAGCAAATTCCCAATAAGAACAACAAGCCCAGCGCAGCCCAACAAGAACAACTAACAGGTCCATTGACTCCAGCCACTACGGCAGCGCACGCATCCGCCACGTGCGCCGCGTCAGCAGAAATGTCTGCACTGACCAGGTCGTGGGAATGCTAACGACATCGGACACCATAAGCGACAACGCCACAGCTACAGCGACAGCAGCGGCTCCAGCGGCAGCGACGTCGGCAGAGGATAAGCTTAATAATAATTTGTAAAACTCTTTTTAGTTAGTTCCAAATTTATAATCAAATAAATAAGACGTGTTCTTTTTTTAATAAAAAGATAAAAATATCTTTTAATTGGCGCCCGAGCAGGGACCGGTAAACAAGAGCCTTCGCAACAAGGATCACGCGTAACGATAAGTACCTAAAGTAGCTACAAGTTCGCGTCGCAGTGCCTCAAAGAGCCACAGTGTTCACAGTGACATAAAAAATAACTACAACACGAGTGAAAGTGCCTTCAAAAAAAGAAGCCACAACAAGTGCGGTCTGTGAACAAGTGCGAAAGATCCCGAGGTTTTGTTTGACCGGTCAAAACCTATCGCCGACTCTCCTGTAGTGCCCGTCCGCAGGAGCCTTCGAAGGAACTCAGTGCCACCAAGGGTCCCAAGTCACCCACGCCTCAACACCGCTACGTCGCTGGCCAACGTGGGACAAAAAGGACAAAACCCGAGGGGTCATCGAAGGAACGTCGCCGAAAATGTTATTTATCGCGTAAGCTAGTGAAATAAGTTTTACGAATAAGAAAATTAAATCTGTTAAAAAGCACATGAATCAAAACATACAAAAAGAAAAACTACCATACTAAAAAATTTTTTTACTAAGAACAAATATTAAATCAAACACTGTAAAACGATAACAAAGTAAATAAAACTACTCCCAGAGTAGTATAAAAATATCCAATCTTGCGATTCCTAAATTAAAGGACCCTCCAAGGTAGAAGGAAGAAACCAGCTACTGGTTTTCACCACATAATAATTTTAATTTCCTTTGTAATTTTTTAAATCAAATACTTAAAGAAATATCTTTAGTTTTCTAAAATAGACATTTTAGACAACCACGATATAAAAATTTTTAAAACGAAACTGACGACAGCGAATTACAACCTAATTTAAGAAAATATAAGGAAAATTTTTTATAAAACAAATTTAACAAAAAAATATATAAAATAAATAAAAAAAAATAAATAAATAAAATAAAATATAAAAATAATAATAAACAAATAGCAGACAACCCAAATCATCTATAAGGTCAATTCGAATAAAAAAAAACAAACTCTATTTTTTGCATTGTCCGATACAAACACATTCTGCCTTCAACATGACGAACGATAGAGACTTGACAAATGCATTATCTGCCCTCAACTTGGGTACCGACAGCGGGGAACAGCCCAGGGGGAGCAGGCCAACAGCTAGCAGCACACCGGTAACCAGCCCGGAACTCAGACAGGTAATTGTGTCTCTAATCAAAGAGACATTGGGCGGAACGGAGTTCATTGAAGAACTCTTAAACAAAGGCGGACAGTCAGAAATGTTAATGGACGTCCCTTTGGTTAGCCCACAGCCAGGCGAGTCAGAAAAACTACCAGATCTTACGAAACTGATTAGGGAATTTTCGGGAAACCGAACGGAATTTGGCTCATGGAAGAAGAATGTATCTAGAATAATGAGCTTGTATGAGGGGAGAGAAAATACCAACGCATATTATTTGATGACTTTGGCGGTTAGGAATAAAATCACTGGCGAGGCCGATGCAGTGCTAGAAGCCTATAATACCCCTCTGAACTGGAAGGCGATTGCAAAATGCTTGACGGATCAGTTCGCCGACAAACGCGACCTGAAGACTCTAGAGTATCAATTGTTCTCGATGACTCAGGGTCGATTGACCATTGCCGAATTTTATCAAGCCGTTTATTACCAATTATCGCTGATCCTTAATCAAATCAGCGTGCAGGAGTTAAAACCCGACAGTATCAACGCTTTAAAACAGAGTTATCGAGAAAAGGCTTTAGATACTTTTGTACGGGGATTAAATGGAGACTTGCCCAGACTCTTGGCAATCAAAGAACCCAGAGATCTTGGCCACGCCTTACATTTGTGTGAACTGGTCGAGAATCAGGAACAAAGGAATGCGTTCACGCCAAAATTCAGGCAACATGCTCCTCCTTTGCCTCCTAGGCAAGTACAGCCTCCTGCCTTTAGCAGGCCCCCACCAAGGAGACTGTTAATAGGAGACCCTGCGGGAAATTGGAGAGCTTTCAATCCCAGACTATACCATAGTCCAGTTCCCCAACACACGACAGATTCGCGCAATACAGGGAATCCGCAGGTTTGGCAAACGGGAACGATTGACCAACAAAAATTCGTTCAACGATCTCAGTATCCCATGAACCAAAACCTTCAACCGGCAAGGCAATATTACCCGCCTCCGCGTCCAACTGCCCCAAAACCACAACCGAAGCCAGTACCAATGGATGTCGATGGCTCCATTCGCTCTGGCAATATTAACTACATGAACAGACCAAACGCTAATGACTACTCAGGGAAACGACCTGCCCCATTGAATGGGCCTCCACCCAAATTCCAGAGGCAATTTCACATTGCCACAGGGGTTCCAGAAGAAACATCTGAGGGAGCTGAGGGTGATCTTTACTATCTCGACCCTGAAGAACAGGCCTATTTCGCTAGCGCCGAGTCTGAGGAAGCTACGGGTCTATATGACCAGCAATTCGAAGAAAACGCACCGGAAAGCGATTTGACTCCTGTCGACGCTTCGGATGTTCATTTTTTAGGTTAAATGGGTCATCTCTGCCATACTTCCAATGTATCATGGAAAATGGCACCAAACTTAACTTTCTGATAGACACCGGTTCAAATCAAAACTATATACAACCAAATCTGGTCCCACATCCAAAAAAGAACGAAGAGAAATTTTTTGCAAATTCCGTGGGAGGACAAACCCCAATAACTCACCATACTTACCTCGCTCTGTTTAATAATAGAGATAGACCCATCAAATTTTTTCTATTGCCCACTTTGAAAACTTTTCACGGTATTTTAGGAAATGACACCTTAAAACAGCTAAACGCTGTTATCAACGTGAAAAATAACACACTAACGTTAGACGGTAACTATAGCATCAGAATGAAACAACTAGTGACCCAATCAGTAAATAACATAAAGCTCAGAATGGAGCACATGTCAAACAACCAGAAAAGCCTCATAAATTCGCTCACACAAAAGCACTCGAACTTATTTGCGGACCCCGACGAAAGACTAACGTACACGACCAGAGTGATAGGGGAAATAAGGACATCATCGGATACACCGGTGTATAGCAAACATTACCCTTATCCAGCCTCCCTAAGGCCCGAGGTAGAGAAACAGATGGGACAATTGCTGCAAGACGGCATAATACGACCTTCACGGTCACCATACAATGCGCCTGTATGGATAGTTCCCAAGAAAAGCGACGCATCCGGAGAAAAGAAGTATAGGATAGTCATTGATTATCGAAAACTCAACTCCGTAACCATTTCGGATAGGTACCCTATCCCTGAGATTGGAGAAATAATCGCACAATTGGGCGATAATAAATATTTTTCAGTACTAGATCTCAAAAGCGGATTCCACCAGATACCACTTAAAAAAGATGACATAGAAAAAACTGCGTTCGCGATTAACGGCGGAAAGTTCGAATTCACCCGATTACCTTTCGGCCTAAAGAACTCACCGTCTATTTTCCAGAGAGCCTTAGACGATATTCTAAGGGAACACGTAGGGAAAATCTGCTATGTGTATATCGACGATATTATCGTCTTTAGTCGGTCCGAAAACGAACATGCCATGCACTTGGATAGGATATTCGCCACACTAGAAAAAGCGAATATGAAAATACAGATTGACAAGTGCGAGTTCTTTAAAGAAGAGGTAAATTTTTTAGGATTCACCATCTCACAAAAGGGCGTAAAAACAAACGCTGAGAAAGTAAAAGCAATAGAACAATTTCCGGTCCCCAAAACACTAAAGGAACTTCGATCTTTCCTGGGTTTGGCTAGTTATTATAGGAGGTTCATTCGCGACTATGCCAAACTAGCAAAACCATTGACGAACCTATTAAGAGGTGAAAATGGACGCCTCCCAAAAAGCATCTCAAACAAAACAAAGATAGACCTAAATAATGATGCAATGAGCGCTTTCAATAAGATCAGACGCACTCTAGCCTCACAGGACGTTGTACTTGCATATCCAGACTTTAAAAAAGAATTCAACCTAACAACCGACGCTTCAAATTTCGCCATAGGTGCCGTTCTAGAACAAGAATCCCGACCAATCACTTTCATTTCCCGTACGCTCTCAAAGACCGAAGAAAACTATGCAGCAAATGAGAAAGAAATGCTAGCAATAGTATGGGCACTTCAGAGCCTACGAATGTACCTTTACGGTACTGCCAAAGTGATAATATACACAGACCATCAACCATTGACTTTCGCCCTCAGTTCAAAAAACCATAACGGAAAACTGAAAAGATGGAAAAGCTACTTAGAGGAATACAACCACGAGCTAAGATATAAGCCGGGTACCTCTAACGTGGTAGCTGACGCTCTTTCCAGAATCCCAACAAATCCCCAAATAAATAGTACAACGGCAACAATCCATAGTGATGAGAGCTCTTCCCATAACTTGATACCCGTCGAAAATGTCCCCATTAACGTATTCAAAAACCAACTATTTCTACTAATATCTGACGAGGAGGGGGAGTCGTTCCAAATCCCTTTCCCTACCTTTCATAGGCACATAATTAAAAAGAAATCATACTCGGAGGGAGATTTGGTGAATATCTTGAAAAAACATCTAGACCCAAAAATCGTGAACGGAATCTTCACATCCGAACACGTAATGGGCAAAATCCAAAATATCTACCCACAGCACTTTAGCAATTACAAAGCTAGGTACACGCAGAAGCAAGTCACGGACGTAAATTCAGAAAGCGAACAGGATAATATCGTAATTTCCGAACATATGAGGGCGCATCGAAACGCCACCGAGAACAAAATTCAGATACTTAGCAAATTTTTTTTTCCTGGCCTCCGAAAAAAGACGGAAGCCACGGCAAGAGCATGCGGGACTTGTAAAATAGCTAAATACGACAGACACCCGCCACATGGGGAGATTCAACCAACCCCCATACCAACGTATCCCGGTCAAATCATCCACATAGACATTTACACGACTCAAAAGCAACTAGTACTCACGGCCATAGACAAATTCTCAAAATACGCTCAGATAAAACTTATAAGATCTAAGGCATCAGAAGACATAAAACATCCACTAAGAGAGATAATGATAGCATTCGGTATGCCCAAACTGATTGTAATGGACAATGAAAAAGCCCTAAATTCGGCAGCTATCAAATTTTTGCTGCAAGAACAGCTGCAGGCAAAAGTCTACACGACACCGCCCTATACATCAACCAGCAATGGGCAAATCGAAAGGTTCCATTCGACATTGACCGAGATAATGAGATGTCTTAAGTTAGACAAAAATACGCTTGAATTTGAGGAACTAATTTTTAAAGCAGTTGAGGAATACAACACGTCAGTTCACTCAACAACACAGAAAAAACCAATAGAAATTTTTTTCGGAAAGCAATTAACAACAAACCCCCAAGAACTTCAGGCTGCTAGGGAAAAAATCAGCGACAAAATAGCAAAAAAACAGAACACCGACTTGGAATATCACAATCAAAAAAATAACCCAATAAAAAAATATAACATAGGGGAAGCAGTTTATGTCAGGATAGATAAAAGGCTAGGGTCAAAATTAACCCCAAGATACAAGAAGGAAATAGTCTAAGAAGATAGGAACACCACAATAAAAACACGTTCAGGAAAAATCGTTCACAAAAATAATATCAAGATATAATATATCCATTCGCAGGTTATTTATATTGCCAACATGTTTCGGACTGGCTACCATACTAGACTACACTCACTCCCAACTCATACCTATAAAAACGGGGACGGCAGTCTTGCAAAACGGGACATTCAAAATTATCCACGTGTTCAACATTGAAGAATACGAATCCGCGTTCGGTGAAATATCGAACAGATTGAACGAAATCAATAAAACACACCCACTTTTCCCTTTCCTAAAATTCGAACTCATGAAATCGGAATCTGACCTCAGAAGACTCAAACCTTTTGGAAGGAAAACAAGAGCAATAGATGCTTTGGGAACCGCATGGAAATGGTTGGCCGGTTCACCGGACCACCACGACAAAGAAATCATAATTAATAAAATAAATGAACAACTTGAAAATAACAATAGACAGTTAATTATAAATAAGGCACTCAATGATAGAATTAAACAATTAAGCTTAATAACCAATAATATTATAAAGGCCACGTTAGAAAATAAGTATTTCATAGATGAAAAAGTCTCTTTATTGAAATATAAATTGCACATACTAAAAGAAGAACTAAATAACCTAATTCATGCCATAGATTGGGCAAAGACAGATACCATAAATTCTATTATATTATCGGAATATGAAATTGAAGAAATCAATAAATTATTCAATGAAGAGATTATTTTCATTAACATAGAAGAACTACTAGAATTTTCCAAAATAAAAATAGCCACCAACGGCAGAAGCCTGCTGTACATTATTAGCATACCTTTAATTACCAATGAAACTTGTTTACACACACTATTAAAACCAATAAAAATGGGCAAAATAATATACGACATTAAGTACACGAAAATTATCCAATGTAACCAAATAAACTATGGCCTAAAAGAAAATTGTGAAACCCATAACGATAAGTCAATTTGTAACAAAGTAAATCTAGTAGACCTAAGCAACGACACATGCATTACACCGCTACTGAGAAGCCGCACGCCGAACTGCAAGATCATCAATAGCCAGCACGTAGCGGACCACGAGGAAGTCCTGACCGGCACCATTCTCTTGAATGACTTTAGGGGTACTGTGATCATCGACAAAGAAGAGACAACCTTAGACGGAACGTTTCTAATCCAAACCCAGAACTCCACAATCGTCATAGCGAACGACGTGTATGAGACTAAGGTGATGACGTATGCCGAGGCTGCACCCCCAGTGCTACAACTCCAGGCACGAGAGAGCAAGGTTGAGGAAGTTCTTTCATTACAAATGCTGAAAGAATTCAACATCAACAACACCAAGGAGCTCGAAATGATAAGAGATGACAACACTACGACAGCAACGATCAACGTCACGGTGTCAGGTACCTTGTTCCTAGCACTCATCGCAGTAATTGGCTGGATAGTCAAACAAAAACTATTCAGCAGAGGCCACCAGATAAGCAAAGAAGTCGAAACACCAGAAGCAAAGACGAAGACACCTGCTGGACCAACCCAGAAACGCCTCTACATCGCATCCGAGGACGTCTGCGTCTAAAGGGGGAGGAGTTAAGGCCAAATATTATAAGAACACACAAACAGCCAAAACCCCGATCACGACTCCAGCGCATGCAGCACATCCGCCATGCGCAGACAGTCAGCATATTCCTAATAAGAACAACAAGTCCAGCGCAGCCCAGCACATCCGCCATGCGCAGACAGTCAGCAAATTCCCAATAAGAACAACAAGCCCAGCGCAGCCCAACAAGAACAACTAACAGGTCCATTGACTCCAGCCACTACGGCAGCGCACGCATCCGCCACGTGCGCCGCGTCAGCAGAAATGTCTGCACTGACCAGGTCGTGGGAATGCTAACGACATCGGACACCATAAGCGACAACGCCACAGCTACAGCGACAGCAGCGGCTCCAGCGGCAGCGACGTCGGCAGAGGATAAGCTTAATAATAATTTGTAAAACTCTTTTTAGTTAGTTCCAAATTTATAATCAAATAAATAAGACGTGTTCTTTTTTTAATAAAAAGATAAAAATATCTTTTAATTCATATTAAACGATAAAGATTGTTATAATTAGAGCATAGAATACGAAAAGGGTTATGGAAAGCATAGTTAGTATTACAAGCTTGAAGAGAAAGAGGAAGGAAGTTTCTAGGATTCCTGATCGGGACTGCAAAACTAATTTGGTAGATTAACTCAGAAAAATCAATTTCTCCATTAATTAGTTTGTGTATGAAAATTCCACGAAGCATGGTTCTACGATCAGAAAGAGAAGGAAGATTTATTAGTAAGAGTCTACTACGATAATAAGCCAAGCGAGTATTAGGATTCCAGTTAAGACTCCGGTGTGCAAAGAGCAGAAATTGTTTTTGTACCGATTCTATTCTATTCTGACGAGCCTTGTACTGGGACCCATATTCAAAAATAGGTCGAACACGAAGTGAATTCCTTGTGGTACTTCGGAAGTAATTTGAACAGACTTAGAAACTAAGTCCTTGAAATAAAACTTTTGGGTTCTAAGAGTTAATTGTTCGAGATCCAAAGAATTAAGTTATTTGGATATCCCAGTATAAAAAGTTTGTGAAGTAAAAGAGAATGATAAACAGAGTCAAAAGTCTTACTGAAATCAGTGTAAGTAACATCTATTAGCATTTTAGATTGAAATCCCTTAATAACAAAAGAAGTAAATTCCAATAGTGGTAGTAGATCTATATTTCATAAACCCAAGCCGGCAGGGTGAAATTATGGATCTACATAGATGTTGAAGTTAAGAAGTTATTTATTTCTCAAAAATCTTAGGAATAGCAGACAACTTAGAAATACCTCTATAGTTCTCAAAGTTAGACTTGTTTCCTTTTTTATGGAAATAAATGTTAAATGATTCGTTCCAAATGTGAGGGAAAGAGCACAATGGACAGTTTAAAAAGAATAAAATTTGGCTTTAAGATACCATCAGCACAGTACCTAAGCACACTCCGTCAGGTCCCGCTGAGAAGACGGGCTTAATGGCCTTTAAATCACGTAGAAACCACAATTTTTGGTAGACGGTCGCTTGGCATTTGCATTTCCTCTATTGCTCAGGTACATCTATACAGTTAGTATAGATGTACCTGAGCAACATAACACATGATTGCTCTTGCTGTCGCAAGAAACGCTTTATATTTCAGACTGTGGGTCACTTGTCTCTTGCCCAGGATCTGAATCCATGTGGTGTTCATTTCTGCCTTAAAGTCATTCAACTTTTGCTCTGCATGTCTTTGAAAGGACATGTCGACGAATTGTTCCAAGGAATGTGCACTCCGTAATCACGTTCACTTGTGTGCCGCTTATGCATCACGAATCCTCATTTGCAGGATGTCATCATCCTTTGGAGAGCGGCAACGCAATCTGCTAGTATTACTATGTAGTCCGTGTATATGAGCACCTTGATGCGTTGTGCACCCAGCTGGACGCCTCCTGCCGGAGCGGACACAATGTCGTCTATATACAAAGTAAATAATAAAGGAGGAGACAACCCTGTTTGAGGCTCAAATTTTAAGTCAAACCACAAGGATAGCTCCTTTCCATCCCTCACTGCAACACAATTCTGCTCATACATACTGCTTAAAATTTTGATCACTTTGATGGCTATACCAAGGTTGCTGAATTTGAGGAAATGGCTTCGTCTGTCAAAACTGTCAAAAGCTGCTTTGAAATCTACGAAGAATAAGTATATTTACTCCCTGTACCATAAAATGGGTAAAAAGGGGGTCTTGGATTTGTGCAAAAGTATGTAACAGGCAGAAGGAGACATCTCCGACCCTATAAAGTATATTTATTCTTGATCAGCATCAAATGATATTTCGATTTAGCCATGTCCGTCTGTCTGTCCGTCTGTATGAACGCGTCGATCTCAGCAACTATAAGAGTTAGAGACACCACAGTTTTAAAGATATAGTTTTGGGATTTGGCATGTACAATACTTTAGTCACTCTTAATCGACTGTCCAAATTTTAAGTCGATCGGATAATAAACACGGAAGTTATTCAACGAACAAAATTCAGTACTAGACCGAGGGGGGAAGAAGCACAGCCACGACTTCAAATGCCTTGCGTACGCTGTGGTTCGCGTGTGTGCGGCTTTGTGTATGTGTGCGTGTATGTGTAAGAGACGAACATATGATTGGAACATTAGACCTGGGTACAGGGAGTTTCGTAGTCGGGTACACTCGACTAGAGCATTTTTACTTGTTTTATACTCATTTCCAAAAAAAAATTTTGAAAAAGAGTATATGGGGCTTGCGAAATGTCCGTCTGTCCGTATGAACGCATTTTTCTTCCACACCCTTGAAGGTAGAGCAACCAAACTTGGTAAACATGTTGTATGGAGTATACTCTCGTTTTATAAAGTCTCAAGATCAAGGGGCATATCTCAAACAGTTTCGCAGCTAGAGTCACAAAATTTGACATACACACTACTGTAGAAGCTCTAGACAGATAAAAATAACAATTTTTTGTCACCCCCACCCTCGTCACCGCAAATGAACAAAATCTATACCTCCCACACCTGTATACGTAGAGTCACCAGATCTGCATCGAACAATTTTTGCCAACCCCTTCCACGCGAACGAGCACAATCTATATCTCCCACACAGAGCGCAGAATCACCAAATTAAGCACACAGACTTACGGTTGAATCCCTTGACAGATTTGACAAAAACAATTTTGTTCTTAACAATCATTCCCCCGCATATGAACAAAATATATCTCTCCAACACTTGTTCAGGTAGATTCACCAAATTTAAAATACAGACTACTGTGTTTTCTCACTTTCCCACCCCACAAATAACCAGTCTGGTATTCGCTAAAAATTTGGTGACCTTCTGACCAGAATGAGAGCCGTGTCAACAAGATAGACACAAATAGTTTAATGTTGAGATACCTTTATAATTTTCTGGTTATATGTCGTGGGGCCAGTTAAGCGTCTCCCCAGGGTCAAAAAGGATTTGCTATCGGTTACATAATTTATTTCTAATTCAAGGCTTTTATAATACTCTTGCTCCTTGCGTCTGCAGAGATTTTTGTAGTCTACGTTTGCTGCATAATAATTATCCTTGTTTGACATTGACTTCTTTTTGGCTGCGAGACATTTGAAGTCTTTGCAGGCCTCGACATAAATTTGGATGACTTTATAATTAATTTGGTTAAGCCTTCTATTTATGTCCGATCTAAACGTATGCCTATAAGATTTAGGTCGATAGGCTCTGCGTACTACTAGGCATAGCGGATCATCATCTCAACTTTGGTAGTTGATTGCTCTCCTTCGCTGTTTTGTATTCTAGTAAGCATATGTTGATGATGAGGGGCATATGGGTTAAGTAAGGATCATCCACCACTTGTAGATCCGCTACATAAATTTGCCAGCGCTCATTATTCAGGCAATCGTCAACGGTTGATGCGGCCTTCGATCTGACGTAAGCTAGGCTACCTTCGCTGTCGCTACTGGTTCATATACTCTAAATGTAATGCAATTATTATTTTCCACGAAGGTTTCAAATAATAGCAAGCAAGAATGCTCTATTTGAATATACCCGACTACAAAACTCCCTGTACCCAGGTCATAAATTTCCGATCGCATCTTCGTGCATTTACACATACAAAGATGCACACACACCAGCGACAGCGCAAGCAACAGCGCAGACGAGGCGTTTTAGGTGGTGGCTGTCCTGCTTCATTAATTCATTAATTTATTTTGGTTGATATTTTGATTTAGTTCATTGACTGCTTGTTTTTTGAATTTTTTTCCTGTTTTATAAGCATGTCATATGAAAAGTTTTTGTCCGGCCGAAAGCGTTCCCAAAATATGCTTGCATATCCTATTCCGCTGACTGGCCTTTAGATACCAGGACTCTGCCGGCGTTGTAATGCATCCAACTTTCATTGATGGTCATCGCATCATTTTTGACAAAAACTTTAATTTCTTTGTTTACATCGGCAAGATCTTTCCTTAATTGCAACTATACTGTTTTATGTTCCTGTTCCTGTCTCGTTCTATTGTGGTATTCAAACAAGTGGTATTTTGGTTGTTAGGAGCGACTGTTCTTGTCGCTCCATATGCCTTTATTCTTCTGTACTTACAATTAGGAATACAGTATACTTAAACCTAAGGTTGCGCTGTCCTCAGTGGCAGCGCTGCCTTTTGTATATAAGTCGTTTTATATATAACATATAAAACGAATATATGTAACTTATATGTAAGCGGCGAAGACGTCGCTGTAGGGAAAGAGCGTGCTGTGCATATGTGCAAGCGGTCATTGCATGGGACACATGCTGACGCGGCTTGTTTGTAGTCGAGGCACTTGTGACCGATCATATTTCGGTGCACTTGAATATGTCGTATGTTTAGGGAACAATGACTAAGTGTCATTGTATCATAATATTTATGTTTATTAGTATATATGAAGTATATACTAGACATAGTGTTGAGCACAGTGAGCTCCCGATATGTGCACACCACATCTCCCTCCTTTTGAAAAATAACGTAATTTTATGAAGTTATTTTATTTTTAATGTAGATAATATATTTTAAATATTATTTTATGTACTTCTTTTTTTTACTTTTTTTTTAATTTGTATATGTATGTATTTTTTTTTGTGTATATATATATATAATAATGTTACGGCTGATCAGACCTGAAAATTTAAATTTTTAATTATTGAATAATTTTAGCCTATTTTTATTTACTGTTTGAAATTTATTTTTTCCTACATTTATTTTAATATTGTTCCTATCTTCTATGTTTTCGATTTTATAGGGTCCTAAATATTTACTTTCCAGCTTATACCCTGTATCGTTCTTTAGTAATACTAAAGTTCCTACCTCTAGTTCTATGTCATTTAATTTTTTGTCATATTCTATCTTTCGTTTTTCTTTTTCTAAATCTATTAAAGTTTTTGCTCTTTTATAAACTACTTCTAATCTGAACTTAAACTCTTTTGCATAATCATCTACGTTATATATAGGATCTATTTTAGTAAGATTATTAAATTCTGTGAACTGTCTTGGTAATCTACCATAACCGAGTTCATATGGACAGTATTCATGTACTGTCGATGGAGTTGTGTTGAAACAATATGTGAAAAAATTCAACCATATGTCCCAATCGTCTTTGTCAATCGAAATATATGAACGAATATATTCATTAAATGTTCGGTGACTTCTCTCCACTGCTCCTAAAGTCTGGTGGTGATGAGCTGTTGATTGTATATTACTGATTTTCATATACTTACACAGGTCATTTATTAGTGAATTTTTGTACTCAGTACCCATATCCGTTATGAACGTCTTCATAGGACCGTACTTTAGCACAAAAGATTCGAATATTGCTTTGGCAACTGTTTTTGCACTTTTGTCTGTTACTGGTATTGTAACTAGAAATTTCGTGAGATCACATATTATCGTGATTGCGTACTCATTGCCATTCTCTGTACGAGGTAATGGTCCAATGGTATCTATTAAAACAGTGTCAAATGCAGTATTTGGAGTGTCTGTTATTACCATAGGTGCTTTTTATGTGTTATGGTCTTTGCCTGTTGGCATTTTACACAAGTTTTCACATATTTCGCAATGGTTTTATTCATTTGGGGCCAATAATAATATTTCTTAATTTTTAACAGGGTACGCGTAATCCCTGTATGGCCTCCTTCTATAGGATCATCATGGTATTTCGACAGTATTGCATTAATTTCGTCATTTTTGTCTATTTGTGTCACTTTTGTAAGTAGCGCTACTTTTAATGTATTTAAATATTCATTGCCCATATTTTTAAATTCATTTAGTGATACAAATTCGAAGATTTGTTCACTTGGTGACAACTGTAGATTAACGATTTTATGTAATCCGGCTTCTGCATTAAGCCTTTGAAAGAATTGACCTAAGTCGAATTTTTCATTGGAGTACAAATCATTAACTGTAAATTGTGAAATAATTCTTTTTCCTTGCTTTAATAAGCAATTGAATTTTCCGAATTTTAGTTTCACAAATTTCTTTACGTCATTATTGCTAATGACTTCATAGACATTGGGCTCTTTCTTTTCTTTTTGCAATTTTATTTTTTCATCTGCGCAGATGTTTTTCTGTCGTTTTGATGATCTCGTTTGAACCATCATTATTGTTCTATTCATTTCTATTAGTGAGTCTATGCTAATTCTAGATAATGCATCTGCTACGTGATTATTTTTCCCCTTTAGATACTCTACAGTGAAATTATATTCTTCTAGTTCAAGCCTCATACGTGTTAATTTAGAACTTGGATTAACCATAGAAAATAAATATGTAAGTGGTCTGTGGTCAGTTTTGACAGTGAAATGTCTACCATAAATATATGGTCTGAAATGTATTATTGCCCAATGAATTGCTGCTAGTTCTTGCTCAGTAGTACTTTTGTTACTTTCTCCCTTGGTGAATGATCTGGATGCGTATGCAATTGGAAGTTGGAGTCCGTTGTGGTTTTGAGTTAAAACCGCTCCACATGCTTGCTTACTCGCATCCGTTATTATACAAAATTCTTTTGTGAAGTCTGGGTATTGTAACAGATTTTGCTTAATGAGTTGAGATTTTAGTTGTAAAAATGCATTCTGACAATCATCTGTCCATTCAAAAGGGACATTCTTTTTACATAATCTAGTTATGTGCCGTGAATAGTCGGCGAAGTTTTTAATAAAGCGTCTATAATAATTGCAAAATGCAACAAAACGTCTAGCGCTGTCTGCGTCATGCGGGACTGGGTAATTTTTAATGACGTCGTATTTCTTGTCGTCAGGTAAGATTCCTTTATCTGTGCATTTGTGTCCTAAAAATGTGACTTCATGCATGAAAAATGAACATTTTTCAGGATGTAGCTTTAAGTTGTGTTTCCTGCATTTGTTAAAAACATCAGTTAAGTTCTTAATCATATGTTTTTCGGAACATCCTATCACAATTAAGTCATCCATATAAAGGAATGCCTGAGAGGGTTCTAAACCCGAGAATGCTATAGTCATCATTCTCTGAAATGAATTTGGTGCTATTTTAAGACCAAATGGTAATCGCGTGAAGCGATAAGAGCCATTGCTCGTTGAAAAAGACGTCAAATCTCTTGAATTCTTTTCGAGTTCAATTTGGTGGAAACCTGACATTAAGTCTAGGCATGAGAAGTATTTTGCTCTACCTAGTTGATCAAGAATATCATCAATTCTAGGTAGTGGAAATTTATCAGACAGCAATTTTTTATTTATCTGACGATAGTCAATTACTAATCGCCATTTTTTTTGATTAGTATCAGAATTCGATTTTTTTGGTACTAATAAAAGTGGGCTATTATATTCTGACACAGATGGTTCGACTATTTTGTCGTTAATTAATTTTTGTACATGGGCTTGAATCTCTTCTTTTTGGCTATGAGGACTTCTATAATTTTTTATGTAGACAGGTTCATTGTCTTTCAATCTTAGCTTTTGCTTATAAAAATTATTCGTTGAAATTGATTCGGTTTCTAGTCCGAATATATCTGTGTAATTGGTGCATAATTCTGTTAATTTGGATTTAAATTGTAGCGGGAAATTTTTTGATAATCGAGACATGACATCTTCTTTTCTGGTCTCTGAGTTTGTTTGAACTATATCATAGTTCGAAAGTGATTCATATTTCAGACTGTTTATACTGACTAGTTGATCGTTACTGGTTGTGTTTAGTAATCGGACAAATGCATTTCTAGTTGTTGCAACTGTGTTTGCGACATAAATGCCAGTTTGAATTTCCTGGTTTGGAATTAGAACACTATCTTCGTTTGAAGTTAGATCGATTTTTCGGACAACTTGGGACCTTGCTGGAATAATTATTGTATTATTGCCAGAACTATGTGTTATTGAGACATAAATCGGAAAGTTTAGATTATTAGGTCTTATTATAAGCCAATCTTCTGATGGCTTGAAGTCTAATTGGCAATTGAATTTCTTAATAAATTCAAGGCCTATTATTCCGTCACACTGTATTGCGAATTGCAAATCTACTATATGAAAACTGTGTGGAATTATATATTTGTCTGTCTGTATCTCGATGTTGGTTAAACCTTGGGATTGTATGACGCCCTGGTTTATTCCTTGTATATTGATTCTATTATTAGTTTGTATATTTTGAAAAGCATCAGAATTTTCCTTTAAAATTGAAATATCAGCACCTGTGTCTATTAAAAATATCAGGGTTTTCCCTGTTGCTACATTATTAAATGATACGAATATATTTAAGCTAAAATTGATTGCATGAACCTTTTTGTTTTTTATTGCTGTGTATCTAAAGGTGGTTGGGAGTTTCCCGAGGTCTGAGCCTGAGTTACTCTTACATTATTATTGTTGTTGTTACGATTTCTATTTTGGTTATTGGCATGATTAGAATTGGTTCTATTTGAATTGTCACGTCCTCTATTATTGTTGTTATAGTTACTACCACCTCGGTTATAATTGTTGTGGTTGTAATTTCTGCCACGATTATAACCTCGGTTTCCTCTATTAGTGTTGTTTGCACCACGTCGATAATACAGGACAGTGTTACTTTGACCTGTTATCTCCGTGCAACTATTGACAAATTTGGAAACGGCATCATTCATATTTGTGAATGTGCCTGCCTGCATGATAAGTTTTACCTTATCAATTGAACAGTTTTGGGTCATGGCCTTTACAGCTGTTGTAGTGCTGTATTTGTTTGCGAGCGATTGACTTAGACCTTCACTGATATAGGCACCTTCAAGGGCCTTTGTCAGTTTCTCCACCTCTTGGGTGTATTGGTTAGCCGTTTTATTTTTTTGTTGCAGATTAAGGAGCTTAGCAGATACTACTTCTACCGATTCTCCTTTTACTGCATTTGATAGTTGGGTAATGATCGCAGCTATTGTCTGCTCATTACTTATTAGATTTCTCGCATGGCCTTTTAACTTTGTTTTTATAAGGCTTATGGCTGTTAGCTCATGTGTGCCTTTTAAGGTTTCTAGAAGAATTAAAGAATCTAGAAAACTTTGTAGATTTTCCGGCTTACCGTCAAACTCTGGTATCAGAGATGTGGCTAGTCTGATAAATTCTACAACTGATTGTGCCATTGTAATTAAATTTTCTTGTGAGTTGTTTTCCGATTTACACTCTTTTTGATCAGTTGAATCTGAATCTAGTAGAGGTGTTTCATCGAACTCAGCTGGCTGGCTTATATTTGTTGGAATTAATATGTTCGATGTATGTCGTTGTGCGACATACAAAAGAT